>JANAVB010024783.1:0-66094 GCA_029216955.1 Iris pallida
ATATATATATATATATATAATATATCTATTGTATATATATAGCACAAATATACTTTATACACAAATATATACAATATATGTACACATGGGCATCCACATAGGTAAATACATATGCATACCTAAATATAACCATGCATTCATGAGATAATGAACACAACAATAAGTATCTATTTAGGACACATACACCAATTCTCAACTCAAAAAAGACACAAAAATCCTTTGGGGACACATGTCGAACACTGGTGCACCAGCTAGCGATACGCCCAAGATACTCTACAAAACTTGTCCGAATTTAACCAAACTTCATTGGAAAGTCTATTATACCTACAACACATAATTAGTACAATTCTAAGCTAGTGAAAAGTGTCATGTGCAAAAGGATGTGCACTACAAGTGTAGGAGGCCAAAAAAAATCCCAAGTTGATCCCGTGTCCTACCGTATCAATTGTGGACATGTAGCTAGCCTCACAATACTAACAAGTCTAATTAGACTTACCTAACCTAATGGCGAACACTTGGTGTAGACTATTCTTGGATTTTTCCTAAAAATGGCACAAGAAAAAGCCTATGTAAAAGTCTTCAAATGAGTCCAATGAAGCCAAGCTTCTCCCCATGCATAGCCCTAATGCCATGGGTGGTTTCTAAATAACTAAATACCACTAGTAGAATCAAACACAAGGGTTAATCTTAGATTTTACCTATTAGGAGATGGATTCCCAATGCAATGGTCAAAATGGAAACAAACCTTCAAGCTAGTAGCCTCCTCTTCTAGTGCTTTCTTGGCTCCTTGGATGAAGAATATAAGAGGTTGAGGGTGATTTGGAGTGATTTGATGGAGGAAAGAGAAGGGTTTGGGGGGAGCACCAAAAACTAGGATTTGTGCTCTAAAATAGAGAAGTGGGTGAATGATACTCTCTCTCTCTCTCTCCTCTCTCTCTATGTGGCTGGTCATAAAGCCCTAAATTCCTATTTGAAGTGTCCAAATACCCTCTCAAATTGTCATGAAGGTTTGGTTAACTATGGAAGTTTGGTTTTCTAAGTTGGTAATTAGTTCTAACCTATTCATGACTTGTTATGACTTAAATAAGTCTAATTGTGACTACCTAAAATGTAGGTCCAAAGTGTCATGACAAGTCCACATAGGTTCACTAACCAAGGATCCAATTAAATAGACTAGTTACTAATAAATGCAACCATTAATTAATTAAAAATAACAAATATAGATAATGTAAAATGATAAAAATACATATCTGGAAATGTGGTAGTGATAGGGGAGGGTCATGTCATCTCTAGGGATTATCTGTGCTTCTTATTGAAGTCTGCCCCCAGCGTCGTAAAGACCAATTAATTGTCCAGCCTTCAACGAAGTTATATGCCACGACCGCTCCCAAATATTTGGGTACGAGTGTGTGAGCATGTCCACCTTACACCACGGAATGTGGTAGTATGTTAGACCTCATCATAATACTAACCAAAAACAAGAATTAAAACAACCACCCAAAAGCACAAAAAGAATACCACACCACCAGCAAAGCAACAACACACAAGAATTCGAACACCACCACCACACACCAAAAGCAACAACCAATAGAAATTGAACCACTACCAACAAACAAAGCAACAACAAGAAAGCAACATAAGAATTAAAACACCACCACCAATACCCAAAAGCAACCTAGAGACTCGAGGATGATAACTTACAGTGGAAAAGGGGAGGGGACCACGGGAAGGGGTCGCCAGAGAGAGGGAACCACATAAAGGGGTCGTCGGAAAGAGAGTAGCATGTGAAGGGGAAGGTCGAAGAGATGGTAGCACGGGTGGAGCTACCGGAGAGAGGGGACCAGTCAGAGAGGGAACGGATAGATCACTAGAGAGAGGGGACCACGTCAGAGAGGACGTGGCGGATCGTCGGTTAGGGATGAAGAAAAAGAAGAGAGAGGCGGTCGATTGAAATGAAATTTCTGTCGACCGCATTATTCATATAAGTTAGGGTACAGTATTAGGCGATGGACTGGAGTCATCCGTCGCCAATATTAAATTAAATAGGCCTACGACATTATTTTCTGATGCCTACTAGATAATACATAGCACATATCCGTCGCCATGTTTATCCGCGTTATTCTCACGGGTGACTGTGCCAAAGTGGGGATGATCTATCGACAACCAGGCGATGAATAGGTATTTAATTTGTAACTGGTGGTCTGTTGGTCATCCAGCTGACGGCGAACCATCGCTAATAGGTGACGATTTGGCAGTCTTCCATCGCTAAACCCCCGTATTTTAGTAGTTATACTATTCCGTTGCAGTGCATAAGAATAGCCAATTGTCGTACAATCACCTTACTCTCACAAAACTCCTAGATAAGAATGTTCTATGCCTCGTCTGCCACAAGGCCTTAATCTTTACACTCAATTAATTTTCCACTTTAAATTTTATAAACTTGAAGCAGTTACTATTTTATAACTATGTGTTATTAGAATACAAACGTAGCCATATCGAAATAGTCATCTATAAATATAAGAAACTGGGAGCCCCGAATTTTAGGGTTTATTTTAAAATTTTCTAAATGAAATTATTCTCAATAATATTTTATTTTTAATTATTTTTTATCATTAAAGTACTTTTCCGTTGACTTTGGTTTTTGGAGCTGAGATGTCAAATCTCTCAAAACTTCCTTTATGAGTTTGTAGAGACTAGATTACTTCATTTTGGAATATGATGTCTCACTAAACTTGTTCCCTTGTATTATTTATGCATCGCACAACTTTTGGGTCAATTTAGGCCAATTGATTATCTACTAAAACGTGACCTAACTTCTAATTAATTTCAGGGCTCGACATCGGTCCAATCTAATCGACCCAAATATGGTTTTGATCTATTTTGAGTATACTATGCACATACCACATGTATGCCCACACATGATCTTCTGCATGCTCTATCCATTAATGATATAAATGAATTAAAATTGTAGTCATGAATCCACCAAACCAAACCGAACCCAGTCAAGCCCAAGCAACCCAGCCCAAGTGCATGTGACCCGTTCTTGTATGGCTATTAATTAATATTCAATTGTATATGATTAAGTTGGAATGAGTAAATCGGGGAATGCCATACTTTTATATATACATGTACTATTAGGGTACATTTATAGCCATATAAATCATATAGGGTATATATATAATATATATATATATATATTATATATATATATATATATATATATATATATATATATATATATATATATATAAATATATTATTTTTTTTTTTTTTAATATATATATATAATATTTTTATATATATATATATTATTATATATATAATATATATATATATATTTTATATATATATATATATATATATATATATATATATAATATATATAAAAAAATCTATATATATATATATTAATATATATATATATATATATATATATAAATATATATATATATATAAAATATATAATATAATATATATATTATATATATGTATAAAATATATATATATATATATATATATATATATGTTTATGGGTATATTCTATATATATGTATATAATTGGTGTATATATAAAAAAAAACTATATTTTTTTGAGAAGATATATATGTATATAAATTTAGGGTGAATATATAAAACATACGTAATTTAGAATGTATGTATATACGTATATTATCTAGGATACTTGTATGGCTGGTATAATCCAATCAATTATTTTTCCCTTCCTTCCTTAATAAGCCCAGCCCAAATCTCCTTAGCAAATCCGGCCTATCACCTGCATGCAAAACCCAAACACCCCTCTAATAATTCAAAAGCCTAGCCGCAACTACTCTATCCTCCGCTTCTATATCAGCTCTCCTCTCATTCTTTAATTTTCATATTTTTTATCTTCTCCTTGCTGCCATCCCGCTGGCAGCGCGTCCTCGCCAGAGCCCCGACCACCACGCAGCTTGACGTACCCCGACTTCGTGGATCCGCCACCAGCCAGCGTTGCTGCGGCCACGGCAGCGTGCAACATCGAGCGTGCAAGCGGGCAGCAGCAACGTAGAAGCACAAACGTACATACCACACGGCCGTCGTGACTACCCCTTTCCCTGGCGAATCCCTTGGCACACCACCGCAGTCGTCAGGCGCACCGACCAGGTGAGGCAAGCAGGGCGTTAACCTGCGTGTGTGTATACCGGGAGTGTTGCAGCAGCAACAATGCAAGCAAACGCCGCCAACCGTCGTCGTGCTCGACCACAACCACACCCCCGTAACCAAGAGGCTCCGACGACCTCCCCTTGATAGCAGCCAACATCTCGACGCTCAGCGTAGGTGATTCGTGCATTCGTACGAGATCCCGTCGTGACGCACGAGATTTGAAGTTCAGAATCGTTCCTCGGGACAGCAACTTTATGCACGTTTTTTAAGAAATCCGACCGTTGGATCGACGAACTCTTTACTCCGTTGCAATCTCGGTATATACCTCTACCTTCACCTAAAGTTTTAACGTTAATTCGATCGTTGGTAGATCAAAACCGGCCGCCAATTTGACTATTTAAATTGCGTATATTTTGGACAGTTTTATGGAGCCAACTTCGTGGACTTGTATCTCCGCCGTCGCATCTCCGTTTGATGTGCCACCTGTTCCTGTATACAGCTGGTATAACCAAATTCTTTCCCTTAATGTTTTGTTTAATCGTGAGCTCGTTGATTGGTTGAATTTGACGCCAAATTTGGTCGTCCGAATTCATAATTTTTAATTTGCAAAATTTTAATTTTGAACTCGGGACTTCAAATTCCAGTTCTGACACCACTGGTAGACTCGCGGCATCGTGCTGGCATGAATTCATATATAATTGCTATGTTTGGAGAACGTGGGTCTCGGCATGCATTTCGATACAAGGTGGGGCCCCACAGTCCGGGTCAACGGACCATTTTGAGATCGACTCATCGAAATACAACTCCGGATATACCGTTGGGTTCATATCTTCATTTTGGACACGTTGATATACTTTGTTAGGTTTAGTAGACTTTGGCACTGGCACGTATTTCCGTGCAGACCGAATTCCAAATGTCCGGGTCAACGTGTCATTTTGAGATCGGCTCATCGGAATCCAATTACAGATATACCATTGGGTTCGTATCGTCATTCTGGTCGCGTGTATATATAATTTGCTTAGGTTTAGTAGACTTTTATCCTAGCATATTTTTTGGTGCAAAGTGGGTCCAACGGCGGACATCATTTTGATCCGTAATTACCATTTTGCCCCTGTACCCAAATTGGACTTATAGGTAGGCTAACCTAGCTAATTTGACCATTCTGGATACGTTGGTAATATTTATTTTCTCATCCGATGACATCTGTAGATTTTTCCTTATGTTTTACTTTTAAATTATAATTAATTCTTATTATGTTCGTATTTCAGAATTCGTGCATCAGAACCGAGATCAGTCAATTCAAGTGATCTTACATCATTGAAATTGACAAGATGACCATGTGGATCGCTATGATACGATTGTTAACCTTACAATTGATTGTCTTGACTCGATTTGTGTGTCATAGGTCTCGATGTACGAATAACGAGGTACAAACTTGATATTTTAATAACCTACAGCTTGCAATTTATATTATTAGTATCTATATGTATATAATTGGATTTTGTAAAACTCTAAAATGATCTTTGAGTTTCTAAGGACTCTAAGTGTTGGTTATAGGCTTAGTGTCACCCCATATTGGTCTATTATACTAGGTCATCATTTAGTTAGGTGTCTAGTTAGAAGTCGTGTCGCACCACTAGTGTTAGAGTCTTAAACATAGAATAGGAACTGAGATTATTATACCATTTTTGACAGTGACAGGACACTAGGCTTCTTCCTCTGCATTTTTATTTCATTGCCTTGCTCGAGGCAAGTACATACTATAAACTTTACTTACAGCATATGATAATGAACTGTGTATGAACAATATCTATATAGCTATTTATAACTGAAATTATATCTCACATGTTTCTATATACTGTAGGAATGAATTCGTAAAGAAGAATACTCTAGAGGGGGTGAATAGAGTAGGCAGCAGAATATTGCTAATTTAAAACTTGTTAGCAGTTAGATCACAGAAATAATAATAATCACAAAGTAATAACTGTAAAGAAAAGAGTGATCAGAAGGCAAACGCAAACACAGATATTTATACTGGTTTCCCTCTTGTGAGGACTAGTCCAGTCGAAAGAACTCTAGCTTTCAGTTGAATCCACTATTGGAAAATCCTACAAGTTTTCATACGAAGTCCTTACAACCTCTACAGACGCGAGCTTTGATACGAAGAACTCGACCAACTTCAGTTTTGAAGAGTCTTTCTTCAATCAAGCCTCTGATTACAATTTCTATAAATCTTCTAGACCGTAGCGTACCGACAAATTGAATAGAGAATTGTAACTGGCTTGGGATTTGAAAATGAAAGCTTTTTAGAACTCTTTGGAAGAAACGTAATCTTTTAGAAGAGAGAAGATGAAAGTGAATGAGTGATTTTAAATGATCAGTATTCCTCTCTATTTATAGTTTTTCCAAAGACAGAATTCTGACAGAATTCGGGCAGAATTCGGACAGAACTCTTTGTAACAAACCGCAACTGAAGGAGACCAAGTTCAAAATCCAATGTTCACATAATGTTTATCTTGGCCGAACTCTGGCCGAGTTCTGTCAGGGTTGGTCAGGTTAATTTTATGAAAAAAATGTTTTTGGTTTTTTGAAAATCCTTCATAAGCTTTTTGTAATTAGCAGATGTTTTTCAAAATATAGGTCATTTTAAAAAAATGATAGGTCAATTTTGAAAAATGATTTCGGATAGCCTATTTGCCAGTACGACTTGGTGTATAATGTATTCCTAGACTCGATAAAAATGAAAATTACATTACATAAGGAAATACAGTCTTGAGTGGCAAACATAGCTTCGGTCTTGAATTGAGCAGATATCCAATCTTGATCAGTGTCCAAAACGTCTTTAGTAAACATCTGAATAGATCAGTATATCGAGACAGAGTTTGATCAATTATTAAAATCAAGTTTGACCATGACCAATGGGCCAATAATCTCTCCCATTTTGATAATTGACAAACCTTGATCGATATAACATCTATGGTCTTTATCAAATCAAAATTGTACCGATATAATGAAATATAGCAAAAAAAAAATTTCATAACCTGTATTCATGAAGATGTTAGATCTTTATTTCTCTTCCGTTGTCACTTAGCAAAATAATTGCAAAGAAAAAGTTCCCCCGTAATATATGCGTAAGTTACAATCAGTGAAGAAACACAAAAAAATATGAATAAAACATTCAACACAAGCATGGTATAAATATCACAGATAAAAATAAGATAAGCAGATAATAATTATCATAGGCAGTTTAAATGGATACATACAAAGATAATGCTATAATAAAATCTGAACTGAAAAAATGTTAAACTAAAGCATATAACATGTCCATAAAGAGGTCACAAACCATAACCAAATAACAAAATAGAAGTACTGATACTAGCTTGTAATGTCGGAGCATTTCCAAGTAAACAAAGACAATAAACTCAATCTCAATAGAATGACAAATCAAAAATTATCTTCATCATCATCATCATCGACTGAAGTGCCAGCATGTCCAGATGGACCAGGTCCAGATGTGCCAGCTCCAGAGGTGTGTGGAGTAGCACCAGAAGTACGATACCAATCGTAAGCGTTCCCTGGCTGGAACAGAGAGTGGACCGCCTCATCATCAATACGGTAACCAGATACAGAAGGGTCTCTAGGAAGAGAGCTAGCAGAATGACCCGTCTGAGCAAATCTGAGATCGACAAATGAGTTGGCAATAGCCTGGAACCGAGTCACGTCACGAAACTCATGTTCCCTGGAAGTGTCAACAAAGAACGTCTACAGATCCGATAGGTGCTGATGAATACCCTCAAAAGTCATAAGGTAAGACTGAGGAGGAACAGGTGCAGTAGGAGTAGGTTCAGGAGGTGGAGGAGCAGTGGCAATGCTGTGACGAGAAAGCTTGAGGAACTTGGGATCAGGGTCCAGAGCACAAGTGGATAAGTCTATGTCAAAATGCTGAAAGATGCGTGGGATAAGCATCGCATAAGAGAGGTTGCGGTCTCTTCCACGACATCTACCCATCATCTGAATGATAGTCTTAGGGGCAGAAAAAGGAATCTCCTTAATAATGTGAATGGGGCAGAAAGTTCTAGTGCAGTGACATCATCTTTTGAAGTAGATTTGGAAAGTAGAGTGGAATAGATGATGCGAGGTAACTCGTAATTAAACAAGTTCAAATTATCGGCCTTGAACTTTCCATGACGAGCACGTGCGAACGCACAAAGCTCATTCTTGAAACTAACAAGAGTCGTGCCCTAGGGAAAATCGAAGTTGGTGATGTCATCGAGCGGGGCACCTTCGTTTAAAATACCAAGGATTTTTGGTAACAACACATCATCAAGTTGATGTCTATCCCGTCAAAACGAATCCTTGCGGTAAAAGTGTCTAACACGAAGTTACCATAGAATAATCTAAGGGCATTAGTTGCTATAGGGAATTGTAGGGTAGCAAGATGGTGTAACCCTAATGCCTCAAAAAAAGGACGGTTATCAGGAAATACAGTCCATTTAATCGGAGACCCGGTGCATATAGTGTGCATAGCAAAATCGGCATACCAAAGTAATGCTTGGTCATAAGTTTTAAGCAAAACTCATTCGATACGCCGTCATCCGATTGGACCGGAGAAAAGAGGGAATTCGTGTTCAGATCAGAAGATGAAGCCTCTTTACTGGCATGGTCTTCTTCCTCTTGAAATAATTGAATCCCTTAGGCATTCTTTCCCAAAACTAAGAAACCCTAAAAATTTGAAAGTGGAGGAGAGAAGGAATTATACCTTCCGAGAATCAAGTATGTTGTAGAGGACACGATTCTTCGCATGAATCCAAATTTTAGATGGAAATCTCCACGTAGATTAGAAGAAAAGGAGTGGAGAGTTGCTAGGGTTTGGTGTGTTCTTCGGCTGCTGCTGCTGTGATGAGAAATTAGTTTGGAAGTGATGAAGAGGAGAAGGCCTCGGGTTCTGGTTTAAAATGCATACAGCACCAACAGAACTCTGGCCGAATTCGGACCGAATCGAGCCAAATTCGCCTAGGGTTCTCCTGGGTTTTTTTAAAAAAATTTATGTGGGCCATATCCTTTTCATCAACTCATTTCAGATATTTAATTCAAAGTTTAGTAATTTTAAATTTCAAATAATATAATTAATATTATTTTATAAAATAATTTTTTTTACTCAGCATCTGTTTCAGATTAGCTGTAGGAGTACTATCCCAGCTAACGGAGGTTTACCAGAGAACACTTAAGTACCGCTTCGCTTCGACCGTAGTCGTGGTGACAGACAGACTCTTTTTTGTCTTGTCTCAAAAACAGTTATTGAGTATTGAATAAATTAATTAATAAAACAAAATTAATTAATATTATTGACATCTAAAATTCCTAATTCTCGACGTAAATAATTGAATCGATCTTCTGCTAGAGGTTTTATGAATATGTCAGCCAATAGATTCTGTGTGTCTATGTATACAAGGTCTATATCTCCATTTTGTTGATGATCTCTAAGAAAATGATGTCGAATCTCGATATGCTTAGTACGAGAGTAACATACTGGATTCTTAGTCAAATTAATAGAACTAGTGTTATCAGAGAAAATGGGTATGTGTGTGAAATGCAATCCATAGTCTTCTAAAGTTTGCTTCATCCACAAATTTTGTGTACAACAACGTCTTGCGCCGATATTCTCAGCCTCGGTTGTTGATAATGTGACAGAATTTTGCTTTTTGCTAAACCAAGAGACTAGGGCTTTTCCTAGGAAATGACATGTGCAGCTGGTACTTTTTCTATCTACTTTGCATTCGGCAAAACCAGCATCAGAATGACCGGTTAGGTCAAATGACGTGGTTTTGGGATACCATAAGCCGACAGAAGAGGTGCCTTTAAGGTATCGAAAGATACGCTTAACTGTGCACAGATGTGATTCCTTAGGATTAGCCTGAAAATGTGCACACAAGCAAACACTAAACATAATGTCTGATCGAGTAGCAGTTAAGTACAGTAAGCTACCGATCATACCTCGATACTTATGTATTTCGACGGGTTTGCACGAATCAGACAATTAAGATGGGAGAACAAATACAATACCAACAACCATTAATATATAGTAAAGCTTCTGCCATGTGCAACCAAAATGACCTCCAATTCACTTTGACACAAATGCAAGTGCCAAACACACACACACACACACACACACACACACACACACACACACACACAAATATATATATATATATATATATATATATATATATATATATATATATATATATATATATATTCAGTTGCAGTCCAAATTCAAATGGCACAATTGCAAGCAAACCAAAATGAAATAAAGCTTTTGCCAAGTGCAACCAAAATTATATTTCAAATTCAAATGGTCCAAATACAAGTCTCAAACAAATATTCAAGTGTAGCGAGTCACCAGAAAATTCAGATAAATTTCTTCACCATGTGGTTTCCAATGCTCGAACATTTAAACGGCTGATTTCCTAAATAGTGGCAGGAAACTGCTAAATGCTGTATATAACAAGGTTACATGAATAGCGGCAAAAATGGAAAAGCAACAAGTTTATGAAAGACAAAATAGTGGCAGAAAACTGCTAAATGCTAAATGTTCGAAAACTGCTAAATGCTCCTATGGCACCCAGGTTACATGTTTTATAAGCCTAAATAGTGGCAGAAAAAGCAACAAGTGGCAGGAAACACATTTAAACAATATGCAAGTTTTTATTGCAAAAACATATAAATTTCTTTTTGAGGAGCCTGGGTGTACCAAACATGGCATATGCTGTATATAACAAGGTTACATGAATAGAAAACATGAATGCTACAACAAGGTTACATTATGTTCAAAAAGCTGTTACTGGCACTGGAAACATGTTGCATCATTCCTTTAATAATAAATTTCTTCACCATGTGGTTTGCTAAGAGGCAGTTCATGCATCATCCCTAACATGTTGCATTATTCCATAAAACCATATTGTTGTGTCTGCTTGCTACCTCTCAGTTAATGCACAGCCACAATGTGCTTCATATTATCACTTTATTGATATTGTTAGTTCACAGTAATACAAACCTATATCACTAAGTAATAGGCTTATAAAACCACATGGTGAAGAAATTTATTGTTAAATAGTATGTAAAATATAAGAAAAAATAGATTGATTTTTAGTAAAGATTTACTGACCATATTGTTGGGTTTGGCCGGATTAAGTAAACATCACTCAAAAGCTTATGGTATTAGCATGTATCGGCAGGGGATAAGTGGCACCAATTTGCCTTCTTATAACTACATATATACAGAAAACAAACAAACAACCACCTACAAAATATCCTTTATTAGCAAACAACTAAAGATATGGTAATATCAGGGGATAAGACAGACTTCATGATTTCATCGAACAAAATAGCATAATAATAATATCATATTGAGTTCCAAGACAAACCACATAGAGTGTCTGTCAATATTCATGTTCATTGTCCAGATTTTGTTCCTTAACCTATAGAAGAAAAAGAATCACATAGTTTAAAAATGCTTAAGAATCGCACAATTTTAGAAATATGTAAGAATAACACAATGGTACCTCAAATAAAGAAGCCTAATCCAATTTTATATATTTGATGGGCCATGCAATCGTACTTTGTTCAGCACAAGCAAGTTTACCGAACTCAGTTGTTGGTTGATACAAAACAATGTTATCAATCACATTGCGAACCCAAACTTTCCAAAAATCATGGCCTAAAGGAACATGATGGACCAATACACTTGGATCTGTTGAGGCAATTTCAGCGGTAGCAACAACAACTTCATCTTTCGAAAACTAACTAAGCAATTTGCACATCTTATTCTCAAGATTAGAGCCTTTAGCAACACTTGCTAATTCATTTTGTCTTCTTCGTGCTCCTTCACTACCCAAATCTTTTATACTTGTTGCACTTGCTCTGTTGCTTTTTTTGTTTTGTGCTCTTTCGCTAGCAACCATTTGAATGCTCTTATTGCCTTTTTGTTTTCTCTGATCATTTTGTGTTCTCTCATCGGTAGAACTTCGACCAATTGTATCTTCCTTTTGTTTACTTTTTGCTCTCTCATTACAAGATAGTTGATCGTTGGAATTTTTATTGCGTTTTCTTTTTGTTGTATCATTGGCTGAATGTTGAATACCCGTGTTTTCCTATTATCATTATATTAAGTAGGTCAAATATCAAATTTTGTAATCAAGTACATAAACAAGACCAAATGAAACATCAATATAGATATTACATAAACTTACCGAGTTACTTTCTCCTTTGTCTAACCGAACAAAAAGATCTTTCACCAAGCCCTTCAAGCTCTCCACTTCATTTTCTAATCTTGTCATTTTATTACCCATATAAATTTGACCATCCACTTTGGAAGGGTTTGCTCCAAATCCATACCCTCTTACTCGTCCTCGTGGATCCGGACCAAGTACTTTTGCAACAGCATCATTTCTTATAGAATTCTTTTATGAAGGGTCTTCCTCAGCCTTGTATTGCTTGACTTGTTGGTAGATAAATACAAATTGGAGATATATAAATACTAAAATATAAAAACAAACCAAAAGAGATCTTAAATATACAATAAGATAATGTTACCACTATTTCTGAGTCTTGAACTTCCCCTTCTGAATTTGTATTCCGTGCTTCATATGCATGAATCCAAACATCAGCCCTTGAAATTGAATCAGGTATCGTACGCTTTTGCTTCTGCAAAATAACAAATATATATAATCTAATATATCACATTGAACCTCCTGCCCAATTGAATCAGGCATCAATTCCCTCTCCTTTCCCCTATGGCCTGTGCAAGTGAGCCCAAGGCTCTGCATGTGCACTTCTGTGCACAGGTTGCACACCTACACAAATGCAAGCCCCTGCTATTGCTACTGCTATATGCAAGCCCCTGCTACTGCCATCTGTGCATAGGCCATCTGTGTATAGGCACAAGGCATGTGCACTTCTGTGCACCGATTGTACACCTGCACAAATGCAAGCCCCTGCTACTGCTACTGCTAATGTCAAATGTCAAATGAACCCATTAAACTGAACCGCTCTTTCACACAAAAGCATACTAAGACCCTGAATGACCAGTGCTTACACATGAAAGCACACTGAACCTGAGAATGGTCAGTATTATTGCAGATCCTACACAATGATTACTAGTCTAAACATGAAATAAACATCTAAACATGTCCGGTACAAGACAAACTCACTCTACCCAACTCAACTCAAATGTGTAACGGGAAGTCCCTTTTGTAAATAATGACCTGACTCAAAGTCGGTCAAAGTTGAAGTTAACCATGCTCCAGTAGCACCTTAAATCATGATCCTACAACTCAACTTGTCCCATTTTCAGTCTACGTAGTATGTACAAGTCAAAAACCATCTCTAAGTCACTCAAATATACCAGACTCTGCTTACTTACCAAATTTCACAAGAGTCATGGTTTGGCAAAAAAATTTAAAAAATTTACACTGCCAGTCACAAGCCTGGAAGGTGAATATTATATTTAGTTGGTAAATAACCTCAGAGTCACATTCCTATGAAATAAATCTAAAGAATATATACATTAAGACAACCATGGGTAATCAATGAAAAACTTGTTATAAGAAATACTAACTTCAGATTAGACTGTCAAATATCTGAAGTTTGTAAAAGTGCAAGTAAATAGGAGTAAAGCAACTGATAATAGTTATCAGGTCAACTTTTCCAGAATTTATCTGCAACATGAATATTCACCCTCCAACTTTCATGTCATATATTATTGTAAAGCAAGATACAAAGTGAACCCACCATCACACATGTTAGGATACAGTGTGTGCCACATGTTAGCAAAAGGACTCCCATGCTGCTACCTGGCAAACATGTGTGTGCCACACACTCACTCACACATGTCCACAGTCACTCCTTCACTCACTCAAACACACACATGGCACTCACTTATTGCCTGTGCAAGGCCATCTGTGCATAGGCACAAGGCCTGTACATGGGAGGACTCCCATGCTGCTACCTGGCAAACATGTGTGTGCCACAAACTAGTTTGACTAAATTATTCATTTTCGACATCTAGTATAAATTATTCTTACCAACTAGTCTTCAACAACGGCAAAGCTTTTCTACTTGTATGATGCACTAAACCAGCTTGTTTCACTCGCATCTCTTTGAATTTTTCAGTTTTTTCCTACAAAAAAGATTAGGGAAGAAAATATTGGTAATATAAAAATATACAAAAAAAAACTGAAGTATGTAATATGAAATCTAAAAACTACAATTACGAAAAAATGAGGACTTGTTCTGGCTTTAATAAAAGACATCAATTTCTCCATAGATTCAATGTTTGTAGGTTTGAGGAGGCTAGCAGCACATTGTAGGCCTACCACTTCAGCTTGCTTTCTCACTTGTTTCACCAAGTTGGATCTCCATTCTCGCCAAATCTTAAGTAGCTTTTTAAAAGTGTAATCCTTGTGGCACTCATCAATAGCAAAGTTTTGCTGCAAAAATATGATCCAAACATGGTGGTTAAATAGTATATAAAATATAAGAAAAAATCAATAAACTACTAACAACCTTACCGTTATATGTTCCCAAATCTGATCTTTGAAGTCTACTGAGACATCCTTCCATTTAGTCATATTAACTGTTAGTAGCTCTCTTGCCGTCAAGCCAAGGAATGAACTAAACTTTGGAGCATTTTCCTTAATGGCCTGGCCTCTATGGTTGAAATCAAGGGGAAGAGGAGCATGTTTTGCTTGTTTGCTAACTGCCAAACATTTTGCCTTACCCCTAGGTGTTCTTTTTGGTAATGTATTGGATAATGTCTTAGGTGGAGAGTTAGAATCTTCATTAGAAACACCATCCACGATTGGTAATGACCGGTTCTTTTCTTGTCTAGATGCAATAATAGCAGCAATTAGTGAAGCTTTCTGGTGATTTCTGGTTCTCTTTGCAGCAATGTTTGAGCACTTCATCAAACACAAAAATTTAAGGTTATGACAATAGATGTACCAGATAAGAAGATACACTTATTCATAAAAAATTTGTTCAGGCTTGGAAGTATGTATTGGTCTGAATGTATATTAATGATTTGTTCTGCAGTTGCAGTACTTGTGTACCTGTTTATTGGAGTGCCAGTGATTGTGCACCTGTGTTTAATAATCTACATGAGTGTTCAGTGTGTATGAGGGTGTCCTAGAGTGCTTAATGTGATCCTGACTGCAAGTAAAGACAGTAATATTATTCTATTGAGACATTATGTCATGTCCATTTTTTAGATGAATGAATACTGCCTGCAAGTGCATTACCTAGTAGAAAACTTCTATTGAGACATTATTGATTTGTATATAACATTATTGGATAGATTCCAAAACTCCAGGTGTACTATTAAGTTAATACCATACCTATTCATCCATTCATGCCAGTAAGTGTGTGCTAATGGCCAAGCAATGGTGGCCTAATGGCCACTCCAGGTGTTCTAAAACTCCAGGCATTACAAGCCAAGCAATGATGGCCTAATGGCCAAGAAAGTAAGTGTGTTATTCACATTAAAGTTATCAATGGTGGCCTAATGGCCAACCAACCCAACCAACTGCCCAAAAGGGGATATCCCCTGCTGCCACATGTTGCCATTGCAGCTACAATACAAGGCCAGGGCATCCCATATGCAGGTTATGCTGCTGCCATTGCAAGGCAGTGCAATGCAAGCCCCTGCTACTGCTAATGCTTGGCAAATGCAAAGCCAAGCATGGCTGCCGCTAATGCAAAGCCAGGCATTACAGGCCAAGCAATGGTGGCCTAATGGCTAAGCAAGTAAGTGTGTGCTTCACATTAAAGTCATCAATGGTGGCCTAATAGCCAACCAATCCAACCAACTGCCCAAAAGGGGATATCCCCTGCTGCAATGCAGGTTAAAAATCATTACAGTAGCATAACCTGCATTGCAGCAGGTTAAAAATCATTGCAGCAGGTAAGGGGTCCCATTTTGCTATATGAGTTATCAAGTATTAGGAAGATAGAAGAAATATGGCAAGGTGAGGCAAAGAAGTAACTTGACGACAGGAATACGAAGTAAAAGTTTATGGGAATATCTATGATTACGGAGTCTTAAGTTAAGGTTTATAAGAATAGTCGCTGTAAATAGTGTAAATAGTGTTGTGAGATCAATAATTGTAGTCGCTGTAAATAGTATAAATAATGTCCATTATCTTAATCCATCAGTTCTTTGTAGTCGCTGTAAATAGTGTTGTGAGATCAATAATTGAAGAATACAAAGTGGCCTGTAATGGATCAAGGCAACAGGAATAGGAAATATTGAATTTTAGCCAGGTATTGCAGCAGTTCTCACTTTGTTAGCAGTTATTTTAATGTTTAGATGGTGAATCATGTCACTTATGTTCTAGAATGTGATGCTTTCTATACATCATATCTCATTCACTTGTCTTGTTGCCTCTGTGTTCCACTTTCTTGTCCCTTTTGAGATTTTTGGACCCTAGATTTGGTATATTTATTATAGCTTGAATTTCTTAGATATATGGTAAATTGAAAATAATTAGGTGTTTTAAGAGGATAATTTAAGTGAAGCACTCATACAGATCAGATGTTAAGCTGCTGCCTATTAATCTAAGCAACTCCTCCATAATCCAAGGATCATGGTTAGTAATTATGTTCGCCAAAATTAATAAGGATTAATGGACAAAACACTCATAAACTCAATAAATAATCTTAGATATTCGTTAATTTAAAACATGGTATAGTTTTGTAGAATAAAATCATTTTTCTCACTGATTGAATGTGCTGGGAATTGATTTCCTTTGCAAACATTTTGGAACCAGAAAAGTAATTAATAAGAAAAGCGGATGAAGGCTGAAGAGTATAAGCTGGAAGTAAAAAATTGAAGCTGAAAAATATTTGGAGAGAATAATAAAATTCCTTATAGTGACGAAAAAATAGAGGACAGACAGAAAAAAGAGAAATCTTACAAAAAATCTCAAAACGGACTTCAAAGTTTTAGCCCTTTTTTAGCAGATGATATCTTCTGGCCATAGCCCTGTTTTAGCATTAGATATATTCTTGGTGCAGGTATTTGCTCTAATTTTTTGAAAAAAAAAAACCTTTACCATTACTTGTATTGATTCATCTATCTCTATTTCTAAGTCTCGTTAGTATTGAATCAGATAATGACAACAAAAAACTTGTGTTTTATTATTTAAATCCGTTGTATATAGCTAAAAGTTTTATAATTACATACTTACAAGGATGATTTTAGTATTGAATCAGATAATGACAACCAAGGCCAGGGCATCTCATATGCAGGTTATGCTGCTGCAATGCAAGCCCCTGCTACTGCTAATGCATACTATGTGCAAAGCCAAGCATGGCTGCTGCTAATGCAAAGCCAGGCATTACAGGCCAAGCAATGCTTGCTACTGCAAAGCCAGGCATTACAGACCAACAAGGGGTTTTCCCTGCTGCCACTTAAAAACACACACACACTTGACACTAGAAACCCCCTCTCAATAGTACACTGATACAAGTAGGCACTATATGACACTAGGATAACTCTAATGCTCACTAACCTCTACTAATACAAGGCCAATTGTAAGTGCACAAGTTAGAGTTTTAGAAAGTGTATCATAACCATGTAAAGGAAATAATGTAAGGAGCATATGTATATATGAAAGTTCATTTGAACTTACTTCTTCACCATTTTTAGCCATCTTATTGACCAAATATTTATTTTTAGACAATTTGACCAATCTTCAGAGACTTTACCGTCTTCGCTATCAGTCTGTTAACAAAACATAATAATTTATTAGGCTCATAAAATAGACATATTCTAAAGGCAATAACGCATGCTCAATATTGACAATTATAATGGCATTGGTATGATTACCGATACATAAGATAGTTCCTCATGATCACGTGTTGCACAATTTTTGTCATCAATATCCAAGTCAAGTTGTGATACATCTAAAGGGGTGCATAGTATGTAGTCATTCATGCTATCCGTCTCATTCTCATAAAAACCTCTTTGTGGTGCTTTCAATACAACATACCAATTTGATGTGTCTGACTCTCTTGAATAAAATACTTGTTTTGCTTGTGATGCAAAAATAGATGGATCCCTCTCAAATTGATGTTGTCCTTGGTGGAGGTTAACTAATGTAAATCCATCTTCAACTTTGATACCATTTTTTATATTTGCCCAATCACAATCAAATAAAGGTATTTTAAATTTGTAATAGTCTAGCAACATGATATCTTTTATGACACCATAGTAAGTTACTTTTCCTATTACTTGTGAAGCGTCTTTCGCACTTGCTCGGCACATTGTTTCTGCTTCAATAGAAACTCCAGAATTTTGTGTACTTTTCTCGACATCCTTTGTGTGAAATCGATTTCCATTGATAATGTAACCAGAATAGAACTTTACTTCCTTCTTAGGCCTACATGCAAGCCATCTAACAATATCTGACATTGGACCACTACTGCCACTTCTAGCTTCATTTTCCAGCCATTCACTAAACGCATTCATATGTCGTTTTTCTAAAAGAGATTCATTCTTGGCCAAACGTTTATCTAAACGTATAAGATGCTCTTTATGCATTCTGGAACAACAAAAAAATGATAATTTAGAGTGTGAATAATGAGAATTAAAAATTGAAAACATAAATTTACTACTTTAGAATCATAACGTACTCTCTCCATGGATCAACTTCTGCAGTATTCTTCAACACATAATGATGGGCAATCTCTAGCATAGAAGAAGTCATTGAGTTTTTTGTCCTACCTTGCCCAAGTGGCCGCCCTTCTACTATTGTTCTATCTTCAAAATCCTCATTGCGCCTATGTTGATGTCCTATATCAGCTGCTTGTTTTATGTACCCAGAACAAAAATGTGTCAACTCATCAGCTAAATACTTCTCTGCTATACATCCTTCGGGATTAGAACGATTCTTAACATATCCTTTTAGGACCCTCATATACCTAATCATGATTAAAAAAATAAACGTAAGCTTTATAAACAATCAAATTAGGCTATAATTAATATAGGATTATACCATAAACATTGATCCTCACCTTTCAACAGGGTACATCCATCTGAAAGGTACTGGTCCAGCAATCAGCGCTTCTTGTCCAAGATGAATAGTTAAATGGATCATAATATCAAAAAAAGACGGAGGAAAGAACCTTTCCAACATGCACAAAGTCTCGACAATTTCATCTTCAAGAATCTCTAGTTTATTTTTATCAAGTACCCTTTGACATAATTGATTAAGAAATACACAAAGGCAAAAAATAGCAAACTTGGTCCCTGAGGTAAAAGTCCTCACAATGCCACAGACAACACTTGTTGTACTAAGACATGACAATCATGGGACTTGAGGCCATAAATCTTGTGATTTGTAATGACACTCGATTTGCAATGTTAGAACTATAGCCATCTGGCAATCTCAAATTTGCTAATCTCTCACAAATATATGCTTCTCTTTCTTTGAAAGTACGTACGGAGGTATAATACCTTTAGAAGTACTAATCTTATCATCTTTGAGATGCAATTTTTTTCTGATGCCCATGACCTTTTTTATCTTTTCGAGAATTCAAGTTGTCTTTTATTTTTTCCTTTATATTCAATAGAGTGCCAATAATACTCTCACAAATATTTTTTTCAATGTGCATCACATCCAAATTGTGCCGTAATAGTAAAATCTGCATTATGAACCAAATACATATTAAATTCAACAACTAATAATATGAATTTTTTCAAAGTTAAAAATCAATCAAGGGAAAAAATACGTCCCAATATGGTAACTCAAAGAAAATAGATTTCTTTTTCCATCGCTTTGTAAGCTGTGTAGGATCATCACCATCATTATAATCGGTGTCTTTATTTCTCTTCCTTCTGTTTTCATGTTGCTGGTTCTTCGACTTTCCCCAAACATTTATAATGTTGTTGACCACTTGAAGAACTTCTGAACCGGTTAATTTTTTAGGCCTCAATCGATGTTCTTCGGTTCCATCAAACCAAGCTGCTTTCAACCGCAATGGATGATTAGGTCGAAGAAAAATTCTATGACACATGTAAGCAATTTTTTTTCCATTTTTCAGCCATTTTGAGCATGTCTGAACACCACACACAGGACATGCCTTCTTACCCTTTGTAGAATATCCTGATAAATTTCCATACGCTGGAAAATCATTTATTGTCCACATCAAGATAGCTCTTAAATTAAATGTGGTCTTAGTTAATGCATCATACACACTAACTCTGTTGACAAATAACTCCTTTAAATCTTCTATAAGTGGTTCCAAATATACATCTATATCATTTCCTGGTTGCTTCAGACCTGGGATAAGTAATGTTAACATTAAATTTTCTTTAGACATGCATAAAGATGGGAGAAGATTATAGGTAACCAAAATCACTGGCCAACAACAATATCTAGAACTAAGATCACCAAAGGGATTAAATCCATCGGATGAAAGACCAAGCCTGAGATTACGAGGATCTGATGCAAAAGTTGGAAATTTACTATAAACCTTCTTCCATGCAAACGAGTCAACTGGATGGCGCATCATACCATCCTGACTTGTGTTATTATAATGCCATGTTAGTTGTTCTGTCTTTTCAGATGACTTAAACATTCTCTTAAATCGAGGTACGATTGGAAAGTACCTCAAGACCTTTGCTGGAATTCCTTTATGAACCTTTTTAGTACGCTTATTAATCTTCCATCGTGATTCACCACATTTTGGACACATCTCCATATGTTTAAAATTCTTTCTAAATAGACAACAGTCATTAACACAAGCATGTATCTTTTCATACCCTAAATAAAATGCCTTGAGAAACTTTTTCATAGAGTATAATGAATTTGAAAGTATGTTATCATTTAGTAGAAGATCCCGAATGATGTCAAAAAGTTCATCAAAACCAGTATCAGATAGGCTATACCTAGCTTTATACTTGTATAAGATAACCGTTGCAGACATCTTTGTGATAGTACAACCTGAATATAAAGGAAGTTCTGCCTCCTCTACTAAATCTTTCAAATCAGGCTCTATTCTTTCATCTGTAGGTTCCATACCATTATCATCATCAAAAAGTGCATCTTTGTACATGTTATAGGTCTCTGGAAACGCTACATTTCCATCTTCTAATGTATTTGGCTTTTCTCCATGAAAGACCCATGTAGTGTAACGAGGATGCATACCATTTATGACCAAGTGATCATATATGGTATCAAAATTATGGTATTATAGGTTCATACAACGGCTGCAAGGACAATGAGTCTTTTGTAGATCCACATTACTTGCTTGAACCATATCCACAAATCTCCTTGCACCATCATGATAGTCGTTACAAGTTCTAAAGAAACAAAAAAAAACAAGAGAAGCAGAAGAAAAAAAATCAATATTTTTTTACAAAGAAATGACACACTATGTATATCCATAAGATTAAATAGTTTAAGAGTTTTAAAAATAACCTTGATAGATGTATCCAACTTTTATCCATGATGTCTCTATTTTCTTTGGAGATCCTCCTTAACTTTAATATAGAAATTCTACAAATATATTTTTCAAGATAGTAAAAAATACAATAACAGAATATATTTAATGTTAAAAAAGTAGTGGATACGAAGGATATAGAACTAAATCATACTTACAAAGTAATAAAAGATGTTTGCTACTCTTCCGAACCCATTTGCAGTAGTCTGTTAACACCTAAAAAATTAATAATAATATCAGTCTATTCTAAAATGAATCGATATGCATTGATAGAAGCAAACATAATAATATCAGTTTACTCTTAATGTTCCAGAAATTGGGGTGTAAAAAAAAGCTGGAGAAGAAGTAAATGTTCCAAAAATCAAGATCCATCAACCACGCTGATGGAGATCGATATGCATTGCTAGAAGCAAACATAATAATATCAGTTTACGAAGGATAGAGAAGCATAGTAGAGATCGATCAACCACGCTGATGGAGATCGGGTGTAAAAAAAATCAAGATCCATCAATTTACTCTTAATGTTCTAGAAATTGGGGTCGTTAGCGAGATCGGGTGCAAAAGGATTTCTAATAAAACTATCCTTTTAAACATCGTATTAAAAACTAAAATGAAGAATAAATAATTCAAGATCTGAAGAACAAAGATGAGATCGAGTTATGAAAAGAAATTCGAACCTGGAGAAGAAGTAAATCTACCGATCGATCCCCTTCGGCTTGATCTCCCTTCTGCCAAAAGAAAAACTTCGAAAAAAATTTGTTAGAAGGAAAGTAAAACTTCGGGGGGGCTTGATCTCCCTTCTGCCAAAAGAAAAACTTCTACCAAGAAAAAGTAAAACTGGAGCCGCGGGGGGGGGGGGGGGGGTAGTTGTGGGAAAAGAAAAAGAAAAGCTGTGGGAAATAAAACTTAGGGCAAATGAAAAGAAAAAGTTGTGGGTTCTTGAGAGGGAAATTTTGACAGTAGAAAATTTTTGGTGGGAAATAAAAGCTGAAAGGGGGGATAGTTCCTTAGGGCAAACTTTTAGAGGGAGGAAATTTTGACAGGGGGAAATTTCGGTGGAAATTATAAAAGTTGAAGGGAGGAATAGTTCCTTAGGGCAAAATTTTAGAAGCAAGCTGCAGATTTATTTTTTTTGATGAGGAGTGTTTTATTAAATGATTTTTCAACCACAACATGCTTTAATACATGCCGTAAATGAGCCTATTATTTACAACACGCATATATGCATGCCGTCATTGTCGACTCATTTACAACGCGCAAAAATGCATGCCGTAATTGTAGACTCATTTACAACACGCAAAAATGCATGCCGTAATTGAGTATTCATTTACGGCGTGCCTGTCAAACATGCCGTAAAAAAGATAAATTTTAACGCTTTTACGGCATGCATATTTGCACGCCGTAAATGAGTATCATTTACAACGCGCAGCAACTGCACGCCGTAAATTGCGCGTCGTAAATACTTCATTTTCTTGTAGTGTTGGTTGAAGTCGCCATTGGAGTGCTAAGTGGTTGGACTGCTTCCAAGTCGAACTTCTTTAATAGATCTTTTGTGTACTTTGCTTGATTTATGAACGTTCCATTGTTGGTTAGTTTGATTTGCAGTCCGAGAAAAAATTTCAGCTCTTCCATCATGCTCAACTCAAACTCATTCTATATACACTTTGAAAAGTCTTGACAAAGACATTCATCAGTGGATCCAAAAATAATATCATCTACATAGATTTGAAGAAAAAGAATATTGTTATTCAAAGATTTTATAAACAGTGTAGTGTCAACCTTTCCCTTTGAAAAACCGTTATCAAGTATAAAAGAGCTTAGATGATCGTACTAAGCATGAGGGGCTTGTTTTCAACCGTATAAGGCTTTCTTCAACTTGAAAACATAATCAGGATTTTTAAAATCAGTAAAACCTGGAGGTTGAGCTACATAAACTTCTTCTTTTATAAAACCATTCAAAAATGTGCTTTTAACATCCATTTGAAATGACTTGAAATTATGAAAACATGTAAATGCATATAACATGCAAATGGATTCTAATCTCGTAACTGGGGCATAAGTCTCATCGTAGTCGATACCTTTTTCTTGATTGTATCCTTGAGCTACGAGTCGAGCCTTATTATGAGTCACTAAACCATTCTCGTTCAGTTTGTTTTGGAATACCCAATGGGTGCCAATGATCGGATGATCAATGGGCTTGGGAACAAGTTCCCAAACTTGATTCCGTTCGAATTGGTTTAATTCCTCTTGCATAGATCTAACCAAAAATTATCACTACATGCTTCTTCAATATTTTTGGGTTCAAGCTGTGAAATAAAAGCAACACAAGAAGCTATATCTTTATTAGAGGAACGAGTACTTACACCCTTGGTAATCTTACCAATTACCAAGTCCTTTGGATGATCTGCCAAGAATCTCATCTCTTTTAGCATAACCTCAGGATTGATGGTTCCGGCTTCTTTGCTTGAAAGTTCTGCATCTTTGTGTGAAGGTTTTGCAGTAGCTGTACTTGGTGTAATCACGTCTTCATTGTCGTCATCGTCTGAATGTTGATTTAGTTCATAAAACTTGACATTAATTGATTCTTCGATGATCATGGTTCTCTTGTTGAAGACTCTGTACCCTTTGCTCTTTGCTATATAACCTAAAAATATACCTCCATCGGTTTTTTCATCAAATTTATTTAGATTGTCTTTAGTATTAAGAATAAAACATTTACAACCAAAAATCTTGAAATATGAAACAGTGGGTGTTCTATCAAACCATAGTTCATATGGAGTCTTCTTCGATATAGGTCGAATTAGAACCCTATTGAGAATATAGCTCGCTGTATTGACAACTTCAGCCCAAAAGTATATAGGTAGACTACACTGGTTCAATATTACTCTAGCCATTTCAGATAGAGTCTTGTTCTTACGTTCCACAACTCCATTTTGTTGTGGAGTCCTAGGACAGGAAAATTCATACAAATAACCGTGTGTGTCACAGAATTGCTTGAACCCTGTATTTTTAAATTCACCGCCATGATCACTACGAATGCGAGTAATCATGAAACCTTTTTCATTCTGTACTTTCTTACAAAAGGCGATGAATTCTGACAAAGCATCGTTCTTGCGTGCAAGAAAATATACCCATGTGTATCTAGAAAAATCATCTACAATGACAAATGCATATAACTTACCACCTAGACTAGCAATTCTACTTGGTCCAAATAAGTCCATATGCAATAATTGTAGAGGTCTAGTAGTACTTACAACGTTCTTGAATTTAAAGGTGGATCGGGTAGCTTTATTCTTTTCACATTCACTACATACCGTATCCTTATTGAAAGATATGTCCGGTAAGCCGTGTACCAACTTCTTTGTGGTTAGTTTTAAAAGTGTGTCCATGTTTGCATGACCGAGTCTCGTATGTCATAGTTGACTCTTAATGCTCTTGGCCATCAAGCATCTACTTGCTTTGTTAGCATCTTCTAACAGATAAAAAATATGTATATTGTCTTCCCTGATACCTTTAAAGATAGTACTACCAGTTGAACTATCAACTATAGTACATTTGTCTTTGATGAAGTTAATGCCATAATCGTGATCAGCTAAATGGCTTATGCTGAGCAGATTATGTTTTAACTCGGTAACTAGACAAACATCTTTAATCACAGGATAGAGAGCCTTACCAATGTCACCGATACCGATTATGTACCCTCTTAAATTATTACTGAAGGAGTCGTATCCTTCTTTATTCTTCTTCGATAGTGTTGTGAATAATGAAGCATCACCGGTCATGTGCCGTGAGCAACCGCTGTCGAGGATCCATTTGCTTCTAGCATGTGAAGGGCGTTCCACCTACAAAATAATTTACAGATGAAACTCTTAGTACCCATTTCTTATAGGGTCCTGACAGGTTAGTTTTTGGTATCCATGCATAAACATTTAAATCTACTAACTTTCTGATTCTACATATAGAGGATATATGACCAATGAGGCCACAATAATGACATTTTGCATGTTGAGTGATGAAAGTTGTATGAGGTGCATAATTGGTAGGTTTTGGTTTTCTAGTATAGAAAAATGCATGCCTAGTAGTCTTCTTGGGCATAGGTTTGGTATGGTTTGGTCTGACAGTGTTTGGTTTGGGTGTGTTCCGATGATTCGGTAATTGACACGTGTTAGAATAGGAAGCAGCAACTTCAGGTCATTTTTCTAAACTAATTTTCAACTTTTTGGAGGTGTCATATAATCTAGTGTAGGCAGATGTAAGTGTTTCCATTCTGACTTATGCACATTGGAGACTCTTTCTCTCCTTAGATAAGTCTTTCTTTAGCTGGATGATAGTTTGGTCTTTTTCTTCGGATAACTTGATAGTCTCATGTAACAATAGCTTAATAGATGAAAGCTCACCAGACTCAATAGAAGAGTCATTATTTCTAACATCAGCTAATTGGACGGTAAGTCTTCCTATCTCACCTTTGTACTCTTTAAGCACCTTCTTAGAGGTTTCATATTTACTATGCAGTTTCCTGTAGTCATTTAACAGGTCACTGAAAGCCTCTCCTAATTTCTCAAAGATGAAATCATCATAAGGATCAAACAGAGGATTAGTGGTTACCTGATCGCAAGCCACAAGCATACATTTGCAGCGTCATCTGATTGTTCGTCTTCTAAATCGTTGGCTTCACTTTCATGCCATATGCTTGTATTGGCATACTTCCTTGATGTAGATCTCTTTAGGTAGTCTTTGTCATATTTGCTGCTTTTTCTTGTTGATGATAATGTTGTTGGACAATCTTTCTTCATATGTCCTTTCTTCTTACATCTGTAATAAATAGGATCTTTTTCGTTGCTGTTGTTGTTGCTGTTGCTATCTTTTGTTCTTCTGTTGAAACTCATGAACTTCTTGAATTTTCTTACCAGAAGAGCTTGATCTTCAGAGTCAGAGTCACTGTCGTCAGAATCATCTTCGATAGTTCTTCTATGTTGAGCCTTGAGAGCGATCGACTTTTCTGACTTCTCCTTTGGTGTAGCATCTTCAAAGTCTTGAAGTTCTAACTCGTGAGTGAGTAGCTTACCCATGAGTGTTTCCAGAGACATTGTTGAGAGGTCGTTTCCTTCAATGATTGTTGTAGCCTTTGGAATCCAATTCTTTGGGAGAGCTCGTAGAAGTTTGCGAATCTTCTCATGGTTACTGTATTCCTTGCCTATTGAAGACAGAGGATTTACAATATCCAAGAATCTTGGAAATATCTGATTGACTGGTTCACTTGGCTTCATTTTGAATGCCTCGTACTCTTGAGTAAGTCTGCTGATCTTTGACTCCTTGACTTGTGTTGTTCCTTCGTGGGTTCCTTCGAGAAGTTTCCACACTTCATTTGATGTTGTGCAAGTTGACACCCCGATAAATTCAGTTCTGTCTAAAGTACAAAATAAAGTGTTAATAGCACGTGCGTCAAGATTGGCCTTTTTCTTTTCATCCTCAGTATATTTATCATGGGGTTTATCAAATAAACTCCATCAACAGTAATACGAGGAGGCTTTTTGTAGCCATCAATAATTATAGACCATAAGTCAAAATCAAGAGATTTTAAGAAGAAACTCATCCGTGTTTTTCAGTAAGTGTAGTTTATGCCGTCAAACAATGGAGGTCTGTTTGTGGCTTGGCCTTCACTTGTGAATTTTACAGTTGCCATGTGTAATACTATGATCTATAAAATAATTAAAAATAACTGCAATTTTACCTTGCTTGACCTGTATAACCTGCTCTGATACCAATTGTAGGAACGAAGTCGTAAAGCAGAATACTCTAGAGGGAGTGCATAGAGTAGGCAGCGGAATATTGATAATTTAAAACTTGTTAGCAGTTAGATCACAGAAATAATAATAATCACAAAGTAATAATTGTAAAGAAAAGAGTGATCAGAAGGCAAACGCAAACACAGAGATTTATACTGGTTTCCCTCTTGTGAGGACTAGTCCAGTCGGAAGAACTCTAGCTTCCAGTTGAATCCACTATTAGAAAATCCTGCAAGTTTTCATACGAAGTCCTTGCAACTTCTACAGATGCGAGCTTTGATACGAAGAACTCGACCAACTTCAGTTTTGAAGAGTCTTTCTTCAATCAAGCCTCTGATTATAATTTCTCTGAAATCTTCTAGACCGTATCGTACCGACAAATTGACTAGAGAATTGTAACTGGCTTGGGATTTGAAAATGAAAGCTTTTTAGAACTCTTTGGAAGAAACATAAGCTTTTAGAAGAGAGAAGATGAAAGTGAATGAGTGATTTTAAATGATCAGAATTCCTCTCTATTTATAGTTTTTCCAAAGACAGAATTCTGACAGAATTCGAGCAGAATTCGGATAGAACTCTTTGTAACAAACCGCAACTGAAGGGAGACCAAGTTCAAAATCCAACATTCACATAACGTTTATCTTGGCCGAACTCTGGCCGAGTTCTGTCAGGGTTGGTCAGGTTAATTTTATGAAAAAAATATTTTTGACTTTCTGAAAATCCTTCAGAAGCTTTTTGTAATTAGCAAATGTTTTTCAAAAACATAGGTTATTTTAAAAAAACGATAGGTCAATTTTGAAAAACGATTTCGGATAGCCTATTTGCCAGTACGACTTGGTGCACAATGTATTCCTAGACTCAATAAAAATAAAAATTACATTGCATAAGGAAATACAATCTTGAGTGGCAAACATAGCTTCGGTCTTGAACTGAGTAAATATTCAATCTTGATTAGTGTCCAAAACGTCTTTAGTAAACATCTAAATAGTTCAGTATATCAAGACAGAGTTTGATCAATTATTAAAATCAAGTTTGACCATGACCAATGGGCCAACAATCTCCTCCATTTTGATAATTGACAAACCTTGACCGATATAACATCACTACTAAAATCTGTCAAATCAGCGACGCCTCAGGACGTCGCTAAATAGGGAAAATACGTCGCTAATAGGGAAAATATGTCGCTAATATAAATAGGGAAAATACGTCGCTAATAATTGACAAATCTTGACCGATATAACATCACTACCGTATAATAAAATGTAGCAAAAAAATTGTTCATAACCTGTATTCATGAAGATGTTAGATCTTTATTTCTCTCCCGTTGTCACTTAGCAATATAATTGTAAAAAAAAACTCCCCCATAATATATGTGTAAGTTACAATCAGTGAAGAAACACAAAAAATATGAATAAAAATATTCAACACAGGCATGGTATAAATATCACAGACAAAAATAAGATAAGCAGATAATAATTGTCACCGACAGTTTAAATGGATGCATACAAAGATAATGCTATAATAAAATCTGAACTGAAGAAAATGTTAAACTAAAGCATATAACATGTCCATAAAGAGGTCACAAATCATAACCAATAACAAAACAGAAGTACTGATACTAGCTTGGAATGTCGGAGCATTTCCAAGTAATCAAAGACAATAAACTTAGTCTCAACAGAATGACAAATCAAAAATCATCCTCATCATCATCGTCATCAACTGCAGTGCCATCATGTCCAGATGGACCAGCTCCAGATGTGCCAGCTCTAGAGGTGTGTAGAGTAGCACCAGAAGTATGATATCAATCGTAAGTGTTCCCTGGCTGGAACAGAGAGTGGACCGCCTCATCATTAATGCGGTAACCAGATACAGAAGGGTCTCTAGGAAGAGAGCTAGCAGAATGACCCGTTTGAGCAAATCTGAGATCAGCAAATGAGTTGGCAATAACCTGGAACCGAGTCACGTCACGGAACTCATGTTCCATGGAACTATCAACAAAGAACGTCTGTAGATCCGATAGGTGCTGAAGAATACCCTCAAAAGTTATAGGGTAAGACTGGGGAGGAACAGGTGCAGTAGGAGTAGGTGTAGGAGGTGGAGGGGCAGTGGCAATGCTGCGACGAGAAAGCTTGAGGAACTTGGGCTCAGGGTCCAGAGCACAAGTGGATAAGTCTATGTCAAAACGCTAAAAGATGCGTAGGATAAGCATCGCATAAGAGAGGTTACGATCTCTTCCGCGATATCTACCCGTCATCTGAATGATCGTCTTAGGAGAAGAAAAAGGAATCCCCTTAAGAATGTGATATAGGGCAGAAAGTTCTAGTGCAGTGACATCATCTTTTGAAGTGGATTTGGGAAGTAGAGTGGAATAGATGATGCGATGTAACTCATAATTAAACAAGTTCAAATTATCGGCCTTGAACTTTTCATGACGAGCACGTGCGGGCGCACAAAGCTCATTCTTGAAACTAACAAGAGTCGTGCCCTCAAGAAAATCGAAGTTGGTGATGTCATCGAGAGGAACACCTTCGTTTGGAATACCAAGGATTTCTGCTAACAATACATCATCGAACTCGATGTCTATCCTGCCAACACGAGTCCTTGCGTAAAAGTATCTAACACGAAGTTACAATAGAACAATCTAAGGGCATTCGTAGCTATAGGGAATTGTAGGGTGGCAAGATGGTGTAACTCTAATACCTCAAAGAAGAGACAGTGATCAGAAAATACAGTCCATTTAATCGGAGAGCCGGTGCATATAGTACGCATAGCAAAATCGGCATACCAAAGCAATACTTGGTTATGAGTTTTAAGTAAAACTCATCCGATATGCCGTCATCCGATTAGACCGAGGAAAGGGAATTCGTATTTAGATCAGAAGATGAAGCCTCTTCTCTGGTATGGGTATTCTTCCTCTTGAAACGATTGAATCCCTTAGGCATTCTTTTCCAAAACTAAGAAACCCTAAAAATTTGAAAGTAGGGGAGATAAGAAATTATACCTTCCGAGAATCAAGTATGTTGTAGAGGACGTGATTCTCCGCACGAATCCAAATTTTGGATGAAAATCTCCATGTAGATTGGAAGAAAAGGAGTGGAGAGTTGCTAGGGTTTGGGGTGTTCTTCAGCTGCTGTTGCTGTGATGAGAAATTAGTTTGGAAGTGATGAAGATGAGAAGGCCTCGGTTCTGGTTTAAAATCGATACAGCACCAATAGAACTATGGCCGAATTCGGACCGAACTCGAGCCGAATTCGGACTGCCTAGGTTTCTCCTGGGTTTTTTAAAAAAATTATGTGGGCCATATCCTTTTCATCAACTCATTTCAAATATTTAATTCAAAGTTTTATAATTTTAAATTTCAAATAATATAATAATATTATTTTATAAATTAATTTTCTTTACTCAGCATCTATTTCAGATTAGCTGTAGGAGTACTGTCCCAGCTAACGGAGGTTCACCGAAGAATTGAGTAGATATCCAATCTTGATCAGTGTCCAAAACGTCTTTAATAAACATCTGAATAGTTCAGTATATCGAGACAGAGTTTGATCAATTATTAAAATCAGGTTTGACCATGACCAATGGGCCAACATATACCATCCATATGCTTCACATGTTTCAAACTGTTTTTAGTATCTGTCACATGTTTATAACTTGGGGATGGGGGAAACTGTTAGTTGAGTACGTGATCAGACCACTTTATATGTAGCGAGCTCGGTTGCATCTCATGCACCCTTACCGTAGGCCTTTTATCCTGCATATTTGTATGTACGTGCATTTATGCTTGTAGACTTATACGTATGTATATTTTATTACATATAGACTTGTACACTGGTACATTTTATACCTATTGACCGATCACGTACCTTCTAGAGTTTCAAACATTATATGTACATGTATCGCCATGACAAATGTATTTACTACATGATAGACTAGGATATGCCATGTTTCTTCTACCACATCTCTTTTCATTCCATGCTCAGTATATTTAGTTTGTAGAACCAGTACTTTGCTCCCTTCCTAACAGAAAAACGTTGTAGGCATACTTTCTGAGGAAGAGTTGCTCTGTGACCCTTACTATGGGCCCACTGTAGAGGATCAGGTCATTACGTCCGCGGAAGTCCCCGCAGGGAACCTCGCTTGGTAGTCTCACTTAGATTCCTTTTTGGCTTAGTTGTTGAACTGTTTAAACTCTATCTTTTGGTCACTGGACTTTGTCTCCAGTTTAATACCTTGGAAGTGTAATAATTAAATCTAAAATCATTTTAATTTCGCTTATAGATGCTATATTGTGATGAACCTTTGAAGTGTGATATTAGAACTATTAGTATCTTAGATTCATTACTGTCTTTACTTATAACAGCTTACTATGCTATAACACAAGCGTAGGCTGGGTATGGCTCAGCCCGCCCCAACAATTTGGGTAGCGGGTCGTGACATATTTTTAGCGGTGGCTCATTCAGGTTGAGACTTAAATTGTTTGGTTATGTTATTGTACCAAGCATGCCTGCAATTAGGATCTTAGGACAACTTGATAACACTAGGGACAACATTTAGAAAACCTAGAGGATTACTAGGATTGTAACATAGGAAAAACTCATCACAACATAGGACCGTTAACTTTATTTAGCCTCTTGCTTGAAATTCAGTGGGTTACAATTTTGACCAAGATAGTACCTTTGGGATGACCCCTGAGAATCTCACTCTAAATCCTACCTCGAAATCTATTTTCGCTTGTTTGCATTTACTCTTCGTTAATTCGTTGTAAAATTTGATTCCTAATGTTCGTTGTTGACCTTGATTTTGTATCAAGATAAATTTTATGGATTGGGTTATGGAGTATTCTGATAACATATTTGATGAGGATAGTGAGAAAGGAAAATGTATGCTTTAGTTATGGAGTTTAGAATTTATCGTAGCCATATTAGCTAGTATGACAAAAACATAGAGCCTGATTTTGGGTATACTTATCTTAGTTATGGAATTTAGATTTTCTCGCAGCCATACCAGTTGGCATGGCGAGAATTCTAGATAACATAATTATAGGGTATATATCTTAGCTATGGACTCTATCGTTTATTGCATCTATGCTTACTGGTGTGGCAAAAATTCTGGCAATATGATTTCAGGAAGACGTCTATGGTTATCAGATTATTTCTTAAATTGGTTCACTTCGTTATGACTAGATGAGCAAGAACAAATTCTTATCATCATTCTTTTCCGTCTTGATTAACTCTGTCCTATCTACATCCACAACTAGGATTATAGCTTCTCTAGAACTCTCCAACATAATTGTTTTCATGTTATCTTTTCTCGACATAATTGCTTTTGTGTTCCATCTTTCCTATGGTTTGACTAAACTCTTCTTCGTTAACCTCTTGGATAATTCTTCTCGTCCTTCTCGGTAATTGTTGGAAATGTCTTATGGATTGATCCAAGAAAGGTTCGAGAAAGTATATTTTAACCTTCTATTACGGAATTGAGAGTTTTTGCAATCATAGAAATACTGGCGAGGCAGGACTTCAGATGATGGCATCATGGTTACATATGTTTCACGGATCTTACTTGATCCATACCCTACACATTTGATTAATATTTCATGGATTTAGCCAAGATAAATTCAAGAACCTGTATTAACTAGCGTGGCAGCTGTGCACTGCAGCCATCCGTCGTATTACGGAACAAAGAAGTTATTTCAGCCAGATGCACACTAACTTGGCAATAACTTCACGTAACATAATCAAGGAGGTATATGGTTCTCGAGTTTTACCTAGACCACATCCTATGTATCTCGTTTTGCCTGATACCATTCTTGAAGATATTTCGACAATCTTTCCTGTCTGCTTGACCCTTAACTTGTTTGGATATTAATATGGTTTGATCAACCCAGTCTTGGGCCATTGTTACCTTTTATTTAATAGACAACTGAAATAGCCAAAACCCCGTTAACTGATTCTATATGATAACTGTAAATATTATTGTGTGATAGTGATGAGTACATTTTCTAGGGATTGGTTAGATTAAGCTTGTAGGACAAGTATGAGTGACTGACTATAGTAGACTTAGAAACCATTAAGAACGATTGCATTGATATTATAACTTGATGATAGGGTATCTAAGACGGAGTGACGAGATATTGTAATAATATGACTATGGAATGAGGTTTAGAATCTTGTACTTAGGTTTAAGGGTTGAGCATTTGTAGGACCATGATGACCAAGTAATCATTGGTTATCGATAAGCAAATTACATATGATTGGAGGGTAGATCGATATGTAGAATGATATAGGATAAGTTAGAGGGAGATATAAAATTACGTACAAGATCGGAAGATATCAGTTAAAATAACAAGGAGTACCTCTCCATTGAACCCTATCACTCAATCTTATCGCAGGCTGTAGTGATACTCTAGTTCGAATACCACTACATAAACTCGACCTGTATGGGCCACCACTAAAAATGTGTCACGACTCGCATCCAGTGTAGGGGCACGAGAAGTAGGTACGTCCAGCCTACGCTGCAGTGTTAGCAGTAGAACGATGTTCTAGGTCACTATCTAAACAACAACTCATGCAATTATATAATGTACTTGTCAAAATCTCAACTCCAAATGGAGGACAAGTATAGATATAATGAAATCTCAATCACAGTCTAAGCATGATATAATAACACAGAAGTTTATAACTAAGACTAAATAACAACAACAAAACCAACTACTAAATAATAATAATCTCAAACAATCTCAAAACAAAACAATATCTCAACTTATTACAATTCAAGTTCTAAAACATGAAAACTAAACCAAGTCTACTAGCTAGTCTCCAGATCACTCCTGAGTGTCGGGGCCAAAGGTAGCTAAGCCATCTCTTACTCCAAGGTAAGTAGGGCAAATGTCCTCACGGCAATCATCTGTAATATTTTCGACAGGTCCAGTCAGGACAGGAACGAGCATAACTCATCTAAAAAACCCAAGTAAATGACAGAGAACTATAAAACAGTTATAGACAGTTTTATTGATGAACATGGTAGTTTATATTCAGGTGATGGTATAGAGAAACAGTTAAGATAGAAAGAAAGTAAGGTAACTAAAACAAGAGAAGAATCATGGCAATGAAGACTGTAAAATAAGATTCTAGCTGAACTAGAGTAACATGATAAGTCCAGACAATAAATGTAAGACAAGTGTAAATACAATGTAAATCCAGTACGAGATGAATCTAATACAAGATGAATCCAGTACAAGATGATTCTAGTCAATGATCAAGAATCCAGGTGAGACCAGCTATATTCTAATAGTATGTTTTAAAATACCGAGATTGACATGTAAACGGCTGTAGGTATCAGGCACATCACACACTCGGCCAAGTATGGGATGGCTATGCTTCTAGTAGATCCCAGTTTGGAGATTCCAGATTTGGGGTATGTCTACATGTCTTACTCAATATTTTTTTGCCCCACAATACAAGTGAATCCAGAATTCGATACAAAAATCGAGATGAGTCCATCCAAACATGATGATACCAGTAATGATTCCAGTAATAGAAGCCAAACATGATGATACCAGCAATGATTCCAGTAATATAGGCCAGACAAGATGGTATGTGTGTCGCATACATGAATCCAGAAATATTCATACGTGTTATAATAGAGAATCACATAAAACTAACTAGAACTAAAGTACAGTAATTGACAAGTAAATGAGAAAACTATCAGAGAATGTACTCGCCTGATACCCTGAACAGCTGATATAAAAAGAAGGCCAACTGGAGTCACAAAGTCCTAGTTAGAGCAACACAGGTTATAAAGAGTTCAATTTATATGGTAATTGAAATTATAATGCAATCTACATGAGTCTAAGTCAATATAGGTCAAAGTCAACTCTTTGTCAACTCTGGTCAACTATAAAGTCAAACTAGGTCAACTCTAGTCAACTATGGTCAAACTAGCTAGGGTTTGATCAATAATGGTCAACTAGTCTAGGTTAGTCAATTTTAGGTCTAAACAAACTAAGTCTATGCAAATCAAGTATCCAAGATAGCTACTAACTCATAGCCTAAGTCAATTGCTAAACCAAGCACAAAACTAAACCATAAGCTAACAAGGCACACAAACTTAGTCATATAATGTATATATATTATTCACATTCACATATTCATATACATAGATATATATATAAGAAAGCTATATATATATAGGTACATACATATATATAGAGAGAGAGAGAAGGAGAGGTAAAAGAGTAAGTGAGTGTGTGTGTGTTTGGCATGTGTGTGAAAGGATATATGTTAATGTTCTCAGATTTAGTGATAGGTAGGTGTATGTGACATGGAATACATGGTGTCAAAGGGTGTATGAATGCATGTGTGTAAAAGGTTATAGGTTAACTCGGTTTATAGAAATGCATACATATATACTTATAATGCATACATCCATACATATATATCATGTATACATACATACATTGCATACATGCCTACATACATATCATATATGCATACTTGCATTCTTTTATGCACCTATACATACATACATAGATGTATACATACATATTTGAATACATTATATACTTGCATACATTATATTCATATATGCATACTCTACATTATATTACATTCATTCCTGCATACATGCATATATATAATATATGCATACAAACTCATATATTTAACTCAAAATATATGTGAATACATAAATTACATTACTTTAACACATATATATATCATTCATTTATATTCCATATACATGCATACTTCAGTTTATGCATTATATCCATTCACATATCATTAAGTTGCATACATATACTTATTTTTATTACATACATGTCATTTATGCATATTACATACTTACATGCATCTATACATTATATACATTGTATACAACATGTAAAAATAGAAGAAAGAAAAAAGGGGGAAAACTGAAATAGAAAGGAAAGGAAAGGAAAAATGTAAGAAAAAGGTAAAACAGTGGACATATACATGCTTGCATCATATATTCTACATTACCATAAATGCTATCATTATATATTGCATTATATTATGTATACATTATGCATTCATATCTATCATTACATGTATACCTTGCATTCGTATCTAGCATTCATTATATACTTTCATGCATACATTGTATATTATTCTTTCATTCATGCATTTATGCATTGCTTACATACATTACATTGATTGTATTCCTACATGCTTACATTCAATCATATATATACATTAATATAAACAGGATACATATCACATATATATCATTTCATTCATCTGACATATCATGCATTACATACTCTACATTCATTTAATATCCATACTATATAGGCTCATAGGTTACACAAAATGCCTATGTCGTATAGTCACTCTTCTACTTAAAACCAATATTGAACCAAATGGGCCTTCACTAAATTCTAGAATTAAAGTATGTCGTATCCCTTCGTGTTAGCTTTTCAAAACTTCAAACGGATAGCATTTTCGTGTCCGGAAGTTCCGGAATCGAAAAAATACCGAAACGCGTTTATCATTCGGACAGCTGACACTCAAATAGTTTTACAGAAAGTTCCAGAAAGAATTTGGCTTATTAAAATATATATTTGGAAATCTAACTTCAATACGGTTCTTTTAAAAAAAGAGAAGATTAATCGGAGTTCTAAGCTAAAAGTTATGACATTTCTAATTTGCTTTGGTTAATAAAAACGTGGATGAATATTATGACGAATTTGAGTTGTTTTGGACAAAAGAAACACATGTAGGCCAAGATACTTTGATACCAACATAGGTATCCAAATAAACTCATTCTTACCATCCTAACTAAGATCAATCCACTCTCTAACCATTATAAAATTGAATTTAAATGTCTATTTAAACTATTAGCATACATACATACACATGGGGTGTCCTAATTTAGGATCTATCAAGTAGGACACAAGACACATATCTAAAATCCTCAAGAGAGATCCAAATGGCCTCAAATTTGAATCTAAATGGGTACATACATGGGGGTGGATCCTATGGATTTAAAACTAACTAATATGCATAGAAAATCAATTTAGACGGTTGGTTTGACCTATTGAGAGTGAAATCCCAATAATACTCCCAAGGACACGGCTCCGACACGAAGATCTTCCAAAAAGGACACTCCTCCTTGCACTTTGATCCAAATCTTTGCTAGCACCATCCATTTGTAGTATGAGAAGGTTGGATGGAAGTTTTGGTGGAGGGATGTAAGGATTTGGAGATTAAACTAAAGAGGGAAGCTCTCTAATTTGGGGACGAAACTTTGTGAAAGAAAAGAGACAAGATGGAATGAAATGAAAGAAAGGGAGGCTAACCTAGCTATAGTGGCTGCCACTAAACCCTATTTGGGTCTTGGGTGAAAGCCCAATAAGGCCTCAACTAGTCCTCTTAGTTAATTTTAAGTTAGGTTCAAGTTTGGGATCAAAAGGGTTAAATTTAAGCCTCTAACTTAACCAATCTAACAAGTGGGATTAGTCTAAAATCACTAACTTAATTAGTGGGGTTCGTGGGCCATAACTAACTAATCTTGGGATCCCGTCTACAGTCTAAGCTACCCAGGTCACTAACACAAGTCGGAACGAAACGAAACTCAAATCCGACTAAACAAATCTCGTAAAATTAATATTAAAATATAAAAATTCCCAAATATTAAAATATAAAAAATGACCAAAATCATAATACATCAATTTAAATATTATTAAAATAATCTAAAATTCTTCAATTAATCAAATTTTAAATAATTCAAATATCACAAAATGACCAAAATATCCTTAGCCTAAAAAGTTATAAATAGTCATTCTAATCACATGGTTAGGTCTCCATGGTCATGGTTAGTCTCTAGGCTTAATAGTTCTAGGGTTCACTAGCTAACACATCAAAATTATAATTCACCAATTTTAAATTGTATTAAATTAATTAAAAATACCCATAAATCATAAATCCTATTATTAAATAATAAACTTTTACAAAAGTTCAAAATTACTCTTATTTGGAAAACTGGGTGTTACAAGTCTACCCCCTTAGAAGAATTTTGTCCTCGAAATTAAGATGGTCGTACTCCTTCTAGGTTAAACCCCCAACAATCAAGATCAAGAAAACTATATCTAAAACAAGTAAACTGTGGTCCTACTGGTCGTGATATCCCGGTCTTGATCAGGGTCACTATACTATCTATCACAGCACAAAACATCCTGATAGGTACTAATGGAATCACACGACAAGGTGGAAAGAAGAAAAAAATACACAGACCTGCTAACCCGTCACCCGTAGCGTCGGTCTACTCGACTGTCAGCGCAAAAATCCTGCCACTCTGGGGTATATCCCTCTGATGGTACGGGACACGTGTGCTGCACTACAGGTGGCCTAGCTCCCTCTATCTAATCCCATGATACTTAAGTAACATCCACACTGATATTCCATTCCATCATACTAGGGCACCATCAATATGGTATCTATTCTGAAATCTGATAATCATACCCGTCTATCCAAAACCATGTTACCAGAATCCTCGTTATGCGAGTAAGTACAACAGCGATAATCCATAGAGTCCGCAACTAAGGTACATATCTCTAGAATCATGGTATTTAAAATTTTTGCACTGCCGCTAGCTTGGCTGCAAAAACTTTAAATTCTCACACCCGAGAAATACATCCAAAATCAGACTCTATCTCATCGCCAAACCAGCTAAAATGGCTGTAGAAGACTCTAGATTCCATGACTGAGGCAACCTAGCACATAATGTTATCATGGTAGAAAATCAAGTCAATAATGAATACCAATAATCAAATTCAACGATGAACAAGGAGTAGACAGAAAATGTCGGAATCGAATTTTGAGATAGTTTATAATGAGATTCTTAAGGGTCATCCCAGAAATCTTCTCAAGTAGTCCTAACTGTGATTGAGTACCTCTCCGTTGAAGCCTATCGCTCAATCTTATCACAGGTTGTAGTGATACTCTAGTTCGAATATCACTACATAAACTCGACCTGCATGGGCCACCACTAAAAACGTGTCACGACCTGCACCCAATGTAGGGGCACGAGAAGTGGGTACGTCCAGCCTACGCCGCAGTATCGGCAAGTAGAACGTTGTTCTAGTTTACTATCTAAACAACAACTCATACAATTATATAATGTACTTATCAAAATCTCAACTCCGAACGTTGGACAATTATAGATATAATGAAATCTCAATCATAGTCTAAGCACGATATGATAACACATAAGTTTATAACTAAGACTAAATAACAACAACAAAATCAACTACTAAATAATAATAATCTCAAACAATCTCAAAACAAATAATATCTCAACTTATTACAATTCAAGTTCTAAAACATGAAAACTAAAACAAGTCTTCTAGCTAGTCTCCCGAACACTCCTGAGTGTCAGGGCCAAAGGTAGCTAAGCCATCTCCTACTCCAAGGCAAGTAGGGCAAATATCCTTAGGGCAATCATCTGTAATATTTTAACAGGTCCAGTCAGGACAGGAACGAGCACAACTCATCTAGAAAATCCAAGTAAATGATAGAGAACTATAAAGCAATTAAAGTCAGTTTTATTGTTGAACATGGTAGTTTATATTCAGGTGATGGTATAGAGAAACATTAAGATACAAGGAAAGTAAGGTAACTAAAACAAGAGAAAAATTATGGCAATGAAGACTATAAAATAAGATTCTAGCTGAACTAGAGTAACATGATAAATCCAGACAGTAAATGTAAGACAAGTGTAAATCTAATGTAAATCCAGTACGAGATGAATCTAATACAAGATGAATCCAGTATAAGATGATTCTAGTCAGTGATTAAGAATCCAGGTAAGACCAGCTATATTCTAACAGTGTATTTTAAAATACCGAGATCGACATGTAAATGGCTGTAGGTATCAGGCACATCACACACTCGGCCAAGTGTGGGATGGCTATGCTTTCAGTAAATTCCAGTTTGGAGATTCTAGATTTGGGATATGTCTACATGTCTTACTCAATATTTTCCTGTCCCGCAATACAAGTGAATCCAGAATTCGATACAAGAATCGAGATGAGTCCAATCAAACATGATGATACCAGCAATGATTCCAGAATGATTCCAGTAATAGAAGCCAAACAAGATGATACCAGCAATGATTCCAGTAATAGAGGCCAGACAAGATAGTTTTTCTGTCGCATACATGAATCCAGAAATATCCATACGTGTTGTAACATAGAATCACATAAAACTAACTATAACTGAAGTACAGTAATTGACAAGTAAATGAGAGAACTATCAGAGAATGTTCTCGCCTGATACCCTGAGCAGCTGATATAAAAAGATGGCCAACTGGAGTCACAGAGTCCTAGTTAGAGCAACACAGGCTATAAAGACTTCAATTTATATGATAATTGAAATTATAATGTAATCTACATGAGTCTAAGTCAATCTATGTCAAAGTCAACTCTTGATCAACTCTGGTCAACTATAAAGTCAAACTAGGTCAACTATAGTCAACTGTGGTCAAACTAGCTAGGGTTGGGTCAACAATGGTTAACTAGTCTAGGTTAGTCAATTCTAGGTCTAAACAAACTAAGTCTATGCAAATCAAGTATCCAAGATAGCTACTAACTCATAGCCTAAGTTACTTGCTAAACCAAGCACAAAACTAAACCATAAGCTAACAAGGCACACAAACTTAGTCATATAATGTATATATATTATTCACATTCACATATTCATATACATAGATATATATAAGAAAGCTATATATATAGGTACATACATATACATATATATATATATAGAGAGAGAAAGAGAGGTAAAAGAGTAAGTGAGTGTGTGTGTGTGTGTATGTGTGTGTGTGTGTGTGTGTTTGGCACGTGTGTGAAAGGATATGTGTTAATGTTCTCAGATTTAGTGATAGGTAGGTGTATGTGACATGGGATATATGGTGTCAAAGAGTGTATGAATGCATGCGTGTAAAAGGTTATAGGTTAACTCAGTTTATAGAAATACATACATACATACTTACATTGCATACATGCATACATACATATCATGTATACATACATATATTACATACATGCCTATATACATATCATATATGCATACTTGCATTCATTTATGCACCTATATATACATACATAGATGCATACATACATATTTGAATACATTATATACTTGCATACATTATATTCATATATACATACTCTACATTATATTACATTCATTCATGCATACATGCATACATATAATATATGCATACAAACTCATATATTTAACTTAAAATATATGTGAATACATAGATTACATTACCTTAACACATATATATATCATTCATTCATATCACATATACATGCATACTTCAGTTCATGTATTATATCCATCACATATCATTAAGTTGTATACATATACTTATTTTTATTACATACATGTCATTCATGCATATTACATACTTATATGTATCTATATATTATATACATTGTATACAACATGTAAAAATAGAAGAGAAAAAAAAGGGAAAAACTGAAATGGAAAGGGAAGGGAAGGAAAAATGTAAGAAAAAGGTAAAACAGTGGACATATACATGCTTGCATCATATATTCTACATTACCATACATGTTATCATTATATATTGCATTATATTATGTATACATTATGCATTCATATCAATCATTATATGTATACCTTGCATTCGTATCTAGCATCATTATATACTTTCATGCATACATTGTATATCATTCTTTCATTCATGCATTTATGCATTGCTTACATACATTACATTGATTGTATTCCTACATGCTTGCATTCAACCATATATATATTAATGTAAAGAGGATACATATCATATATATATCATTTCATTCATCTGACATATCATGCATTACATACTCTACCTTCATTTAAAATCCATACTACATAGACTCATAGGTTATACAAAATGCCTATGTCGTATAGTCACTCTTCTACTTAAAACTAATACTGTATCAATTGTGCCTTCACTAAATTCTACAATTAAAGTATGTCGTAGCCCTTTGTGTTAACTTTCTGAAACTTCAAACGGATCGCATTTTTGTGTCCGAAAGCTCCCGGAATCGTGAAAACACCGAAACGCATTTGTCTTTCGGATAACTGACACTCAAATAGTTTTACAGAAAGTTCTAGAAAGAATTTGGCTACTAAAATATATTTTTGAAATCTAACTTCGATACGGTTCTTTTAAAAAAACGGAAGATTAATCAGAGTTCTAAGCTAAAAGTTATGACATTTCTAAGTTGCTTCGGTTATAATAACGTGGATGAATATTATGACGAATTTGAGTTGTTTTGGACAAAAGAAACACATGTAGGCGAAGATACTTGGATACCAACATAGGTATCCAAATGAAACTCATTCTAACCATCCTAACTAAGATCAATCCACTCTCTAACCATTCTAAAACTGAATTTAAATATCTATTTAAACTATTAGCATACATACATACACATGGGGTGTCCTAATTTGGGATCTATCAAGTAGGACAAAAGACACATATCTAAAATTCTCAAGAGAGCTCCAAATGGCCTCAAATTTGAATCTAAATGGGGTACATGTATGGGGGTGGATCCTGTAGATTCAAAGCTAACTAATATGCATAAAAAATCAATTTAGAGGGTTGGTTTTACCTATTGGGAGTGGAATCCCAATGATACTCCCAAGGACACGGCTCCGACACGAAGATCTTCCAAAAAGGACACTTCTCCTTGCACTTTGCTCCAAATCTTTGCTAGCACCCTCCATTGGTAGTATAAGAAGGTTGGATGGAAGTTTTGGTGGTGGGATGTAAGGATTTGGAGATTAAATCAAAGAGAAAAGCTCTCTAGTTTGGGGAAGAACACTTTGTGAAGGAAAAGAGGCAAGATGGAATAAAATGAAAGGAAGGGAGGCTAACCTAGCTATAGTGGCTGCCATTAAACCATATTTGAGCCTTGGGGGAAAGCCCAATAAGGCCTCAACTAGTCCTCTTGGTTAATTTTAAGTTAGGTTCAAGTTTGGGATCAAAATGGTTAAATTTAAGCCTCTAACTTAACCAATCTAACAAGTGGGATTAGTCTAAACTCACTAACTTAATTAGTAGGATTTGTAGGCCATAACTAACTAATCTTGGGATCCCGTCTACAGTCTAAGCTACCCAGGTCACTAACATAAGTCGGAACGAAACGAAACTCAAACCCGACTAAACAAATCCCGTAAAATCAATATTAAAATATAAAAATTCCCAAAATATTAAAATATAAAAATGACCAAAATTATAATACATCAATTTAAATATTATTAAAATAATCTAAAATTCATCAATTAATTAAAATCTTAAATAATTTAAAAATCACAAAATGACCAAAATACCCTTAGCCAAAAAAGTTATAGATAGTCATTATAATCACATGGTTAGGTCCCTATGGTCATGGTTAGTCTCTAGGCTCAACAGTTCTAGGGTTCACTAGCTAACACATCAAAATTATAATTCACCAATTTTAAATAGTATTAAATTAATTAAAAATTCCTATAAATCATAAATCCTATTATTAAATAATAAACTTTTACAAAGGTTCAAAATTACCCTTATTTGGAAAACTGGGTGTTACATTGTGCCACCACGACCATACCCTCGCGACTACGAGGCTCCGACGACCTCCCCTTAACAGCAGCCAACCTTCCCAACGCGCAGCGTAGGCAATTCGTGTGTTTCGTACGAGATCCTGTCGTGACGCACGAGATTTGAAGTCCAGAATCGTTCCTCGGGACAGCAACTTTATGCATATTTTTTAAGAAATTTGACTGTTGTATCGATGAACTCTTTGTTCCATTACAATCTTGGCATATACCTCTACCTTTATCTCAACTTTCAACCGTTAATTCGATCGTTTGATAGATCAAAACTGGCCGCCAAGTTGACCATTTAAATTGCGTATATTTTGGACAACTTTATGGAGCCAACTTCGTGGACTTGTATCTCTGCCATCGTAATTCCTTTTGATGCTCTACCAGTTCCTGTGTACAGCTAGTATAACCAACTTCTTGCCTTTAAAGTTTCGTATCATTGTGAGCTCCTTTGATTGGTTGAATTTGACGCCAAAGTTGGTCGTCCGAATTCGTAATTTTGAACTTGTAAAATTCCAATTTTGAATCCAGGACTCCGAATTTTAGTTCTGATACCACCAGTAGACTCGTGGCATTGTTCTAGCATGAATTCATATATAATTTGCTGTGTTTGGAGGACATCGGCCCCGACACGCATTTCGGTGCAAGGTGGGCCCCAAAGTCCGGGTTAACGGACCATTTTGAGATCGACTCATCGGAATCCAATTTTGGATATATCGTTAGTTTCGTATCTTCATTCTGGACACGTTGACATATACTTTGTTAGGTTTAGTGGACATTGGTACCGGCACTCATTTTCGTGCAGACCGGATTCAAAATGTCCGGGTCAATGTGTCATTTTTAGATAGGCTCATCGGAATCCAATTTCGGATATACCGTTGGGTTCGTATCGTCATTCTGAACACGTATACATATAAATTTCTAGGTTTAGTAGACTTTTATTCTAGCACGTTTTTCGGTGCAAAGTGGATCCAACGACGGACATCATTTTGATCCGAAATTACTATTTTGCTTTTGTGCCCAAATTGGACTTATGATTAGGCTATCCTAGCTAATTTGACCATTTTGGACACGTTGGTAATATTTGTTTTCTCATCCGATGACATCTGTGGATTTTTCCTTATGTTTTACCGTTAAATTATAATTAATTCTTATTATGTTCGTATTTCGAAATCCGTGCATCAGAACCGAGATCAGTCAATTCAAGTGATCTTACATCATTGAAATTGACAAGATGACCACGTGGATCGCTATGATATGATTGTTAACCTTACGATTGATTATCTTGACTCGATTTGTGTGTCGTAGGTCTCGATGTACGAATAACGAGGTACAAACTTGATATTTTAATAACCTATAGCTTGAAATTTATATTATTAGTATCTATATGTATATAATTGGATTTTTTAAAACTCTAAAATGATCTTTGAGTTTCTAAGGACTCTAAGTGTTGGTTATAGGCTTAGTGTCACCCCATATTGGTCTACTATACTAGGTTATCATTTAGTTAGGTGTCTAGTTAGAAGTCATGTCGCACCACTAGTGTTAGAGTCTTGAACATAGAATAGGAACTGAGATTATTATACCATTTTTGATAGTGACAGGACACTAGGCTTCTTCCTCTGCATTTCTATTTCATTGCCTTGCTCGAGGCAAGTACAAACTATAAATTTTACTTACAGCATATGATAATGAACTATGTATGAACAATATCTATATAGCTATTTATAACTGAAATCATATCTCACATGTTTCTATATACCTTCCATATGCTTCACATGTTTCAAACTGTTCTTAGTATCTTTCACATGTTTATAACTTGGGGTAGGGGAAACTGCTATTTGATACGTGATCAGACCCCTTTACATGTAGCTAGCTCGGTTGCATCTCATGCACCCTTGCCGTAGGCCTTTTATCCTGCATATTTGTACGTACGTATATTTATGCTTGTAGACTTGTACGTATGTACATTTTATTACATGTAGACTTGTACACCGGTACATTTTATACCTATTGCCTGATCATGTACCTGCTAGAGTTTCAAACATTATATGTACATGTGTCGCCATGACAAATGTATTTACTACATGATAGACTTGGATATGCCATGTTTCTTTTATCACATCTCTTTCATTCCATGCTCAGTATATTTAGTTCGTAGAACTAGTACTTGCTCCCTTTTTGACAGAAAAATGTTGTAGGATACTTTCTGAGGAAGAGTTGCTCTGTGATCCTTACTATGGCCCACTGTAGAGGACCAGGTCATTGCTTCTGAGGAAGTCCCCACAGGAAATCTCGCTTGGTAGTTTTGCTTAGAATCCTTTTTGACTTAGTTGTTGAACTGTTTAAACTCTATCTTTTGGTCACTGGACTTTGTCTCCAGGTTAATACCTTGGAATTGTAACAACTAAATCTAAAATCATTTTACTTTCGCTTATAGATGCTGTGTTGTGATAAACCTTTGAAGTGTGATATTAGAACTGTTAGTATCTTAGCTTCATTACTGTCTTTACTTAGAACAGCTTAATACGCTATAACACAAGCGTAGGTTGCGCATGGCTCGGCCCGGCCCAACAATTTGGGTAGCGGGTCGTGACAAAAAGTATGGGGATCCATCTAGACTTTTAGTTCAACAGTTTACAAATAATGTCGAAGTGAATTAATTCCATTGGTATGGGGGGCCCATTAGTCCTTATTGAATGGTTTTCTTGCGGCTTTTCCTATAAGACAATGCTCACAAGTTGACATCTCAACCTTGGTCACCAAGTCCAATAGTCCGACCTTATCTAATCTAGTTAGCCTGTCCTTTTTGATGTATCTTACTCTATTGTTCCATGTGTTACAATCGATTATGAATTTAAGGCATAAGAAGAACCATCAATAATCATTAAACTAATTTTCAAAGAACCAATACCATATAAAGTCCTGTAAAAATAGCTAGCAAAATTAACAGTAAATCTAATATAAAATCCTAAAAATAGAAGTGTAGTGACTGAAAGTAGGTTGTGTCAAATCCCTGGTGCATGAAGTAGATCATAAAGGATTCAAAATTGTCCCTGACGAGTCTTCGATTGGTATGTCCTGATGCCCAACACCTCAATGTATACATGGTTTCCTATGTATACTTTTTTCTCCAATTAGGTACCTAATGGTACTCTATAAACCCATCTCGATATGTCGCTATATGGTCGGTGATACCGGAATCAAAACCCATGAAAGAGAAGAAATAGTAACTACTAAAGCTAGCAAACAAACTGTTATGAGAGAAGGATTCAGGCATATCTTTGGCTTCGGACAATTCTGAGCATAGTGGCATTTTCGGCCATACTTGAAATGCTTTACTTTCTTTTAGCTCTTCATACAACCTCGCTTACCTCTACTAGAAGGTTTAGATTCAAATGTATCTACTTTTTCTTCCCATTCGTGCGTCTTTTGCTATCACTACAAGAAATCAGGGTATCTTGCAACGGTAAAAAAAAACCATTGCAAAAATAATATAATCCATTGCAAAATCATTCTGCAACAGTTATTGGAACCATTGTAAATTCGAGCGTTGCAGATTCCTCTTGCAACAGTTATAGAAGGTTTTTGCAACATTTTTATAAATAGTTACAAATAACGTATTATGCAACGGGTCTCACGTCAATGCATAACGTTTACATAGTGTTGTCAATAATATATTTGGCAACGATTTACAAATCATTTTAAATATTGAGTAAAGCACGATGGTTGATAACTGTTGCCTAAAATTTCATGCAACGGTTAAAAATTGTTGCGGATAATAGGCAACGGTCAATAAAAATACTTTTTTTTCCTCCAACAAGGCTCGAACTCCCAACCTCCTGGATCACATGCCTCCACTCTACCACTAGGCTACAGTCTCATTTGTATATAAATACTTATATATATAATATATGTACTTATATCATTTTCATCAATTGAAGCTTTTGGATCGATGTTAAAATTATCTAATTTTTTTGTTAGCGAACAAGGAACCAATTAATACGAGTAATTCTAATGATTAAATCTCTATTGTGTATAAATAAAATTCAAATTGGACATTGAATTTGCAACGACTATAAATAAACTGTTACAAGATCAATATTTTGTAATAGTTTATTCTTTTCACAATGGTTATCGTAAACGTTGTTATTAAACAAAAAATTACAACTGGTAGCATAAATCGTTGCACAATCATTACAAATAATAAGCCCACTCACAACAGGTTGCAAAAATTGTTGCACAACTGTTGCTAACAATGAGCCTTTTATAAGGCTTTATGTAATCGTTGCAAAATATTAATAAATTTGTAACAAATACTTAAAACCCTTGCATAACCGTTGTCCATTCAACTCGCTTTGACAACACTTTTATAAAATTGTTGCTTGACCGTTGTAATAAAAAAAAATGTTTAGCAAGTGTTTATGAACCGTTGTAAAAAATATATTAGGCAATGGTTAATCTATAACCATTGCAAATATTTAATTTAGAAACAGTTATTTCAACCGTTACGTAACTGTTGCAAATTATAGTTCCAGCAACATTCATAAAAGTGTTGCACTAAAACCATTGCAAAATAGGGGTATTTTTTCTAGTGTGTGTTGTCCGCAAGCTGCATGCTGGACGTTTGCCTTAGAACCAATACAGCTTTGGGCTTATGCATCTCAATGTGTTTAACCTCTAGCTCGAATTTCTCTCGAATGTCATATAAATTATTTACGTCTGACGATTTAGTCATCAATTATTTCATATTTTTCCATGAAGCATGAAGAGAACACTACCAAAATAAGTCATATCAGCGACGTATTTAGCGACTCCAAGATAGAACATCGCTAATTTTTGGGGGTTTAGCGACGTTTAACTAAGACGTCTCTGTTTGTCGCCAACAGCGACGTCTAGCGACTACAATTTGTTAAATGGGAACCTGCGTCACAAGTTTGTCGGTACACGTCGCTGATGTAGCGACGTGTAGCGACGCAATTTAAGCGACGTCGCCGTTTATTAAATATCAGCGACGTTTAGCGACGTCCTTTTTGGACGTCGCTAAATGTTTTATATAGGCTGCAAGGGTTTCCTTTTCGATCATTCACAAATTTCTGCCCCAATGTTTCGCGCGCTCCTCCTCCGCGGCGCTCCTCCGGCGATTTCTCTCCTCCGGCCTCCTCCTCCTTCGCGGTGCTCCTCCGGCGATCTCCCTCCTCCTGCCTCCTCTCCTCTCTCCTCCTCCTCCTCTCCTCCTTCCTCAGGTAGCTCCTCCTCAGGTAACTCTCCCATGTCCCCGCTTTCCAGTTTCTCCTCGTCTTCTAGCTCTCTCTCGCTTCTAGTTCATGTCCACGAGAGCGTGAACTTGCTGCGGGGGATACGAGACTCACAGTGGACTCGCTGCGGGGGACACGAGAGCGTGGACTCGCTTCTAGTTCGTGTGACACCTATTTTGTTGGTTTGGACACGTCGTGTCCTACAGTGTGGACACGAGACTCACAGTGTGACACCTATATACTGATACTGGGAGTTTTTTGGGCATATCAACTGTCAATTTGATATTTTGCTTGGATTCGAATTCCAATTTAGGGTTCGAGCCCTATTTACTGATACTGGGAGTTTTTTGGGCATTTTTAGGGTTTTGAAATGATGAATAAATTGACTAATAATTATTATCGAGCCCTATAAAATTTTAGCTATGTCATGAAGGATGGATACTAATCCTGTGAATGAATGAGTTTTCTCCTAAGTATTCTCGACAGTTGAGTATGATTTAGCTCACTAACATTACTAAAATATGGAATTATTAGTGTAGGGTATGTTGGTCAAGTTTTGGCAGAGTTGGGATATGATAGTATGCATGATAATTAACAAGGAATGCTGTTGACACCAAATATTGTACGACAGGTTACTTGAGTAACCTAGAATGTTTTACCTACTAAATAAATGGTTTGGGCAAGGGTGTGTATAGGTTTGTCATCAGATGGTATGGGATTTTGCCTGCCAAGTTCTGAACAGCAGTCCAGGCTGCCTGCTTAGTTGAAAGTCTTAATTAGACTTTTTGTTCAGTACCATTCGACTGAATTAAGTTGACCTGAATACCATATTTTAAATCCTAAATCTAAGTCTGCCTGCTGTTCAATTCATGACAGGTTATCTTGTTAACAATAAATGCCTTCCTTTTTAATATGTGTGAAACTCAGAGGTAGGATAAATCCAGTATAAATTAGGGACTGTCATGTTCAGGCAGTTGGTACCAGTGTTTAAGACTAGTTTGATTTGTATAATTTAATATTAAAGGCAGATAGGTAGGTCCTGTATGGAGACTGGATACCTAGGTATGATGGCTTGGCTAGTTCATGATACCCACAGAAAATTTGTCTATTGATATGGACATAGATAAATTCCTATTGAAAAATGATATTGGAATAAGGATTTACCTGAGAATAGGCTTATCTGAACAGTGATATCAGTTAGCAACTATTTTCTGAGTTTGAATGTCAGGCATTTTGGAAAAATGGTGAGACATCGTGATCAGGACATAGTCCCTGCAGCCATTCGACTGGCGAGGCAGAAAATATGTAGCCGTAGATAAAGTTGACTGTCCTCCGACCCCATCCCTCGGCAATGATGATACGACAACCTATCACTACATCTTTTAGTAGTATATAATATCTTAGTATTACATTTTGTGTGTTCATCTTATTGATTCTATTACATCCTTCAGATACTATATTCGATAAGAACATATACTACACCATATATACAGAACATAGATGATTCACACTAATGTATGCTAGAATAAATTTTGGGTTGTGTTCTGAGCCATCCATTCTAACACTTGACAAAAAATCGAATATAACCTTTTTATCTGCCATTCGACTGGCGAGACAGAAATCTATGTACGACATTTGCTATAAGAAATTTGCATTAATCTACGGTACTACATCGTGATCAGGACATAGTCCCTGCAGCCATTCGACTGGCGAGACAGAAACTATGTAGCCGTAGATAAAGTTGACTGTCCTCCAACCCCCATCACTCGGCAATGATGATACGATAACCTATCACTACATCTTTTAGTAGTAGATAATGTCTTAGTATTACATTATGTGGGTTCATCTTGATTCTATTACATCCTTCAGATAATAGATTCGATAAGAACATATACTACACCATATGTACAGAACATAGATGATTCAAACTAATGTATGCTAGAATGAATTTTGGGTTGTGTTCTGAGCCATTCGTCCCACACTTGGCAATTATGCATGTGAAATATATCGTTGAAGAACATAAAACTTGTGGTCGTACAATCGTCACTTTCGTGCATCAATTCATGTCGGTCTTCACTTTCTGCGGTAATTATCTTAAAATAGATATGAATTACTATCTGCGGAACCGTTTGTGGATGTACTATCGTCATCCTGATGAATTATTATCTGTGTCAATCTTTGCAGAATTATCTTAAAATGGATATGAATTACTATCTGTGGAACCGTTTGTGGATGTCCAATCGTCATCCTGATGATATGTGCGGTGTGCAGGATGAATTTATACTGGGTGTAAAACAGTTCCTGCAATTTGCCAAGGCGTTCCCTCAGTACATGGACCGTACAAAAATTAAGTGTCCATGTGTGAGATATCGCAACTTGAAATATCATTCGGAAGTGGATGTGACATATCATTTGTATTCGAGGGGTTTTAAACCTAATTATTATCAGTGGACCGCACACGGAGAACTTGTGCCTTTAGCCTCCGAGCCGGAGCCTTATGTAGAGCCTTATGTAGATGTCCACGAGCATGCTGATTACGACCAAGGATGGACGAACATGGTTTTCGATGCTGCGGGGCCTAGTTTCGATCCGAACAATCAATATGCAGCTGAGGAGGCACCGAATGCCGATGCTGCAAAGTTCATGGAGTTGCTGGAGAATGCAAGGACTCCTTTATATCCTGGTTGTGATGACCATTCACCGTTGGAGGTGATCATAAGATTGTTGAGCAAAATCAGATTTTAACATGTCTCAAGAATGCTACAACCGAATCCTGGAGTTAATTAAAGATATATTGTCGGAGGGTGGCAAGTTACCTAAAGACTTCTATCGATCCAAGAGAATGGTGAGATCGCTCTGGATGGGGTATGAAAAAATTGATGCATGTCGCAATGGATGAATGTTGTACTATAAGGACGACAAGGATGAAGACGCTGTAGATTTTGTGGTGCCGATCGCTTCAAGACAACTAGTACAACAAGGACTTCTGGTGCACGCAAGCCAACAGATTCGATGCACTATTTGCCTTTGACGCTGCGGTTGCAGAGGTTGTTTATGGCAAAGGAGACAGCTGATAATATGAGTTGGCACAAGCGGGAACAAATAGATGGAGTACTGGATCATCCATCCGACGGGGAGGCATGGAAGCACTTTGATCGAGTGTGTCCCGATTTTGCTTCGGAGCCGCGTAATGTCAGATTGGGGCTTTCCTCTTTGTTCTACTAAGTTGCTCGTCGATCGGCTTGAAAAGCAGGAGAAGGACATTGTAGTAATATTGTGTAAGCTTGAAGGGTGTTCCCTCCTGGATTCTTTGACTTTATGGAGCATTTGTCAATTCATCTTTCATATGAGGCACGTGTTGGTGGGCCCGTCGGTTATCGATGGATGTACCCGTTCGAGCGCCATCTAAACCACCTGAAGAGGAAGGTGAAAAATAAGGCACGGGTCGAGGGTTCTATTTGTGAAGCCTATGTCCTTGAGGAGATTATAAACTTTTGTTCAATGTATTTCAAGCCTCATATTGCTACAAATAGAACAAGAGCTCCGAGGAACGACGATGGAGATATAGAATATAATGATGCATTATTGAAAGTCTTCAATGCTCTTGGAAAGCCTTCTGGAAAATTGAAAAAGAGATATTTGAACGATGAGGAACTAAAGGCTGCCCAGTTATATATATTACTCAACTGCGAGGAGGATGAAGTGGAAAAGCTAGAGTGGTAAGTGAAAATCTTCAACGTTCAAGTCATCTATTTGTTGATTACGTTATTATAATTTAACGAGTATATCTCGATATTTATTGATTTTTAGCAAATTTAATGATGATGTGAGGTCAAGTAGACCGTACATTGCAGATGAAGAAGTAGAAGAAGAAATGAGACTTTTTTCCGTCTTGGTTGACTGCATATGTACATAAGAAGCTAGTTATAATCTTCCTCCATTCACAACTGCACAAGAAATAACTTAACATTAAACTTAATTTTGTATCTTCTCGTGTTTAGGTCGATCGTTCGGACGTCATCCTTGAGAATGAATCTATTAGAACTCTTGCCAAGGGACCAATTTATGCCGTCAAAATATGGCCAAGTTATTGCATGAATGGTTTTAAGTTCAAGTCAACAAATGCTCCCATCAGAGATAGCTTCCTGGATCTTGATTCCAAAAAATAGTTGCTTGTGTATCAAATCTACAAACTACAAAGATGTCACTCCAGGCAATGATTTCTATGGCGTCTTACGGAAGATCGTGGAATTGACGTACAACTATGGCATAGAGCCTGCACAAGATCGTGTTGTTCAAAGTTGATTGGTTCGATCCCATACAAGATCAAGGATGGAAAATTGACAAGCATGGTCTTGTGGATATTAACTACCGTCGTCGATACCAAGGATACAAACCATTTATCCTAGCAAGTCAAGCTCAACTCGTATATTTTACAACATATCCTAGACGGGGAACAACGAGGTACGATCGGTGGGCAGTATGCAAGACAAAAGCCAGAAATACCTACAACGTCGACAAAATGGCTTATCAGGAGGACAAGCTGCCTCTTGTACCAAATACAGTTGATGTCGACTCAGCAAGTTCCCCATTCAATATCTACTTGTGTAGAAGAGGTACAAGTATCCGAAGGGGAAGACGAAGGAGATGCTAGTGACGATGAGGAGGAAGAGGATGAGGAGGAGGAGGAGGAGGAGGCAAACGAAGAAGATGAATTTTCAGAGAATGATTGAGAAACTGTGATTTTGATGTATTCATATTTCTGTAATCTTAAATTATGAACTATAATCATTTCTATTAGTATTCAGATTTTTGAAAACTTAAATTATAAACTCCAATGTATACAGATATTTCTAAACTGTCATTGTATTTATTTATATTTTTAATCATATGTTATTATCAGCATGGCAGGACGACGCGGAGGCACCTCAGGACGACGCGGAGATAGGTCATGACGAGTCGTGTCCTTAAGTGGGCAGAGAGCTCTGTTACCAGAGGATGGCTCCGGACCATCATCTGACCCGAGCACTCCACTGTACCATACGGTCGTAGGTCCGCGTGGCAGTACACCTGCGATGAGCAGTTCCAGGCTTGCTGATCATACTCCTTCCCCTAGCCTTCCTATCGCTGACAGCAGCATGACGGGTGGGGAGCAGGTGGAGGAGGTAGTCCCTACTCCCGCCCGGGCGGATCCATACCAGAGCGACCCTCCATGCGCACCTCAGGACGAGACGAGGATGGAGATTTGGGCCGACGGTCCTACGAAGTAAGTTAAATAAATATATATATATATATATATATATATATATATATATATATATATATATATTCATTAATTATCGTTGTATACAGATATCGTCCCTCGTCGGTACAGAGAGCGTTGGGCTCCTTTCTAAGGTCCAACTATGGGGGTCGTGGATCAACTACTCGGATGCCTCGGAAGAGAGGAAGGCATTCTGGTTTGCCCACTTCAAGGTAACTAAAGATAGTTAATTTAGTATGATTAATATAATTTTAAGCATTTTTTAGAACTTATTATTTTAATTTGTAATTCTTGTAGAGGAATTATTTTTATCCACCACACCGGACCGAGCAGATTGAGAGGCAGTTTCTTGCCGTCGCCGCCAAGTTGATCCGTGATGCAATTGACGATCAGAAAGCTCGTCAATGCTCCAGAAAACCGATTGCTGATTGGATCACGCCTGACCAGTGGACCACGATGAGGGCTCAATTTGAGGAGCCCCGGTACAGAAAGTGGTCGGAGAAGACGAAGGCGGCTAGGACGAGGATCGAAAAGTGGTGTGGTGGATCGATTCCTATGACAGAGCATTTCCGTCGTCTTCTATGTAATTTATTACAATATATAAGATTTTATTGATAGTGGAGAATATAATTATCTATTTTAATAAAGAATAAAATATAACAAACACGCAGGTACAGAGGGGTGAGGACGCAAACATGGTGATCGTATTCCTGGCTACCCATCGAAAGGACGGGAAGCTCATCGACGATCGGGCTACTCAGTGCTATGTAAGTACTAATTTAGATTTCGTTAATTTTTAACACAACTTGAAGAATATACAGATAACATCATATAGTTAATAATAATTAAATACTTTAGACGTTTATTAGGCTAATTTAGGTAAGACTGATTTATAGAGATGCAATAATTTCTAGGACAAGTTTGTTAGGCTACTTGAGCGTGCGAGTGCTAGTGCACCGGCAGAGGGAGGGGTTGGTACATCGCAGCCCTCTCCGCCTCAGTCGGAGGACGAGCTCTGGAAGACCGTCGTTGGTGGTCTTTATAGAGGTACGTACTACGGTACGGGGTCCTACGGCACATTTGTTGCGACGCAGGCATCCAGGGCACCCTCTGCCAGTGCGCATTCACAGCCGTCATAGGTCGAGTCGTCCCGAGTCGAGAGTACCATTGCCTGCCAGATTGCTGAGCTGCGCGACGATATGCTGAGAAGGATTTCTGAGCAGCCAGGGTCTCAGGCACAAGGGGACGCTGCGTCGGTAACCGCATGCTTTAACTTGCTCGAGCGTACCGTGAGGGACGTACAGGGGACGCAGGAGTCTATTCACGACATCGTTACTAGGATAGCGGCTTGCATGGAGCAATGCAGCGCCAGACTGCTAGCCCTAGAGGAGACGCGGACGCACCCATCTCCAGCGGTTACACTGCCTCCTTCTCCAGCGGTTACACTGCCTCCTTCTAAGCGGTTGCATTGCCTCCTCCTTCATCGTCGTCGGTGGTTCTTACACCGGAGCAGTATGCTTACCTTCTTTCTAAGAGCGATGATGCTCTCCTGATCAGCCGTAGTCGATATATATATATATATATATATATATATATATATATATATATATATATATATATATATATTGTTGTGTGATGGCCCATTGTTGGGTCTTTTATGTGTTTACATACATTATTCTTATGTGTAGCATTATGTTTGACATTGTTGTTACAATTTTTCATATATCTGTGTTGATTAATGAGATTGTGTTTCAAACGTGTTCGTGATTGTGTATCTGTGCTGTTTGATACTTTGTGTTCGTGATACACACCGTCGCTATTTGAAACTTTGTGTTCGTGATACACACCATCGCTGTTTGATACGCATTTGTGTTCGTGATTGTGTATCTGTGTTGTTTGATACTTTGTGTATCTGCTGCAAATATTGTAGGTGCTGCTGCAAATGCTGTATTTTTTATTTTTTTTCAAAATTAGCGACGTTCAGCGACGTCCAGCGACGAAAGTTAACGTCGCTAAGTAAGTATCGGAACGTCGCTAACAGTGATGAATACCGTCGCTGATCGTCACTAAACGTCGCTACGTATGACGTCGCTAAACGTCGCAAGGTGTCGGTACTATAGCGACGTAATAACGTCGCAGAACGTCGCCATTTGGCTTTCAAGCCAGGTCAGCATCGATGCATGTAAAGTCTCTAAACGTCGCTAGGTGACGTCGGTAACTGCAGTCGTTTTACGTCGCAGGTAGTCGCTGAATTAGCGACGTGGATGCGTCGTTACGTGTCGTCGCAATAGCAACGTATTGCGACGTCGTGTTGTTTAGCGACTAGGTTAATCACGACAACGTCCAAACGTCGCTAAATACGTCGCTAATTGAAATTAGCGACGTATTTTTCCTATTTAGCGACGTCCTGCGACGTCGCTGATTTGACAGATTTTAGTAGTGGAATAGATGACAACTTGGACATGTTATTCATCGGACAGTAGACCTCGCTATCCCATATCATAGATGGAATGATGCGGAATGTGGCTCTATGTAATGGTTTTACTTCATCATGTACGAGTCAAACCTAGTCTGAGTACGTCCAAACCTTTACTTCAACGCTTCCCAAAGCTTCTATTTAGAGGTGTGGTCTTCGAACTCTCAAATTAGATCACCCTGCATTGCTACCTGCATGGTAAAGCATGTGAATTTGTCCTACGATAACCACTTTTGGTATGCCAGCTTAGTGTTTCTCCTGTGCTAGACCATAGTACCCTACTTTGGTTTTACCATCTCTTATTCAATTGTATTCAGGCTTTCAAGTTCGTTAAGCATGTATTGGATCTTGCGGTGCCATATATCATAGTTATTTTCATTTAGCTTCAACCCTTTGATAATCTCGACAAGTATTGATTTGGCAACCAACTAAAATATGCACAAGTATATTGGGTTAATTAAAAAAATTGAATGTCATAATTTCCCTTCACTTTCTCAAAATGAATCAACTTTTGAGGACGTAGGACTAGATTAAAGTATTGTAACCTAGAGCAAAATCTTCCATCCCCAAGTGTTCAAAAGCTTTGGGAAATCCTTCGTTTAGAATGGTTTGAATCCCATATGGAGTCATCCACATGTTTCAGTAACCATAATTAGACAATACGACTACAACAAATCTTCTATGTTTGCATTTAAGACTATGTGCATATTGCACAAATACAGTAAGGGTCGTGCTGAATAATTTTATCATAAACTCTCCACTTGTGTTGGACTTCACAAGCTTATCCATGAATTTAATAGTTCACCTGTACAATACGACTGGGCTATTTGAAGCCACTTGTACCCTTTCCAACATATTGAATGTAATAGTTCGTCATTTGGCTAAAGGGTCTATAGAAAAATCTAGCCTAGGTCTAGGCCTATTGTCACAAAAAAACAACATATACATGTTATAATCATGGCAACAAATACACAAAAACAAAAAACATTTATACAATTTCTATCACATATCGTAAGTCGGCACCTGCAGTACATGGTCAGTTATCAATCCAGAATGATAAGCCCAACCCATCTACTGGTGTCTTCGCATATTAGCTAAACGACAAATATCCAAAAATAATAAAAGAGTCCAAAGTCTAAATTAATGTATTTCTAGCACATCAATATAGCCAAACCTTAGGGTTTTCTATTCCTCGTGTGTTCTCTTCCAAACCTTAGGGTTTGCTTCTTCCGTCGTCCCACTTTTCCTGCACGACCTACTCCCATCCTTCTTCCTCATCCCTCTATACGACCTACTCCCAACCCTCTTCCTCATCCATCTACTCGCTGTTCATAGAATAGCTTCATACAGGGAAGTTGTCGATAAGATGGCAACCCTCTTCTCTCTCTAAGGACCGGCCAAGGTTGTTTTGCTCACATCCAGAGATAGCATGGTCGCAGAGCACTGGGCATCGACCATTGCAATCAAACCCTACTCCACTCAGAGATTCTTATGCTCCAAGATCGCCTCCATACTTGGGAAGATGTGGAAAATGTGCGATCTAGTTCAAGTTTCAGATCTCGACGTTGATGGTGGTACTTTCCTCGTCAAATTAGACTCCCCCAGTGCGGTAGATCGGGCTATAAACGAAGCGCCATGGAGCATAAATGATGAACTTCTAGCGGTTGAGAGATGCGATTCGGAGAAGCTGCCAGAGGAGTATGAGTTTTCTCGTGCTGAATTCTTGGTACAACTCCACAAGATCCCTCCTAAATTCCTTACCGCGCTGTTATGGCCAGAATTGTAGAAGCGCTGGGCATGCCTAGATCTACCCCCCCAAGGAATAAACCAAGTGTAAAACTTATGCGCGGATTAAAGTTCTCATTGATGTCTCTAAACCACTGAGAAAGCGTATATCTACTTCGGTCGATGGTCTTGACACGGGTGAAGTTATAGTTAAATATGAACGACTTCCTCGTATATGCACATTCTGTGCAAAGGTGGGTCACCTTTACAAAGCATGTAAAATAAAGAAAGATTTCTCTCGTTAATCGATGACAAATGGACGGATGACGAGATAAAGAGGCTCCAAGACCTCCTTCAACCGCGTATAAAGGATGATGATTATAGTGCGGTGCCGACAATTCTTTCTGCTCGACGAAATCCTACTGAGCAAGTGAACGGGCGGGAGAATACATCGGGAAACACCACATTCGTGGAGGCGCCGATGAAGGTCCAGCAAACCTCCAGCCCAAACAGTATCCCAGGATTATCGGGATCTCAATATATCGAGAGGGAGGTTGAGACTCCTGTCGTTTTGATAAGGGCAACAAATAATATTCCTTGCAGCTGGCTAAGTACGTCCTACCACACAAGCGGGGAGCAAATCACCATAAGCAACCACCTGGTCAGGAGCCTAATGATGACTCTCATCATATATTCAATGATTCGGTAGTTAAGAACATAGTAGAATTTGTATAATCTACTACTCATGATCCTATGATGGTGGACCCATGGGAAAAGAGAGTTGAAGATACAGATAACCAATCCCCACCACGTGCTGAAGATATCTAGACCCATATCCACTCACAATTCCCATGCAAATCATTACTCTCCAATCATGCATCTCAGACCGTCCCATACTCAAAGATCTACTCTAATCCCGAGATTTCTCTATATTCGGCTGGCCAAATGGTCACCACAACATCTCTCCCATACTCAAATCCTGAGTTCATAGCCAATGAAGAAACATCAAGGGGATTCACTGTGCATACAGGTCAGACAATTAAAACTTCATGGAAGAGACGTGCTCGTAAACTCGTATATTCTACAGTGGTTACTGTTAGTGTCGGGGCTCAATTTTTCGATGGAAAACTGAGAATATGAAACAATTATAAAAACAATGTTTCAACACAACACTTCTAGGAAGGTTGCGCAAGTATAACGAAGATCTAAAAAGATATCGTTATGATATTACGAGAATCTAAAAAGATTTCGTAATTACAGCAGTGAAGAAGATGACAGGCGAAAGATGGAAGATGGCCTGCTGGGGTGAATGATCACCATTGCTCAAAGTTTTATTCGCCCTACACGAACAGCTTCCAGGAACCAGCAAGTTCGTCGGAGAACTTGGAACACTCCTGCTCTTCTGACTCCTCGGATGGATACGAACTCCCGTGCAAAGCAACGCTGGTGCGCGCCTTTCCTCTCTCTCGAAGGCTGCTGGAATTCGCAAGCAAATTTCGATCAGAACTGTGTTAAAGAACACGTCTGAATTCTCTGTTTACTTGTGCTAAAAAATACTTCGTAAACTTTCTCTGGTGGCTTCTCTTTCTATTCTGTGTATAAGCCTTGAGAGAGAGGATGCCTTATATAGGCCCTGCAGCAACTGGTCGGTTGCCACAAAGTTAGGGACGTGGTAATAACCACCCCGAACATGTAGCAACCGCCCAGAACATGCAAACGCACGTTCTGCTGCCAACTGCGCACACCCAGCGCTCCTTGTACTCTGCACGACAGAGCGCGCACTGAACTGCGCACAATGCGCGCACTGTACGCACTGCGCACACCGCGCACGCAGTACAACCAGTGCGCCTGCGCAACCCGAGCAACCCAGTGCAACCCAGCGCAAACGATGCTGACGTGCTAAGTGCAAAGTGCGCCAACAAAATGCCACATTACGCCTCATGAGCCCATGAGCCCGAGCCCGAGCCCGAGTCCGAGTCCGAGTCCGAGTCGCTAAGTGTCACTACCACTTTTCTAGCTTGAGGGTATTTTGGTCATTTTCAAAATTTTAGAATTTAATTTGGAATTATTATTATTATTATAATTAATGTGATTTTTAAGTGATTTTAGTATAATTTTGGTTTTAGTGACTTTGACTTATGTTGACTTTGGAGACTAACCTAGTGGCTAACCTAGGTCATGACTAAGTGACTAGGATAAGGAAGCCTAGGATTGACTTAAGTTAGTGATTTTAACCCATTAGAATTTATTTTGGAAAAATAGGATTTAGATTGATTAATGAATGGCTTGTGAAATCACAAGTCATTTTATGACTTAAAGGCTTAGTGGCCCATAGGCCCACACCCTTTGAACCAAACCCTAACCCTAAAAATCTGGCCGGCCACTATGGTCATCCCCCCTATTTATATCACCTTGAAATTAGGGCTTGCCTCTTTAGGAATCATTGCCATTTGGAAGAGGTGAGTCTCCATCTTTGTAAATTCTTAAAAAATCATTTTTACTCCAAATTCCTCCAAAGAAATTGCAATAGGACCTAATATTAGTTTTTTTGCTGTTAATAATGAGTATTTTCAGGAAGGACACAATTTGAGGGAGTTTGGTGGCTTGTGAACTCTTTCCATTTGGAGATTTTAACCCATTGTTCATCTATAGGTATAATCCATTCTTCTCCATATAAATTCTGTTAAAATTCATTTCTAGGATGTCCTAGCCCTAACCTAACAGTAGAATAGGCTAATCCTAGAATTTGGACCCATTTCGTGTTCGTATCGGACACGTATCCACTTGTATAGGTAAGTGTTCGACGAAATGCCTCAAAGGGCATTTCGTTCAATTTTGTGAATTGTGTTTGAATAGAAAAATCCATTTTCACCTCGCTTATGCTTTTCTTGGACACTTAGCACGTTTTTGTGTCGAGTTGAGTCGACACGAGCACGTGGACACGCGGCGCGCGCGGTGCACACTGGCAGGATTTTCCCCTGCTACTCGTGTGCGTTTTCTCAGTGCACACGATGTTTCAACCCTCAAAACTTGACACGTGTGTCGTGTCCATGACTGACACGAGATCCCTAGAGTTTCAGGAACTCTCGTGTCGTATCGGACACGGATTCGTGCCTGCACGTGTGGTACACTGTGCAGTTCAGTGTGCAGTGTAGTATTCTGTGATTAAATTGATTTAAATAGTTTTAATTGTGTTTTTATTTATTAGATAGATCCTAGTTATGTTATATAATCTCTGTTATAATAGGTTGCACATTGGAAATGGTTTGATGTGGAGTTATGGGTTCGAATTTGGGAAGTTCTGCAAATTCCTGATACTGTTTTTTTCCCAAAGACCCTTTAATTCCCTATTTGGTTATGTTTTCAATTGATTTTGAACCCCACATATCATAATATATGTTAGCTAAGTTTTTACATTTCGAATATAGGTTTTTGGATTGGGAAGGGATTTTTAGTATGTGGTTTCATTTCAATTTGTTGAACTGTGTTACTGTTGAACCTGAGAATGGTTCTTAATAGTCTTAAATCGATTTCCTTTCATTTCCAGAAACCTGAGAATGTGTATTTCTGAACTGAGGGTGTTGGTTTCTCTTTAACTGTCATTAAACTGATATGGATGGTGTTCACTGTCATGTATAATAACCTGAGTGGTTTCCCTAATTTCCTGTGAATAGAAACCTTGATTTCTTCTTTCATCCTTAAACTGATTTTGATTCATGATATATGCAAGAACCTGAGATTTCCAATCTTCCTATATTTGAACTGTTGTTAACTGTTTACCTGAGAAATGGATTGATAATGTGTGGTTCAAATATGTGTATACCAGAGTTTTCCTCCTCTGGTTTTTGAACTGAAATGAACTTCAAACCTGAGTTTTTCCTTTTGTATTTGATTACAATGTTGTCATTCTTTAACCTGATATGGTATGTGTTTTAACTGTGTTTTAAGTTCAATTTTTAATCTGAGTTTCACTGTTAGAAAAACCTGAACTAGCTCTTCTCTTTCTAAACAAATATTGGTTGTTAACTGTTGGAGCATGGGATGTTGAACTGAGAATCAATTTCCAGATTTTTCCTTTGACTATGTGATTCACTGCTAATGTATAACTTGAGATTCAATATGTATAAAACTGAGTTTGAGTTCTTCTAAAACCTGGGATTTTATCTCTGAGAATGAGAGTTGTTATTATGAACCATAGCTATGGGTTGAAATATGATAACTGAGATTGGGGGTATTGTTTTGAATTGTAAACTGATTTTCCTTCCTTTCCTGAGTTTAGAATTTGCTGTTAAGAACTGAATTCCCTTCCTTTCCTACACTGTCATATACACACACATCCACATTGCACATGTATACACTGTTTTTCCTTTATGACTGAACCCTCTTTCACTAATCTGACACACACACACCAGGTTTCCTTGTCACACCCTTGTATTCATGTGTCCCCTCACTCCCTTCCTATGTATACATAGATATGCTTTGTGTTATATATATAGGTTCCTATATAATATATCAGTGTTGTACTATACATATTAGTTATATTAGGAATGTGTGAAAATGTATATATATATATGATACTAAGTGATATGATATGTTATGATATATGGGTGAGATTGTATAGTGACTATAGGATAGATGTATTCCTAATAGACTATTAGACATAGTCATGCCATGTGGTTATGTGACTATGGTATGGTTAGGCATGGTATGCCTAGTTAGAATCTAGATAGACTGTTTAGCCTTAGTAAACCTAGATTAGACTAGTTTGACTTGGTTGACCTAGTTTGACTTCTAGGGTTGACCAGAGTTGACCAAGAGTTGACTTTGGTCTAGATTGACCTAGATTCATGTAGAACGCATTGTAGTGCATTACATTACTATTATGGACTTGTTGTGACTTGTACTATTCTAAATAGGAGCCAGACACCACTCCTCGGACAGTACTTATCTCGACATTCAGTTAGCAGGTGAGTACATTCTCTGATCTTTTCATACATGTCTGGACTATATTCTTGCTCTAGATTACTCTACATGATGCTGACACGTATCTTTACAGATTAGTACTATATTGATCCTTTCCTGAGATGTTATCCCTCTACGGGTGCATCGGGTATTTCATGTTCATGTACTTTATCATGTGCATCAGGTACTCCTTGTACTCGTACTAGTTCATTTTTACATGTTCTCATGTGCTTTATCACGTGCCTCATGTACTACTCATTACATGAGTTCACGTATCTTAGTTGTATTCATGTGCTTATAACGTAACTTGAATGGATCCTTGTGTATTGATTGGGCGGGGTGAGTAGAATTGGTTATGTGATTATTATCCCCAGTAGCTGTATAAATGTGCCTCCTTATTTGTATTCATGTGCCCCTAAGCCGTTTACATAACCATATTGTACTCTAAATCACATAGCCACTTACAGTCTTTACTATCATGTATTTACTTTCAGTTACAAAATATCTCCGTTTACTTGTACTTCCATTCAGCACTTCATGTATTTTACTCTATTGCATGATTTATTTTCCTAACCTGCTATGAACTGTTTGAGAGATATGTGCTCGTTCCCGTCCTGACTGGACCTGTTGAAATATTACAGAGGACGAGGCTGAGGCGTTCTGCCCTACTTACTACGGTGCCACACTAGATGAGTGCCTGGACTTGGACCAGCAGCAGGATCCATTAGCAGTAGACGACACTCCTTTAGCTTAGGGTTGTCTTACTTTTTGGATACTGTATTAGATTTTGAGATATTCTGAGATATGTATTATTTTAGACACTTAGAATTCTGAATTGTATCTCTGTGATTCTCCTGTTCTGGATATTTTATCTTTTATTATCATCCATCTTTCCCGTTCTACCTTAGCTGTGGTTGAGTTATATTCTGTTATGTATCCCCGTTCGGGGAGTATAACTGTTATTACCTTCAACTGTTAGATGTTGTGACCTAGGACAGCGTTCTACCGCCGACACTGCGGCGTAGGCTGGACGTACCCACGTCTCGCCCTTACTCTAGGGTGCGGGTCGTGACACTAAGCCCCTACGGGGTTTAGCTCCCATGGAAATGAATTTCCCAAGAGCAAAAAGCATGAATGCTTTTATTGTTGATTTAGTCCTTTTCCCATTAGAAAATAATCCCACATGGCACACCCATGTGCACCTCCATACCACATATGCATCTCTAAAATAGGAAAGCTATTATGTAGAGATACAACTCCTTTGGTCTAGCCGATGTGGGACTACAATTCACTTAGAAAAAGACCAAACTCCAACAGTTACTAGCATGGAACCCCCCATCACTCGCAAGAGGCAAGGCGAAGACATCCTATCACCGGTCCAACTGAAGAGAAGCATGAACCAATCCACTGTTATTACTACTACTGACAAAGGTCGTGGCGGCTGACCTCAAACAGCCGCACGAGAAATGTTAATCTTCTCGTGGAACGTCAGGGGTTGGGGAATATCTCGACAGTTCAGACACTCTGCCAATTCCTCTCCGCCCCTCTTTTTTTCATCGCAGAAACAATTTCATCCCCATCATACACATCCCACATCCTCCCAAATCTTGGTTACAGTAACACATTCTCGGTCTCCTACAGGTCATTCAGGTGGTCTCTGGATTGGCTGGGATGACACTATTAAAGCAAAGTTTGAATTCTCCTCCAAAAATCTTATAATCCTAGCAATTGAAGGTAGTAGCTACAACCTGGCCTAGAATCTCCTATGTGTCTATGGTCCTCCGAAAGCGAAAGACAGACCTACGTTATGGAAGACCATTACAAACATGGCCGAAGCTTTCACAGTACCCTGGTGTTGTGTAGGGGATTTCAATGCTATTACCAAACCGACAGAGAAGATGGGGGGCAGAAGCTTCAACCATAACTTAGCGAGGCCATTTAAATAGATGATTAACAATTATGGTCTCCTGATCCTAGGATGCATAGACGTCCCCTATACATGGTCGAATGGCAGACGACCAAGCTTTCACATCAGAGAAAGACTGGATCGAGCTCTTGCAAATACAGATTGGTGTAGGCTTCATCATCATGCCAGCGTATGCGTTCTCCTCCGATACAATAGTGATCACGCCCCTATACTTCTCAACACCGTCAACAAGATTCACAGGAGGAAGCATATGCTGAGATTCGAAGCCCATTGGATGACTCACCCAGCGTTCAAGAAAATTCTCACAAAGTTATGGTTGAAGAATGGTCCCATCAACATATCAAACTTCACGCAGAGAACTCAAATACGCTGGAGAAGCTTCATAAATGGGGAAGGAACCAGTTTAAAACATCAAAGCTAGGATTACTTATCTACA
>JANAVB010024784.1:15000-17500 GCA_029216955.1 Iris pallida
AGTCACAGCGGTTAGCGACGAGCTGAACCCAAGAGCGTCACAGCGGCTAGCGACGAGCTGAACCCATACGAGTCACAGCGGTTAGCGACGAGCTGAACCCGTGGGAGGCACAGCGGCTAAGATGGAAATGATTGTGGCTTTTCAAAGATGTGTTTTCAAAAGAATGTAAACTGACTAATGCATTCATGAAATGAATCTAGGTAAAGAGTAGCAAGATCACATCACAAGAAAATGTTTTCTCACTAAATGAACAGTGATCGTTTCAGAAAAATATAGCTCCTTTGTTCACAATTCACCAGTATGCTGATATACTGACCCATCATCAGTCTGCATGCAGGTGCACCATGCATCGAGAAGGATAGCCCGAAGCGATAGCCCGTGCCTCATCCTCAGGAGCCAGAAATCAGAAGAGATGCCAAGAGATGACATCTGTGCAAGAGTTTGGTTTTGTATATAAAAAGGATGTAATGTATGGGAACGGGATCATTGTAATCTGTAAAGTTCTGAGAGAATGTAATATTGTATCAGAGAGAATCGAGAGCTTGTAATCTGTTCAAATGAAATCAATAAAGAGAAATGTTCTTGTTACCATTGTGTTCAATCCTTGTATTCTGAAATATGTCCGCTGCTGCTTCAATTATCTGCGATACGTTCCGCTGCGTATTGTCAAAACTTGTCTATCTTGTCTTGTTTCAGGTCTTGGCCTTGTGCAAGCACAACTTAGGCTTGCACGGCATCACGCCTTAGCGAGGACGAACGGTCCCAAAGAGCCCGAAGCGAGGACGAAAGGGACTCTGCGGGATCGGGGCGTGACAGAATGGTATCAGAGCAACACGATCCTCTGGCCAATTTTGATTCAATTGAATTTGTACATGTCTTCTGATTGAAATTCTGTTGCCTACTCGATATCAATAATGAGATGAACGTTCCATACAAAAAAGTCCGTAAATATTTTATGATGGTGAAGGATGAGGACTATCGCTGCTAAGGATATCGTAAGTTTCTCCTTAAGTTTCGAGGACGAAACTTCTTTTCGGTGGGTAATTATGTAGTGCCCCGCTCCGCGAAGGCACTAGATAAACAGAAAGATCGGATTGCTGGCTCTGCAACAGAAGACGATTAATCTGGGTGAGTGGACAAAGACTCATTTTATGATTCGCTTACGCCTTAAGAATCTGAGTTTTTGATTGAATGCTTTTGTTAATAACAAGACTGTAATCTTGAGTATGCTTAAAAGAGAACCTGCCCCTTGTCTGCCAAGAAAAGAGATCTGAATCCTGCCTGAAAAGAAGATGGAATTGTTTATGACTTGCTCGATTTATGCATGATTCATTTGATATCGCATGCGCATTGGGGAATCCACTTAGTGACGAGCTGAACCCATGCGAGTCACAGCGGTTAGCGACGAGCTGAACCCGTGGGAGGCACAGCGGCTAAGATGGAAATGATTGTGGCTTTTCAAAGATGTGTTTTCAAAAGAATGTAAACTGACTAATGCATTCATGAAATGAATCTAGGTAAAGAGTAGCAAGATCACATCACAAGAAAATGTTTTCTCACTAAATGAACAGTGATCGTTTCAGAAAAATGTAGCTCCTTTGTTCACAATTCACCAGTATGCTGATATACTGACCCATCATCAGTCTGCATGCAGGTGCACCATGCATCGAGAAGGATAGCCCGAAGCGATAGCCCGTGCCTCATCCTCAGGAGCCAGAAATCAGAAGAGATGCCAAGAGATGACATCTGTGCAAGAGTTTGGTTTTGTATATAAAAAGGATGTAATGTATGGGAACGGGATCATTGTAATCTGTAAAGTTCTGAGAGAATGTAATATTGTATCAGAGAGAATCGAGAGCTTGTAATCTGTTCAAATGAAATCAATAAAGAGAAATGTTCTTGTTACCATTGTGTTCAATCCTTGTATTCTGAAATATGTCCGCTGCTGCTTCAATTATCTGCGATACGTTCCGCTGCGTATTGTCAAAACTTGTCTATCTTGTCTTGTTTCAGGTCTTGGCCTTGTGCAAGCACAACTTAGGCTTGCACGGCATCACGCCTTAGCGAGGACGAACGGTCCCAAAGAGCCCGAAGCGAGGACGAAAGGGACTCTGCGGGATCGGGGCGTGACACCCGTGCAGCCGTTCGATGCGCTGGTCGCCTCAGCGCGCCGCCGCGAGCCCGTGCTCGCCGATGCAGCCTGTCAGGCCCACGCCGTGGGCAGAAACTGCCGCGCGACAGAAAACGTCGTGAACCGTCGCGCACCCAAAGCCAGCAAGCGCCCGGTCGCTGGATCGCCGTGCGCGGGCAGCCGTTCGACGCGCCGTGCACCCCCCGCGCGCATGGGATTGTGGCGCGCGACGAACATCCCCCCCTTCACCACCTACTCCCCTATAATAGATTTGCAGTTTTATTGTGGGGATGACTCCGGGGGACCAAAGTGCTTGAGGAGCTTGTCATTTTTCGCGCGCAGCCGCAGGCCGCGCCCGTGCTCGCCGAT
>JANAVB010024784.1:25000-27500 GCA_029216955.1 Iris pallida
TCGACCAAGTCTAGGAAATTTTCATCGAATTTAAGACCACATATTGCACTATCGTCGAGCATATCTTCCTATCAATGCTTCACTTCGTTATACCAACTTTTACTAGCACGATTTCACGTTCACGATACTCGTTCACTCCCCAAGTCGTGCTAGAACTCAACGTATCACTTGGTTGGATCGTGCACGCATTCCAAGCGTCCCTAAAATACATGCATTCAGCCAAGCCGCAGGATAGTGAGTTTGTCATTCTCACTCGAGTCGCATCGTGCACATACTCAAGCGTCCCTGAAATATATGCATGTCAGCCAAGTCTCGTGAGCAGGGTTTCCTACATTCGTGATTCATGCTATCCATCCATGCCAATTCTCAAGATCAATCTTTTGATTGCTAACACATGAAACAGGGGCGTCTCGCCTAACCGCTAGGCCATCTTTTCGAGGCTAAGTCAATGTCAGGATTGGAATCATAGTTCCCCAACAATAATGCCAACACTGACCCCAATCCTAGGGTCAAACCAAAGTCGATAGTACGGGATTTTCTACCCAAGCTCGCGTCACTCAGATTTCTAAACATCGAGCACGATCACCTATTCTCGTCAAGGCATTCGCCGCGTATATCCGAATTCATTCTGATCACATACTTCACATATCCATTCTTTCCAATTCATGTATTCGATCACGAGTTCATCTAGCTTGACAATACGTTGCGCCCCAATCTCACGCGAGTCCGATTATCCACGGTGGTTCATGAATCACCATGCAACGCTCTCGCAGAATAATCATTCTCATCGGGGAGTAACTCTTGCTTACGTCTAGACTGATTCATTCTCGATACGCGGATTGGACCTACTCAATCCTCAAACTTCATCATTCAAGCACACCGAATCATTCTCAAGTCATCTTCGCGTCAAACCACAAGTCGAAGCAATCGTATTGCCACGCCGTGCAAGTTTGATCACCCCCGCTGGATGAATCACCATACCAGCGCTCACGCGGAGTGATCGCCCTAATCGGCGCGACGCATGTGCGAGACTGGAGTTACGCTCGCATAAGACAAGAATGTCGACGTTGGGGTTATCGTCGAAGTAAATCCAAGCATTTCATTTCATCCAAGTCAAGATTTCAATTCGACAGTCCGACCGTCATTCATTCAACCAGAAATCTTCGAGTCACGTCTATATTTTCCTTGACACGTTTTAATACCCCGAGTATAGCATCCAACGGAACAATGACATTTGCACGATCGTCATTCGCCGAGTCAGAGTACCCCCGAGTTATCGCATATCGATCTTTGATACGCCTCAATACCATCGACGATATGCATAACCTGACGATCTTCCTTTGCAACCAATTTTGAGTCATGCGACGATGCCGTTGTCCGAGTTGGATATTCCACCATTTCTCCCGATACTCAAGATCAAGTTCAGTCGCTTTTCCTCAAAGCTCGTTTCAAGATCGTTATTCAAAACTCAAGTCACATTTCATTTGCATCAATTCGACATCGCACGCACGTTCCTCTAAGTTTCCTCGATCAAGACCATTTATTTTCATCCATCGTTCCGAATCATTTCTAACACGCGTTACCCATTCACAAGTTGTCCGAACGATATCTCGTTCGGGACACACGAAGTCACGATCAACTAAGCGTGACACGTTCTAAAGCTTTGTGCGACCGCATCGCTTCGCCGACATACTTGTTCTATCCGTAATTCCTTTAGTCTCGCTCGAACAATTTCTATAACGTTCATACACCACTCAGGGTTCGAGCCACTCGACTAGTCGTTGACACTCATTCTTATTCTTCTTCGAACCTATCACATACACCACTCGGGTTCAAGCCATACGGTCTAATCCTCAATCACGTTCGCGCCATGCACTAAGATATCCTTCAGATTCGTTCGACGAATCTCTAGCGTACTCGCTTACGTCGTCTCGACGTACTAAGTCGTTCACACGAGTCCTCAAAATCCAAGTCAATCATTCGCGTACACCTAAGCGTTAACTCGATAGCGTTCCTATCGATATACACTCAAAGTGTATCTCCGTTCTCGATCGAGCGATACTTGATATCGCTCGCAACCCGATTGCACCCAAGAGTCGAGGTGTGCGACACGCGGACTAAGTTGTACCGCTTAACCATCCCGCATGGACTATATTCATGTTTTGCACGCTCAGTTGCTAGGGTCAACGCAAGACTAGTTAGGTACGTACGAGACATGTTAACTTTGCATGTGTTCTCAATCGAGTCATGTTTAACGTCGTTCGGCACAAAGGCCTTCGCCTATCGATCCCGTGCAACCGAGTACTTGTACGAGCTTTTGAAAGTATTAGACTTATTGTATGGAACATCCCAAGGCACAGCGAGAGAGAGCGTATACATCTTTTCTTCCAACCGAGCTTTCAAAACTGAGAAAATCGAAATGAAGTCCAAGGACGTGAAGCCGTGCTCTGATACCAAACTGTCACGCCCCGCTCCCGTAGGAGCGATCGTCCTCGCTAAG
>JANAVB010024784.1:45000-46167 GCA_029216955.1 Iris pallida
GGCGCGTCAACGATAGGGTCGTGGGGGATTTCGTTCGCACAGCATCCCATTTTGCCCGCAAAGCCGCACCTACTCAAAATTTGTTGCGCCGCCCAAATTTCAGCTCAACTCGCTTCCCCCTATAATAGATTTACAGTTTTATTGTTGGGCTGACTCCGGGGTACCAAAGTGCTTGAGGAGCTTGTCATTTTTGGGGAAAACGCGCCCAACCTCCCGCTCGGTCGGGGGGGTTCGAAACTGGCACGAGTTGCGGCAGATTCTGTCGCACGGGCTGAGAGCTGCGCGCCGCGCGCAGAAACAGCTGCAACGCCTCGCCTCGCGCTGGGACGCGAGCGAGGCGGGCGGCCCGTGCAGCCGTTCGATGCGCTGGTCGCCTCAGCGCGCCGCCGCGAGCCCGTGCTCGCCGATGCAGCCTGTCAGGCCCACGCCGTGGGCAGAAACTGCCGCGCGACAGAAAACGTCGCGAACCGTCGCGCACCCAAAGCCAGCAAGCGCCCGGTCGCTGGAGGCAGCCGTTCGACGCGCCGTGCACCCCCCGCGCGCACGGGATTGTGGCGCGCGACGAACATCCCCCCCTTCACCACCTACTCCCCTATAATAGATTTGCAGTTTTATTGTGGGATGACTCCGGGGGACCAAAGTGCTTGAGGAGCTTGTCATTTTTCGCGCGCAGCCGCAGGCCGCGCCCGTGCTCGCCGATGCAGCCTGTCAGGCCCACGCCGTGGGCAGGAATCTGCCGCGGGGCAAACGAAGTGCCGCGAGGCACACAAACCGCAGCATATGCGCACCCGGTCGATCCCGTGCAGCCGATAGGGCCTGTCAGGCCCACGCCGTGCACAGAAAATCTTCGTGCGCGCTGAAACTGCTGCAACGCATGCGTTTCTGTGTCCCGTGCGGCCGACAGGGCCTGTCAGGCCCACGCCGTGCACGGAAATTCTTCGCATGCGCAGAAACTGCTGGAACGCTTGCATTTCCGTCCCCCGTGCGGCTGATAGGCCATGTCAGGCCCACGCCGTGCACGGACACTGGTTGCGTGTGCAGTAACTGCTGCAACTTGAGGGTTCCTCCTCGATCCCTGCGGCCGACAGGCCTGTCAGGCCCACGTCTGCACAGAAATTAATCGTGCGCGCAGAAACTGCTGCAACGCTTCCTTCCTCGGTCCCGTGC
>JANAVB010024785.1:0-42594 GCA_029216955.1 Iris pallida
CCCACCACCCAGCGAGCCTCCCCGTCGGTGCAGCCGCCGGTCACCGACCGGATGGCCACGGCAGCGTCAATACGCGATTGATCAAAAGGATGCAGCATGCGTGGACAGGTATGCCCCTTCCTATCGCATTTTCTTCGCGTATACTAGATCAGTTGTTCCGTAAATGTCGTAGGGAGCCTATAACCCCCCAGATCCCTAACAAATATATTTTATAGAGGGATAGCGAATCTCTCGAAAAATTGAGATGAATTCGACCAAAAATCACTGTTTCTGAACAGTAGGGATGAGTCAAACATCCAACTTGACAGGCATCTTCTGAACCAAACATTAGGGGATTTCAAAAAACTATTTGATGACAGGCCTAGACAACCTATAGGGCTGGAATCCTTTTTTGTAGAATCGGATTTCATCGACTGTGCGTCGAGAAATCGGATTCCCAAATTGGCGAAAAACCTATTTTTGAAATATTAAAATAATTAAAAAACCTTCGATACGACGTGCGTCCCCAAACCGGGCAACGTGGTCGCGAACCCAAGGCACCGAAAGCTGCGTAACGGTTTCGTGGTCGTGTGGGCTTTGACGGAATTCAAATTGGATCGTGGCGTGACAAATTTGATGCATATCCGTCGAAATTCACCATATCGTGCACTTTGCAAATTTCTGAATTACTTTGTGCACGCTCGTCAGATCGAGACAAAACTTGCCAATGGGACCGTATCACTTTTTGGGTCCTGTATGCCATGTTTGGTCCGATTCTGAGACAGTTGATAAAATTGCCGTTTTGTGGGCCCCACGGTCCAACTCAACGGGCAATTTGTGCACGGCCCGCCGAAATCCAACTTTGGACATACGGTTGGGTTTGTATCAGAAAATCGGATCTGTTGACATGTAATTTGATGACTTTAGAGACCGTTGGCTTCGGCACGCTTTTCGGTGCAAAGTGGGTCCAACGCGGACACCGTTTGACCAAAAATTATCGTTTGCTCCTGTGTCCAGAATTGGACTTAAGGATAGACAATTCTAGCTAATTGACTATTCTGAGAACATTGGTAATATTTATTTCAGCTTCCGGGAACTGTTGTACGGGTTTTGACTATTGTGGCACATTGAATAGTTCAGATTGTCGGTTACACCAGCACAGGACCACAGGCGAGTACAGTTTTGTTTGCATTTGATATTGATCTTTACTATATTTCATTGATTAGTCATTGGTTATGTGATTTTATACTCTATTATAAATTGTTGAGTCGGGAATGAGAAGTACCAAGGATGTGTGATCCGACCGTAGACCGTATTTATTTTCATGCAGTAGACATTGTTGACCGTGCTTATTTTTTTGCAAGTAGACCTCGTATACAGTGCTTATTTTCATGCAAGTAGACCTCGTTGACCGTGCGGTGTAGTGCCCCAGACCGATCACATATCAAAGGTACTTCTAACAGTTGGGGAAAGTATTTTGTGTCTATTTATTTGCTATTGGTTTTCCGTATTTCCTGTTTATTTTCAAAAACATGTAATTGATGTCTAACCTCTGTTGTATAGTCATTTTCTTTATTTGAAATTGTATGAATTGTTCGTTCCATTCCTGACTGGAAACCAACATTTTTCAGGTTAGCCGTGGATTCACTTAGCTTGGGGAGTGACGGGAATATTTACAGACAAAAGCCTAGAGACTAGTTTAGTTGAGTTGTTGTCATTCATTATTCGTACAAGTTTATATTATTACAATATAAAACTTGTGATCATTGTAAATTAAATTAATTTTAATGAGTATTATTTGTGATTTGGCTCCTCATGGCCGTGACAGCGTTCTACCGCCGACTCTGCGACGTAGGCTGGCTTGGACACGTCTCGTATCCGTTTAAAAAAATGGGTGCGGGTCGTGACACATATGGCGACAACGCCATCTATGTTAGGGCATTAATTTAGATTGTCTAATTAACCCTCTAATGGTTGTCCTTGGCTAAATAAATGTATGTGAAGGTTTGGAGTTATTTTGGACATTGGCTTAATCCTTAAATGAGCTAATTGGTCATGAATAATTAGTCTAATGGATAGTCTAATGAGTTGGTTTGTGGGCTATGTCTTGCTAATTATTGGGCTCTGAGCTTGTGTGCTAACCGGGTCACTAACACAAGTCAAAATCTAGACTAGCCCCTAACCTGACTAACAAAACTCAAATAATCCAATAATTTCATACAATATTCCTAAATAATATTTACAATATATAACAATTTGTAAACGACAAATTACCCTCATTTTTGAAATAGGCAGTTACAATCCATCCTACCCCCCTTAGAAAATTTTGTCCTCGAAATTTAAGTTGGTTGTACTCTTCTCTAGGTCAAGCCCCCAACAATCAAAGTCTACAAAATTCTATCCAAGTTATACAACATGCAATTCTATGGAATTGAAACAAACATGCATGGATTTAGCCTCTATAGTGTCATATTATTACAGTCTCCATTGGGGTTTTCTATTAATCAAGCATGAACATCACATATGCAAGCTAAAGGTACTAAGAATCAATCAAGCAATCAATAGATGAAATGAAATAGGAAGAAGGAAAGAACAAGACCTAACCTCCTAGACCATCTACAGCGTTGGCCTCCTCGATCGCCATCGCAAAAGCCCTGTCCTGACGGGTATATCCCGCTGCTGGTACGGGGCGTGATACGGTGGCACAGGTGGCTTAGCTAGACTCCTTACCTACCCTTGATACTTACTCCAATTATTCTCTTACATCAATCTAACTAAATACTCAAGACCTAGGGTTATCTTTGACTCATCCTTAACTCACTGGTATGTACCACTAGGTACACTATATTAAGACTCTAAGTTACTATTTGTAGGAACCTTCCTAAATTTCTGACATTATCTATCACATAGCATTAGCTCTAATGCTTGACGCTCAAGGGATACAGTCTTACTAAGGTACTTCAAGGATCTGGCCTATATCTCACGTGCTCAACCATGAACCACTCACAAACCCCAAGTTATTCTAACAACCACACAATACTCAAGGCACAAACCTATCTGCAAGCTACCAAGCCACTATACCATCCAAGGAACTTCAGGAAATAGAATAAACCCTACAGGGAACTGGGCTAGAGGGACTAAGGGGATTATATCCTGGTTTTTCTTTATGCATGTTATACTATTAGATAGACAAGTTTATGTATCTTGCTAGTCCCATGAGGACCTGGTGATCTCTCAGGCTTAGTTAGAGATGAGGACTTCCCGGAGGTTTACGGTTCTGGAGTCGAGACTGGTGACGTACCTTTACAGGAGGATAAGATAGTGCTCGAGGACTTCTATTGAGACATGTTTTTCATTATAGACTTGCTACTTTATTTTCTTATTTTCTTACAACAGACTTGTAGTAGATGATTATTTATTTCTTTTTACTGTGGATTCAGTGTCTTACTGTACAGTTATATTTCCTTTACGACTGGATATTTTCTATTTATCATATTAGACTTTGATTACTTCTTGGACTATTATTCTGTGTGGATGAGATTAGCTGTGTACCTATAACTTATATTATATTATTAGTTGTTATCTTGATTTATGGCTTAAGCATTTCGCTAATAGGCTTGTTGTGAGGTTTGACCCATTGGTGAAGTGTTTTTGGCATGTAACATATTCTTGACCTACATAATTTGGGACTGGGCGTTAACTGGCATGTATACACATTCCTAATCCTACGTATTTTGGGACTGGACATTACAACCACCTCGTCATTGTCTTCCTTTTCTTTTTGATCTTTTTCTCCCTCATTCTTCACCATCCTGATCTTTACCTCTTCTTCTTATATAGTCTTCGTCTTCGTCTTCTTCTTCTTCTTCTCAACCTTCTTCTTCCTCTTTCTCCTTCTCACCCTTCTTCTTCCTTTCCATTTCTTGATGGTTCTAGAACCATAGAATGAGAGAGAGAAAGAGATAGAGAGGGGGAGTGGAACGGAGGAGTTAGGTCAAGAAGAAACAGGCCGGGTTGTGGGCCAAGAAGGCTGGGCTTCGGGTTGGGCTGAGAATTAGAGCAAAAAAAAGAAAAAAATAAAACAAACGAAAAAAGGGTGGGCTGGCCTAGTGGGCTTGATCTGACCTATGACTGGGTAGGGATGAGCTGATTTACATTTAGTGTTAATAGAAAATTAGTATTATTAATATTTTAATTAGTATTTATTGATTGTATTTAATAATTTTATGGATACCTAGATTTTGTAATTTTAATATTTACTAATACATGTTGATTAATCATTAGAAATATTTTACTATTGCTAATATATGTTTGTAATATTTAACTAAACCTATTTACCATTATATATATATAAATAACTTAACTAAAATTTTTAGATATTTTGCTAGCGGGTATTATTCTAAATATAGAATAAGTAGTTAGTTTTTAGAGTTATCTATAAAGCCTAACCATTTTTTTTAAACATTTTAAGGTTGATTTAGAGACATTGTCATCGTCCGTTAAAAGGCAAGTCCTTTCATGACTTTCTTACATTTACTTCATGTGGTGACTTGTTTCGTATTGGCATGTTGTTTATTCTGATCATGTACTTCTGGTATTCATGTGCTCTAGTTCTGGTACTTATCATGTTCTTTTGTTCTTGTACACTGGGGAGGGTAAATGCTTACTACAATAGGATCAAAGCCAAACTGCTGGTTAGGTCATGTGGATAGCATAATCACACACCTGTGCCATGTGATTAACCCGTACCTTTATTCATGTACTTTGTCAAGCCGGTCACATATTTAGTAAGTATTTCAAATCATGAGTTTATCTTCTTGTTTCAGTTTCACTAGATTATAGATCTCGAGTGATTCAGAATAGTCATGTTAATGGCATCTTTACTTGTGATATAGTGTATTTGTCTTACTGTTATGGATTGTACTTTGCTCTTTTTTGACTGGATTATTGACATATTAGACCAGGACAAAAGGATGTGGATGATATTAGATTGGAAGACAACTTTCTGGAGGACTCTAGAAGAATAGAATATATCGTTTAGATGTATCATATGCTTTGTTATAATATGTCTGTGATTGGTGAGGATTACTGATTTTCCTTCGAAAATTGGATATGTAAGGTGTACCCAAATCTGATAGTGGACAGGTGATTCTATGAGTGTGTGCTGGGATATTTCCTTTTATTAGTTCTATGATTGATCCAAGGATTGATATCATGATCTTGGATAATTTATGAGGTATAGACTGCCTACCACCGCTGTTAGCAACATTGTAGCTGGGAGTGTCTGACTCGCATCCAAAAATCGGGCATAGGTTGTGACACATTTTTAATGGTGGCCCATGCAAGTCCATCTAATGGTGCTTAGGATTAGAGTATCAATGGAGCCTGCGATATGGGAGTGCTCAAACACAACTTACTGATTGTATCTTATTACCTCTGTGAATCGTTGTATCTTCTCAAGTCCTATGGAAAGGAGATGCAGGCCGTGTTTACAATTCCACGATCTCCGAAGGATTATCTTTCACCTATCTCCATAATTATTTAGGAATAGGTCAATTGTTATTTTAGAGTTTTGACTCCTCCTTTAGCAAACCTATCATCAATGCTCTATTTTTGTCTCTCGGATAAATTATTTTAAATTATTTGTTTTGGCAACTTCCAATTTGAATTTCCTTGGACCAATTCGAATATTCTATTAAACCATAAGGACATAGATTAGGTAATATTTGTTTTTTTTCCATTGACTATAAACAATTATTTCCCAAAATGATTCCATCATAGGTCGAGATTTTCCTAAGAGCCAAAGATATTATTTAAGCCAAGCAGAACCTCACTCTCTCTATTTTAGCCAATTCAATCTATCACTTTTGATCAATTCAAATATACAGGTTTTCTATAAATTATTGAAATAGAGAAAGGTCCAGAACATATACTTCTCTTATTTCCTCCTTGTAATCGATTGCTTGATTCTCAAGAACCGATACTTATACTTGAGAAATAGAGTAATGACCTGCTCCATACGGTGCATTACTGAGTCGTTGAATCGAAGAGTTACGTTGACCCAAAATAGATTGATGCAAATCGATGCATTGAGTTAGGTTAACCGAAAGAACATCGAGTTTCGATGCAAGTGTTAAGATGGCCCGAGGGAAAGCATTGAGTCAGTTCGAAGATTCTAAGAAATTGAATCGATGCAACACACAATTCCGATTCGAAGGAATATTGATTTAGTTGGTTTTGTGTGCAGGTTATACGTTTACGCTGAAATATAAGAGGTTGACTTTTTGCCTTACTTGCAATGGTGTCCGTAAAACCAAATCACCGCCTCGCAATGGACTGAGGCATAGGCATGGTATGCCAAATCGGTTGGATAATTCAATGAAGCACGAAGTGCTGGAATGACTAAGTTAGAAGAGTTGGCCGTGCAATAAAGTTATGAAATCGAGCCGCAATGGCTCGACAAAATGATAAGGCGTATCGGCTTAAGGTGGGAGGACTTTGACTCTTCTTTTCTACTCCTTCATGACTAAGTAAAATACATCGTTGTATGTTAAGTTAATCTATCGGAGACCACAGGCGTAGCTCGATCGAGAGATGAACATAGTGCATGTTGAATACTAGATAGAACAATTGAAATGAAACGTATATCAAATGTACGAGTCACTATTGAACATTGAATATTGCACAGACGAGCACCTCGGTGCACAACCCATAAGAACATGGGATAACTATATCGATAAGTGCCCCAGCGTACGAGTCGTTCGTGCCTTCGCACACGAGTTAGAAGGCTAGTACATTGAAGGACTATTGAGGCGAGTGCCCTAGTGCACGAGCTATGAACATTGAATACTAGGGCACAAACATGGAAATATGGTATCGAGGCATGTATTGCATGCACGACTCAAATAATAGAGACAATGTTGTAACTCCCTAAACCTATTTTCGTATATTGTTGAATTGTTTGAAAAAAAAATCTAAAAAGAATCATTTTGGCTTAAAATGATAAATTAGTTATATTGAATTTTATTAGTTAATTGATTTCATTTTCTTAATTCTAATTTTTTGAATATTGATTAACTCATAAATATTTTGATTTTTATTAATAAATTTAGTTTATTCTATTGTATTAGTTTTGTTTGTGATCAATAATGGTAAATTAAGTTTAATTAATTAATTCCAATTTATTGTCAAGTATTAGCATTGTTTCTAGTTAATTTATAAACTTACGAATACTATTTTAAAGTCATGTCTTCTTACTGTTGAATTTTATTATGTTAAACTAAAAGAAAAAAAAATAGTTTTGATTAACTATTTTTTGTAATTATTTATTTATTGCAACTAAGAAGAATAATTGTTTTAGTTGTAAATGGGCAAGTTTTGATTATGATTATGGGTTGTTATCAACTAATTCTGTTATTAACTAATTTTGTAACTAATTGAGAGTAATTAATTTTGTTTGAATATTGAAAATCTGTTTTAGAATTCGAATTTGAAATCTGTTAAAAGTTATAGTTGAAAATCTGTTTTTATGTTGATTATGAAAATCTGTTGAAATCATTTTTTTTATTAATTCTGTTTGAATTTGAAATCTATAATTCTGTTATTAAACCTATTTTCAGCCCCCAGATCTACATTTTATTACAATACTGCCACTGTTCTATACCCCCAGATATATAGTTATTTACATCTGTGCCACTCTATATTTTACTATAAATATTGTACATACTTAATATTTTATTATTATTTTCTGACACTGTCAGTACACATCACTCTCTCTCTCTACACGTCACTACTCTCTCCCTCTATAATTTCTCTCTTTCCTCTCTCTGTCCTCTCTCTGCTCGGGGAGCCGGAGACCACACCGCAACCTCGCCGAGATCGCCGCTACTCCGGCTGGTCACCGAACGCCACCTTGAAGCTGAGCCGAGCCGGCCTCGACTACAGCGTCAGGCCTCGACTGCAGTGCAGTCTCGAAGACTATACCACCTCGGAGATCGTACTACCACCTCGGGAGAGAAGATGTCCCTTCGAGCTCTGTACAGTCATGAAGATCACACCGCCCCTTCGGTTTCCTAGGAGCCACTGACATCATTCGGTTCCCGAGGAGGCTCACCAATCGCCACTGCTCGTCGACTGGAGATCCGTCGTCCAGTGGCCGGATCTGTTCAGCCACCACAGCGCCTAGCCAGATCTGGACTGAGGAGCTCAGATCCACCGCCTGTTGGTTCGCTCGACGTTTGGCTCGCCGAGATCCACCGCCTGGATCACCGCGGACGCCACCACCTGGAGATATCGGCCGTCGTGTTGCTGAGGACTGCCACCACCGTGGATCGACATCCTCGCCAGGCTGGTAAGCTCCTCTTGATCTTCTCGATCCCCTTTCTTGTCCTTCATGTTCCTGATCTAGAAATTAGGGTTTATCATTTGGGGATCTAGGGTTTCTGTGTAGAGGATGAATTGTTTAGGTTTTTTCGGACCTAGTGAAGAGAGAAAGACCTAGAGTTCAGATCTAGAGTTTGGGGCTGAGACTGAGGAAGAAGACGATGGAAGAGGGGAGCTAACTCTCGAATGTTCGGCTAGAGGAAGGAGATGATACCTAGGGTTCTTGAAGTCTAGAGGAAGGGGATGATGGGAGGAGAAGAGTATGGAGACTAGGGTTAGGCTGCGACCATGGAGAGGAAATGCCGGAGTTAGGGTTCAGGCGAGGGAAGAAGTCGGCCAGAGGAAATGAAGCTGGAGACGAAGAGGGTTCTGTTGGTTTGAGTGTGAGAACGATAGAGGAGAGAGAAGAATGAAGATTATATGGTGGGGTTGTGGGTCGGGTTTTTGGGCCAAGGAAATGTGCTGTTCGTGGGTTTAGTATAAGCGATAAATTGTAGGGAATTTTGTTAAGTGTAAATTATTTTGAGCTGGGCTGGATTGATTAAACAGGAAGTTAGGTTGCTCCTGTGTGTCTGGGCTGGGCTCTAAGCCCAGAGGTTGAATTTTAATTTAAATTAATGCTAATTTTCTGTATAGCTGTGGGCTTTGGCTTCAAGCCCGAGTTTTAATTGCTTAATTTTATTTAAATAAGGGAATTTGTCAATAGTTTGGGCTTTAAGCTTTAGCTACTGTTCTTAATAAAACTCTTCGTTACTTTAGGCTAGTATAGTATTTGTTGGCCAATATTTATTAAATTCTTCTAATAATAAATAATTGTTAATTTCTAGTAATTCATTAGATATACTTTTAAAAGTGTTTCTATTTTTAACAGTCATCTAAAATATTATTAGTAAATTGGTTCATCAAATGATTAGTTAATATTGATACAGTTAATTTTTATCTTAGTAATATTTTATAGTAAATAGTTTGCTAGTAAATGTTTTCTAAAAATATGGTTTTAGGCATTTTAAACTAAATATTATTTTCAAAATAATTTATCTAAAGTTTTATTATAAGTTTTTTGTTATCCTAGTTAGTAGTTATATAAGTTGTATAATTATAATTATTACCTTGCTAATAAATATTTCTAAAAACCTTATAAAATTTTAATAGATTTTCTAAAAATATTGATTAAGCTAAGTTAGGCCTAAAATTAGTACTAGAGTAAGTTAGTAATATCTAGTTAGCCAATGATCTTACTTTAAAAACCCTAACAACTTGTACAAAATTATAACAGGTGACTTGCATCCATGCAGTATTACTCACGTGCTTCCAAGGAGAGGCAAGTACACTGACTCGACTTGTACTCTGTATTTCTGTCTTACCTTCATGTGCCATGTTCTTATATCGGACACGAGATACACACGATTGTCTTGTACATTGTTTATTGCTTGCGAGTCATTGTTTATTGCGGGGATTGGAGAAAATATTAGCTTTTGTGTGACCACACCCAAAATAGGTAATTGTGGATAGCCTAATCGTATACTTCACGTACGATGAAGCCGAATCTTGTAGAATTGATTGACTCATTGACTCATTGCCTCATTGATTGATTGTGCTCCTAAGCCGGTCACACATTAGTTTAATATTTCAAATTGTCGCACTTGCATATTGATTGTCGTGTATATTGTCTTGATTCATTGATAGCCATGTTCATTGTCTAGCATATTGATTGTCATCCATTGCCTGCAGTTTTATACTTCATTTTTGGTACCATAGTTTCATTTCCATTTCTGGTATTTTGGTTTCACCTTGTATTCTGTACTACAGATTATATTGTATATTGCTCTTGTCAGGGTTGTACTTTGTTCTTTTCCTGACAGGATACGTTGCAGGTGAGTGGGAGGCCATATGGAGCTTGTGATTGCATTGGATATTGCAGCTTTCATTTTATTTTATTTTTTGGAGATTGTATTTTGGATATTCATTATTGTATCTTTATTTTATTTGACCGGATTTGTCTCCGACTGATTTTGTACTAAAAAGACTTGATGGATATTGGTGATCATTTTTGGGAACGTTATAAAAGCTATGTTATTTACATTACATTGTGACTTGAAGTTTTCCTTAGTATTGTACAGCTTACTTCGTCGTGTCCATCGACGAAGGCTGGGCGTGTCCGACTCGTATCCGATTATTCGGGAGCGGGTCGTGACATGTTTTTAGTGGTGGCCCATGCAGGTCTATCCTAATGACACTTAGGCAATAAAGTGTTATTGGGGGACCAGCGAAAGCTAAGGAAAACTCATCACATCATAGGAACCGTGGGAAAATGGTTTATGGTTTATGGTTTATGGTTATTGATATTAAATTTGAAATTGATTTTACTTATGATTTTAGATTAGTTTATGATTTTTCTAGGATATAGCAATCAACAGTTTATTTTTCTGTTACAGGACGGTCGCCACGATGAACGCTGGGACTAGTGAGCAGCCTGTACCCAGTACGCAGGAGCAGATTCCACCGCCTCCGCCTCAGCCGCTTCCTCTGACGATGACTTTCGATGGCACGCAGATGATGGCCATGTTCAAGCAATTCATGGAGGTGCAGAACCACCAGGCCATGCAGTTCCGAGCGACGATCATGGACGTGCTCCGAGTTAGGGAGCCAGCTCTACCAACACCATCGGTACCAGCAGCGCCGAGGCCAGGAACTGCCAAGGAATATCAGAACCTCTGCCCGATGGATTTTTGGGGCAATGAGGGGATAGTCTACGCAGACGAGTGGCTGGAAAATGTTGAACGGTCATTAAAGATGGCGAGAATCCCGGATGATTTGAAGGTCGAAGTTACGAGCATACAACTTTTCGACATTGCTAGGGCTTGGTACCGGGAGGAGCCCCAGTTAGCGGAGCCCGAGGTTTCCTGGAAGGATTTTAAACTGCTGTTCCAGGAGAAGTTCTTTCCGGATGTGGAGCGGGACGAGCTTCGGATGCAGTTTGAGGTGTTGCAGCAAGGGAGTATGACTGTGGCACAGTATACATCAGAGTTCACTCGACTCAGCAGGTTCGCAGAGAACCTATTCAGCACACCGAAGAAAAGGGCTTGGAAGTTCAAGAAGGGCCTCACCAGGGAGTTGCGTCATGCAGTAGCTATCAGCCAGGCTACTACCTATGTGAGCATCCTTAAAGTTGCTCAGGGAGTGGAGAAGGAGATGGATCCGAAGCTTAAGCGGGACCGAGACATTAGTGCCAGCAGTTCCCAGGGTCCACCGAAGCGGACCGACACTCAGCAGAGGCCACTTCAGTATCAGTATCATATTCGAGCACCGACATCGCCGAGGCAACAGAGACAGATTCAGACTCGGATATACTTTTCTTGCGCATACTGCAAGAGGCCGGGACACCGTGTCGAGGAATGCCGTAAGAAGTTAGGACAGTGCTTGATTTGTGGATCTGCCACTCACCAAGTGAGAGATTGTCCTGCAGCTTTCACTCGTCAGGAGTCAGCATCAGAGCAACAGCAGGAGGATCCAGTCTTTGAGGATCAGTAGAAGCTGCAGGAGAGCAGCCGGATGGACCGTTATCTTTCTTACTTACTTGTAGTAGCTGGATTTCTTTTGTATTGCCTATTTTGAGGCTTGACTCTGAGTTTTTCTTGCATTTACTATTTTTGTATTTTCTAGTGACTACTTGTTAGTCCTTGTTATTTTACTCCATAAATAAATCATTAGTTTTTGTTGTCTTTAATAAATTTTGTTTGATTTTATACACTGTAAAATCCTTAAAATTTTGAGGACAAAATTTTTGTAAGGGGGGTAGATTTGTAACTCCCTAAACCTATTTTCGTATATTATTGAATTGTTTGAAAAATTTTTCTAAAAAGAATCATTTTGGCTTAAAATGATAAATTAGTTATATTGAATTTTATTAGTTAAATTGATTTCATTTTCTTAATTCTAATTTTTTGAATATTGATTAACTCATAAATATTTCGATTTTTATTAATAAATTTAGTTTATTCTATTGTATTAGTTTTGTTTGTGATCAATAATGGTAAATTAAGTTTAATTAATGAATTCCAATTTATTGTCAAGTATTAGCATTGTTTCTAGTTAATTTATAAACTTACGAATACTATTTTAAAGTCATGTCTTCTTATTGTTGAATTTTGTTATGTTAAACTAAAAGAAAAATTAGTTTTGATTAACTATTTTTTGTAATTATTTATTTATTGTAACTAAGAAGAATAATTGTTTTAGTTATAAATGGGCAAGTTTTGATTATGATTATGGGTTGTTATCAACTAATTCTGTTATTAACTAATTTTGTAACTAGTTGAGAGTAATTAAATTTGTTTGAATATTGAAAATCTGTTTTGGAATTCGAATTTGAAATATGTTAGAAGTTATATTTAAAAATCTATTTTTATGTTGATTTTGAAAATCTGTTGAAATCATTTTTTAATTTATTTAATTCTGTTTGAATTTGAAATCTGTAATTCTTTTACTAAACCTATTTTCAGCCCCTAGATCTATATTTTATTACAATACTGCCACTGTTCTATACCCCCAGATCTATAGTTATTTATATCTGTGCCACTCCATATTTTACTATAAATACTGTACATACTTAATATTTTATTATTATTTTCTGACACTGTCAGTACACATCACTCTCTCTCTACACGTCACTCTCTCTCTATAATTTCTTTCTCCTCTCTTTGTCCTCTCTCTGTTCGGGGAGCCGGAGACCACCGCAACCTCACCGAGATCAGCCGCTACTTCGGCTGATCACCGACCGCCACCTTGAAGCTGAGCCGAGCCGGCCTCGACTGCAGCGTCAGTCCTCGACTGCAGTACAGTCTCGAAGACTGCACCACCTCGAAGACCGCACTGCCACCTCGGGAGGGAAGATGTCCCTTCGAGCTCTGTGCAGCCTTGAAGATCGCACCGTCCCTTCGGTTCCCTAGGAGCCACTGACATCATTCGGTTCCGAGGAGTCACGCCAATCGCCGCCTGCTCGTCGACTGGAGATCCATCGTCCAGTGGCCGGATCTGTTCAGCTACCACCGCGCCTAGCCAGATCTGGACTGAGGAGCTCAGATCCACCGCCTGTGGGTTCGTTCGACGTTTGGCTCGCTGAGATCCACCGCCTGGACCACCGCGGACGCCACCACCTGGAGAGATCCGCCGTCGTGTTGCTGAGGACTGCCACCGTCGTGGATCGACATCCCCGCCAGGCTGGTAAGCTCCTCTCGATCTTCTTGATCCCCTTTCTTGTCCTTCATATTCCTGATCTAGAAATTAGGGTTTATCATTTGGGGATCTAAGGTTTCTGTGTAGAGGATGAAGTTGTTTAGGGTTTCGAACCTAGTGAAGAGAGGAAGACCTAGAGTTCAGATCTAGAGTTTTGGGGCTGAGACTGAGGAAGAAGACGATGGAAGAGGGGAGCTAACTCTCGAATGTTCGGCTAGAGGAAGGAGATGATACCTAGGGTTCTTGAAGTCTAGAGGAAGGGGATGATGGAAGGAGAAGAGCATGGAGACTAGGGTTAGGCTGCGGCCATGGAGAGGAAATGCCGGAGTTAGGATTCAGTCGAGGGGAGAAGTCGGCCAGAGGAAATGAAGCTGGAGACGAAGAGGGTTCTGTCGGTTTGAGTGTGAGAACGATAGAGGAGAGAGAAGAATGAAGATTATATGGTGGGGTTGTGGGCCGGGTTTTTGGGCCAAGGAAATAGGCTGTTCGTGGGTTTAGTATAAGGGATAAATTGTAGGGAATTTTGTTAAGTGTAAATTATTTTGAGCTGGGCTGGATTGATTAAATAGGAAGTTAGGTTGCTCTGTTAGGCTTGTGTGTCTGGGCTGGGCTCTAAGCCCAGAGGTTGAAATTTAATTTAAATTAATGTTGATTTTCTATGTAGCTGTGGGATTTGGCTTCAAGCCCGAGTTTTAATTGCTTAATTTTATTTTAAATAAGGGAATTTGTCAATAGGTTGGGCTTTGAGCTTTAGCTACTGTTCTTAATAAAACTCTTCGTTACTTTGGGCTGGGATAGTATTTGTTGGCCAATATTTATTAAATTCTTCTAATAACAAATAATTGTTAATTTCTAGTAATTCATTAGATATACTTTTAAAAGTGTTTCTATTTTTAATAGTCATCTAAAATATTATTAGTAAATTGGTTCATCAAATGATTAGTTAATATTAATACAGTTAATTTTTATCTTAGTAATATTTTATAGTAAATAGTTTGCCAGTAAGTGTTTTCTAAAAATATAGTTTTAGGCATTTTAAACTAAATATTATTTTCAAATAATTTATCTAAAGTTTCATTATAAGTTTTCTGGTATCCTAGTTAGTAGTTATATAAGTTGTATAATTATAATTATTACCTTGCTAATAAATATTTCTAAAAACCTTATAAAATTTTAATAGATTTTCTAAAAATATTGATTAAGCTAAGTTAGGCCTAAAATTAGTACTAGAGTAAGTTAGTAATATCTAGTTAGCCAATGATCTTACTTTAAAAACCCTAACAACTTGTACAAAATTATAACAGGTGACTTGCATCCATGCAGTATTACTCACATGCTTCCAAGGCAAGGCAAGTACACTGACTCGACTTGTACTCTGTATTTCTGTCTTACCTTCATGTGCTATGTTCTCATATCGGACACGAGATACACACGATTGTCTTGTACATTGTTCATTGCTTGCGAGTCATTTTTTATTGTGGGGATTGGAGAAATATTAGCTTTTGTGTGACCACACCCAACATAGGTAATTATGGATAGCCTAATCGTACACTTCACGTACGATGAAGCCGGATCTTGTAGAATTGATTGACTCATTGCCTCATTGATTGATTGTGCTCCTAAGTCGGTCACACATTAGTTTTAATATTTGAAATTGTCACACTTGCATATTGATTGTCGTGTACATTGTCTTGATTCATTGATAGCCTTGTTCATTGTCTAGCATATTAATTGTCGTCTATTACCTTCAGTTTTACACTTCATTTCTGGTACCATAGTTTTATTTCCATTTCTGGTATTTTAGTTTCACCTTGTATTTTATACTACAGATTACATTGTATATTGCTCTTGTCAGGGTTGTATTTTGCTCTTTTTCTGAAAGGATACGTTGCAGGTGAGTGGGAGGCCACATGGAGCATGTGATTGCATTGGATATTGCAGCTTTCATTTTATTTTATTTTTTGGAGATTGTATTTTGGATATTCATTATTGTATCTTTATTTTATTTGACCGGATTTGTCTTCGGCTGATTTTGTACTAAAAAGATTTGATGGATATTGGTGATCATTTTTGGGAACGTTATAAAAGCTGTGTTATTTACATTACATTGTGACTTGGAGTTTTTCTTAGTATTGTACAGCTTACTTCGTCGTGTCCATCGACGAAGGCTGGGCGTGTCCGACTCGTATCCGATTATTCGGGAGCGGGTCGTGACAATTGTGTCAAAGTGTGCATACGTGCACGAGAATCATAAAAGATAACTTTATTATGAAGAGAACAGTTGTGGCATGAATGTGACGGAACTGTCGAATGTGGCACGGTACCTTAGAAATGTTTAGGACCTTCAGGTCATTCGTTTGATGAACATTGAGTTGAGGCATGGTGCTATTGAACATTAAAATGAAGAATAAAATCTTACAAAAAATGCAAGAACATAAAAGAGTGAGAACATTGAAAAAAAGAATTGCAAGAAGATGTAAAGTCTGAGTTTCAAACTCAAGATTATGTTTGGTTGTATGAGTTTGATGCGCATTGCATGCTCGAATGGACTTGAGATATTGCCTGTGCATGGGTGTGGTGATATTCCCTCGAACGAGTTAAATGCTGGGGCACCAGGACCATTCGGCCTAGGAGGGACGTTAATTATTGTTGGTGTATATCTTTTGGACATGACTTGCAATCTGTTACTGTTGTAATAAGTCGTAATTGATGGTAAGTTCGGCATCCTTCGGATATTGGGCCAGCAAACCCGTACGGAAAGGATGCCGGATTATCTAATTTGAGAAAAAAAAGAAAAATAAATTAGTCCATTCCGGCACGGATACGCCAAGGACCTTTATATAGTTAAGGAACAGTAGGTTGAAAGTGCAAGAACATAGAGATCCTGCACATTGAGCACTTATAACATGACAGAGAAAGATGGTAGGCATATTCAACTTACGTCGATGCAAGGGTGAGTGCGTCGATGTTGGTAAGAAGTCACGAAACAACACAAGAGTGCTATTGCTTGCCCGTTTGCATATGTGAATAAAATAACATGCTTGCCATGATAACATATTTTTTTGCTTACGAATATGCCATGAAACTCACCCTAAAGCAAGGATAGAACGATCGCTAACTTGTATGCTGCATGATTCAATATATCTACTTAATGTCGGTTTAGGTAAAGTGGGTCTCTGATCAGTACGCGAGAGGATTAGTAACGATCTCCCATCAGATTGCTTGCAGGTTCAAGAAATGATCTGCTCGCGGTGGAGCTTCGCTTGAACGCACTGAGACATCAAATGGCGTAGTGTATTAAGGTGTACAACCGCATTGACGCTCGGACTTGCAAAATGTGATGCGGCCAAGATATAGAAGAAATGATGTATGGAACAGTAAAATCCTTTGTGGGTAAGAGAAAACCTGTGTTGTAAGCTAATCTAGCAAATTCAATTAGGCTATCAAGAGCCTTTGTAACCTTAGTTCAATTATCAATAAAAGAATTGTTTTGTACTCTGTTTCTTTTGCTGGTAATATCAAATCAACAATACCATTTAAGAACTTGTTATCTTGTCTTGTACGAGTGCAACTCCAGACTCGTACGATATCACGTACCAGTGAGAATGAATGATTCGGATAAATCGATACGAGGACTAGCAATTTTTTGGCTCAGGGCATGACAAATTGGTATCTGAGCTCTAGGTTCAATTTTTTTAGGACGTTTGCTTCATTTCAATTCTAAAAAGTTGCCCACTACAATTGAATCACTCTTGACTCTACTCAATGCCGTACTGGATGTACCATACAATAAGTCTAATACAAATCGTATAATTTTGCCATATGTGTTTTAGAAATTACATGATGTTGCTGAGAAAGTCGCAAAATGTATGTTTCATCGAGTGCAACGAGCCATGAAATGTTTGTTGATGCAAGTGCGACAAGTCGTGAATGGAGTTGTTTGTTGTTTCAATGCAACAGTCGATATGAAAAATATTATTTGCATCGATATAATGAAAGTCGTAGAAGTTGCTGTACCAATTGTAACACGTTGAATTGTGAATGATGCGTTGCAATAAAAATAAAAGTTAATATTGAATGTGTTGAACGGATTCGAGTATTGGCTTCGGATGTCGGGAATAAATTGTTGCACGAGGTGCAACGAATGTCAAAAATAAATCGTGCACAAGGTGCAACGGAAGGAACTAAAATCATAAACTGAAAACAAATAAGTTCGGTTGCACACTGAACTTGTGTTGGCAAATGAAAACATTAGCTGAGTTGTGTCAAATTTTGATTTAATCAAAAAGTTACGGTTGTGATCGGCATGATCACTGCGAAAACCATGAGTCGGAATAGATTGTTGGTTCATACCAAGTACGATACAAGAGAAATGACTTGATTTCTGAATGGTATATGCCATACCACTGGCTCGATTCTGAGTGGTATATGCAATACCGCTTGTGGGATGGATTACATCGACGCGTTGTGAGAATTGCGGAAGGTTTGCTCGCAACAGATAGGAGAGTACCGAGACTCGATTGGAAAAATTGTATGACGGTATTTTAATGCAAGTATTCTTCGATAATCGGTTGGAACGATAGGGTGGGGACTCATATCAATAAATAATACGTCGGATAAAAATTTGTAAGTCGGTCGAACGATCGAGACTAACGAAACGATTGTAGCTCCCCTTCTCAAATTTTTTTGAATTATTTTTATTATTTATTTGTTTTAAATGGTGATTTTAAATTTATTTTTATAAATAATTATTTAGTTAATTATTAAGACAGCTGACCTTAGCCATGGTTGAGTTTGGAAGTACAAGGTGATTAGAGATCGTGGCACGGATAGTGCAGTGGCGTACTTTGACTAGGGTATTAGCCCTGGTAGGGAAGGCCGAGCCATAGTGATGTCCTAACTAGGAAAACTAGGCCAAGTTGTGACTTAACCTCTAAAGACGTTTTAATTACTTAATATTTAGATTATTGATTTTAGAAGACTCGGTCGCACAAAACTGAGCCCAAGCCCATGTAGGATCCAGTGTACACAAAGATTTTCATGTAGACATATTTTAAGTAGATGCAATATCGATTATTGGATATTGTATTTCGTTATTGTTATTAGTATTATTATTACTATTTTGACGTATTTATTAAACAATTTACTTTATTATTATTGGTAATGTTTATTTTATATAAATAATATTATTGTATATGTGTCCATATTAGGTAGGCCCTTATCCTAGGAATAATTGTTATTGGGATTTAATTGGGTTTTATGGAGATTGTATATAAGGATATATGTATATTGATATACATATGTGTATATATATATAAAATATATTAAATATGTATTGATATATATATGTGATTATATATATTTTTTGATTATAATATATAATGTATAAGTGTTATAGTATATATGGCGTATATACAAATATATTATATATGTGGACGTATATATGTATAGATATATATATATGTATATATATGTATGTGTGTGTGTGTGATTATACAAGCAAATGACCTCTAGCCTAGTGGTTAAGAGTGATGCATGCGGCCCAAGTGGTCGGGAGTTCGAGCCTCAGTGGAGGCGAGTTCGCCACAAGTACCCATTGCTTCAAAATATATATATATATATATATATATATATATATATATATATATATATATATATATATATATATAAAACAAAGAATAGCAGTAGGCCAGCCCAGGCAAAAGCCCAGGCCGAGCCCGACCCCCCTAAACTACTAAGCGGTCTGTTAGTAGTATACTTGCAAACACCAACCCGAGAGCAACACAGCTGCGGCATATATATATATATATATAAAAAAAAAAAAAAAAAAAAAAAAAAAAAAAAAAATATATTATATATATATATATATATATATATATATATATATATATATATATATATATATATATACGCAGGAAACCCTAACTCCTGACACCAATATGCCACGACCTCCATGCCACCCAGGCGTGCTTCCACGCCGCGGCGCAGCCGCCGGACACCGGCCAGGCCTGCCGCAATCCGCGCACGCGCGACCTGGAAGCAGAACGGGACAGCAGCAAATGCATGCGGACGACCCAGTTTGAGATGAAATTTCTCATCTCTTAATGTATCATTATCCGATCTACTTGTTCAGGTGTGTACACAACACCTACAACTCGAATTCCTTTCAATTAGATTTTATTTAATCGTATTAATTGGTCGAGAAAACCTTCGCAAAATCTTAAGAAAAACTGTTCCATGACAGAACAGGAAAACAGCCCAAGTAGCCATGTTTGAAGACCAATCACTGTCAACCTGTAAATAATTGATTAGAACCAAATAAAAATAGTTAGAAACAACCTATAGGGCTTTGCGAACGTTTTTGTAGAATCGAATTTCGTCAATCGTACGTCGAGAAATTCGTCTCCAAAACTGACAAAAACCTGTTTTTAAAATAATAAATTCTTCGATACGACGTGCGTCCCGCCATTCTGGGCGACGTGGTCATGAACCGAAGGCATCGAAAGGTGCGTAACGGCTTCGTGGTCGTGTGGGCTTTGACGGAATTCAAATTGGTCGAGTATGCGCGACGAATTTGATGCGTATCCGTCGAAATTCCCCATATCGGCCTCTGTGCAAATTTCCTAATTACTTTGTTCATGCTCGTCAGACGAGACAAAACTTGCGCCAATAGGACCATATCGTTTTTCTGGTCTTGTATGCCAAGTTTGGTCCGATTCTGAGACAGTTGAATCGGAACGCCGTTTTGCGGGCCCCACGGTCCGACTCAACGGGCGATTTTGTGCATGGCCCATCGGAATCCAAAATTTGTCATACCGTTGGGTTCATATCGAAAAACTGAATTCGTAGACATATAGTTTGACGACTTTAGAGACCATTGACTCTGGCACGCTTTTCGGTGCAAAACCGTTTTTGCCTAAAATTACCGTTTTGCCCCTGTGTCCAGAATTGGACTTAAGGACAGACAATCCTAGCTAATTTGACTATTCTGAGAACGTTGGTAATGTTTGTTTCAGCTTTCGGAGACAGTTGTGATGACTTGGACTGTATGGCTTACCAGTCGACTATACATTTGTTGGATCTGCGTGCAACTACCAGGCAAGTATACCTTGCCTCCCTCTACAATTTATTTACATACATATTTCTATTATTATATAGTTTTACTAGTTGGTTATTTATATGTGATTTGTATGTCGTGCATGCTAGTATAGCTATAGTCCTTGTACATGGTTAGCCTTGTTGTTCCTATTGGATTGGTTCTCTCGTGTATCGTGATTGGGTCGTGTCGTGTCTTCACCTGTGTCTTGACTGAGTCGTGTCTGCAAGTATGTGCGAGTGAACTGCTAATCCTTGTCTTTCCCATAACCTGCGAGTCCACACACGGGACGAGGGTTGTCCTTTGCACCTTACGGGGCGAGGGTGACTTGTCTTGAAACTGACCTGCGAGTCCACATTCGGGGCGAGGGTTGGTATCCATTGATCTACCAGCAGTTCATTTATGCATACTTGATTCCGTGTCCATGTTCATAGTTACCTGTCAGTAGCCACATGTCAGTTTCCTGTCTAGTTCCTGTTTATACCCTGTATATATTATTGCATGATTAAACTGTTAGATAGGCATGTTTTATGTATTTTGCTAGTCCTCTGAGGACCTGATGATCTCTTCAGGTTTAGCGATTGTATGGAGTTAGTTAGCAGAGCGGGATGGTAGAGGATTGCGATGCATGATACAGGTATTTGTTTGTGTTATTTTTTATTATCTTCTCATGCTTTATATTCAGTACCATGATATACTCTGCTTATTTATTAGACTCATATCATTCTTGGAGTCTAATCGAACAATATGCTAATGGGTTGCAGACCATGACCCATACTTGTTCATTCTTGTTTATTTGATTCTTGTGGATTAGATTATATATGATACCATGACCTTGACAGCTTATACGTACTCGAGTCGGGCTTGAGTCCGCTCGATACGTAGCTGGCTTGCTCATGAGCTCGTATCCGAAAAGCGGGTGCGGGTCATGACAACGATTATGTCATAACCCGCACCCAGTGTAGGGGAACGAGAAGTGGGTACATCCAGCCTATGCCGCAGTATCGACGGTAGAACGTTGTTCTAGGTCATTGTCACAACTAACCACAAAATGATATACTCTCCAAATGGAGGGCAAATCACAGAAGGTTCAACTCAATCACAATTCTAAAGATAGAAATAGCAAGATATGATAGATATAAAATCTTAAAAGAGAACAATCAAACTGAAGGAAATAAGTCTAAGTGTCTAAACGACACAACATCTCAAACATCCAGAAATAATACAACTCAAAAGTCAAATACAAATAACATAATGAAATAAGATAAAGTCTAGCTAATCTAGCCTAGGCAACAAGGGTGATGTCCTCAGGATCCTCTTGTGGGTCCAACTCACAGGTGTCGTCTAGATGGGCTCCATAATAGGTTGTGCAGAGATCCTCAGTATCATCTGTAATATTTTAACAGGTCCAGTCAGGACAGAAGCGAATAAATAACACTGAAAGGGGATCATATCATGATAGAATATATAAAACAAGCAATAGAGTAAACTATAATGAAAACTGTCAGACATGTACAAGAATAGAGTAAATAGACAAATCTGAATACAAGAGACATTTGTATATGAAATATAAAACTGTAAGTAATATAAGTGTTTAGAGCACAAGATGGTTATGTAAACAGATTAGGTTACAATAAAATGAGACTCCATTATACGTGAGGGCATACTAGACATTCACAAGATTTATACAAGATGGGATTTGATCAAATAACTATTTCCTGCTAACCCTCTCCAATCAATACACAAGGATCAAGTCAAGTTATGTTACCTATACAAGAGGTTTTTATCCATGAGGCTCATGTGATCATGAGAGATTACACAAGAGTATACATGAATAGGGGTATACAAAAAATATAAGATGTTTGTGAAAAGTACATGACAAGATGTATTTGATGAACCCGAGGGGAATAACATCGCATGACAAGATCCATAGGGTACTGGTCCGTGACAACAACGTGACAGTATCAAGTAATTTATCTAAAGCATGAATATAAGTTCTAGCAAGTATGAAAATGATCAGAGCATGTACTCGCCTGAGATCCTGAGTGACTGTGAATATAATGTCCGAACTGAGGTGTCTGAGTCCTAAATAGAGCACACAGGTTATGATGTATACAAGAAGGTAATATTTGAAGTTTACAATGCATTCTATATGATTCTAAGTCAATCTGGGTCAAAGTCAACTCCTGATCAACTCTGGTCAACAATCTAGTCAAACTAGGTCAACTCTAGTCAACTAGTCTGGAGTTTGGTCAACACTAGTCTATATGTTATTTAAGCTTATCTAGTCCATTTCTAGGTCATTCTATATGTTACCTCACAATCTAGGTTATCTTAGGATACCAAGTTATACATAGTCTATTCTAACATAGGTTATAATAAATACACCACATATATATATTATATATATATATATATATATATATATATATATATAATATATATATATATATATATTAATATATATATATATATATATACTATATACCACATAGTTTATATAAGCTATAGATATAGGTAAAATATATATCTACATACATATATACATGGTTACATATAAATATACATACAATATATACAATATACATAAAGCCTCTAATAATTTAGTATATATATCAACGCATATATATAACGCATATATATAGTACCTAAGTTATACTAACATATATCCTATATATAAATTAATATATATATATATATATTATATATATATATATATATATATATATATATATATATATAATATTATATATATATAATATATATATTATATATATATATATTTACATTCATACAAACATAATATATATATATATATATATATATAATATATATATAGATTATATCTATATGTTTGTATGAATGTATTATATATCTATATATATAGATATATATATATATATATAATATATATATATAATATATATATATATATATATATAGATATTAAAAATATATATATATATATATTATATATATATATATATATATATATCTATATATATATATATATATATATTGTTATAATAGGTATATATGTTATATATATATATATATATATATATATATTATATATATATCTATAATATATACTATATATATATTTTAATATATATATATATATATATATATCTATATATATATATATAATATATATATATATATATATATATATATATAATATATAATATATATTTTTTTAATATATATATATATATATATTTTATATAATATATTTTTATATATATATATATTATAATATATTTATATATTATTTTATTATTATATCTATATATATATATATATATATATATAATATATATATATAATATATATATATATATATATATAATATATATATCTATATTATATAATATATATATTATATATAAATAAAATGTATTTTTTTTATTTCTTTTGTATAAAAATATATATATATATATATATATATATATATAATATAATTATATTATATATATATATAGATTATATATAAAAATATATATATATATATAATATATATATATATATATATATATATATATATATATATTATATATATATAGATATATATATATATATATATATATATATATATATATAATATTTATATATAGATATTTATATATCTAGTTTATATATATTATTAAAAAAAATATTTTTATATATATATATATATAATATATATATATATATATATCTATATATAATATATATATATATATATTTATATATATATATATATATATATATATAATCTATATATATATATAGATATATATATATATATATATATATATATATATATATAATATATATATAAGAGAAAAAATATATATATATATATATATATATAAGAGAAGAGGGAAAAGGTAAAAAATATATATATTATATATATATATATAACAGAAGAGGGGAAAGGTAAACATATATGTGAATGTGTGTGTGTGTAGTATGAGCAGTTAAGGGGTTAACAAAAGGGAGTTACATACATATATATATTAAGAGGGAAAGGGGAAGAAAGGGTATGGTTTATGAAAGGGTGTGGGCAATTCAAGTTTGCAGGCAACCAAACAAGTCATGATACTTGTTCGTATCAGACTGGAACCAACCTGCACATTACCTATACTCTAAGACACCAAGTGACTGAACTAAAGGAGGGAAGTAAGGTGAGGGCATTAACTATCAATGCATATAGGCATTTCTTGTGGGTGAATGCAATGAAGGGGATAATGCAAGTATGCAATGTTTGATTTGCAGACAGTATAGTGGATGCAATGTGAGATGAAAATGTCATGCAATCTCAGGAATGAATGAATGGCTAAATGCAGGACAGATGTATGAGTAGAGTGCTCGACTGACCAATGAAGGATGTGAGTAAATGGACATATATGCATGTGATAGGCTATGCATAGAAGATTTAGGATTCAACACATCCAATTGAGTCCCATAAAAATAGACTGCATAAACATTAGCCAAAACAGTGAACAACCCAGGCCTGACTGCACATGGAAGGATCTGCAAGCCATGTTATGGCTCGAGATGGCCATGGCTCGAAGCCCCAAACCTAGGACTATGTGTCAGACATCTAGCCTACCCCAAATAGTGACTAGATAGTGAATCAAAGGTGTATCAGTAGAGAACTAAGCCCCAAGTAGCAGGGGATTACATTGTTCAGGGAACAGTGAACCCGATGCAATGCTCTGAAACTCTAACACCCTACTACTGACACCTACCCAAAACCTCATATGTATCTAGGTATAATACATAATATACTAAACTAAATACATATACAACCTCACAAATATATATACATATCAGATATCTATCTCAGATAGTATAATATATCTCAATTAAACAATGCATCAGTCAACACAACTCTAATACTGGATTGAATGAAACAAGAGGGGGTATGAGGGTGTCACATGGCAAGTGAGCATAATGTGTCAACATGTGTGACAAGTGTGTGTCCAAGTGGTGTCTCAAAAGCGTTGAACCCGTGTCCATATAGGTGTCAAACCCAGGTGTCAAAGTAGTGTCAAAACTGTGCACATACAGGGCTCATGCACACATGTCGAGTCCTCTAGGACACTGCGTGTCTAACTAATCTTTTTGTGTCCATGTCAGTGGGTAGGTGGGTCATAGGGGTTTGTGCCAGTGTGCCTGATTAGTGTCCAAAGTGTGTCGTGTCCATGATACGAAGTCGTATCAGGAGCACTGGTGCGTGTGTGTGTGTATGTGTGGTCGAATCAATGCAGGCTCGAGTTTTTCTCGAACTCTCAACCAACTAGCTCCAAATTTTGGGAGGATGGTGTTAGAGGTTTTCCTCACCTACTGACCAAATCCCACGTGTCCTAGTGTCGTGTTGAGTGAGTACGACGTGTCGGGTAGCAGGACAAGAGTCCACAGCCAGTGCAGAGATCCCCGTATCCGTTTTGGACACGAAAACGACACCAAACTCGACTAAGTGTTCTAGAATATTAAATCACACATAAATGACTACAAAAATTGAAATTAGTTTTGAAAAACATTAATAAACAATTCAATGTGGCATTTCATCAAACACATTACACTACACTCCGACACGCCTCCGATACGCGTATCAAATGGACACGAAATCCTACCAAACTTGGTCTATAGGTCTATGGTGCCTAGATGCATGCATATATGAAGAGAAAATAGGAAAACAAATAAGTTTAGGGCTATTACCTATTGAGAGTTAGATCTCAATGCAAATGCCTAGAAATGAGTTCCTTCACCAACTTGCTAAGGTCCAAGAGCCTCCAATCCTTGCTAGCTAGCCTCCAATGATCTCCTATACATCAAGGAGTGCAATACAAAATACTAGGCTCAATTTGGAGGTGATTTGGAGAAAAGGGGGTAATTTGGGGAAGAACACAAATTAGAGTTTGTAGGAGGCAATGGAAAGAGGCAAAGGGAGGCTAACATGATGTTATATAGGAGGAGGGGCTGCCCTTGGCTGTCATAGGAAATATCTAGGGTTAGGGTTAGTTCAATTGGGGTTTAAAGCCTTCTAGCAAATGTAATTCAAGCCTTTACTTAAAGGCCCATCTAAATTAGGGTTTCCTAACCAAAATATCTAACTTTAATGTAATATCTAGATATTACTAACATTGTCATATGATGGAAGCTTCTAATATAATATCTAGGCTCATAACTAATATTTAGATTAGGGCAATTCTAGGTTAAGGCCTAATATCTTAATTAGCACATTATCAATTAACCAAAATTTATTTTAATTAAAAAGTCACAAATAACCAAAATACCCCTAACCTAAAAAGTGGTAATTAGTCAATCTAATCACATGGTTAGGTCTCCATGGTCATGGTTAGCCTCTAGGTTAAGTAACTCTAAGGTTACACTAGTAAGAATGCCAAAGTCACAATACACTCAAATAAATAGTATTAAAATAATTAAAAATCACCATAAATCATTAACATGATTTAAATCCTATTATTAAATGATAAATTTTACAAAAGTTCAAAATTTCCCTTATTTTAGAAAAGTGGTGGTTACATATTATGCCTTGAAACAATAATTGGATCGACGGGATAGAAAACCTGAACTTATAAACGAGTCGCACGACTTGCGATCTCGATAGAAATGTTGGGTGAGGCAAATTATAATTGAATCGCATGACTTGCGATCTCGATGGAAATATTGGACGATGTGAATTGTAATCGGATCATATGACGTGCGACTTTGGTGAAGAGTTGGTTGATGCAGGAAAATAGTGCCTAAGAGATAGTTGGTTACGTTACGGCAAAACTCATTTGAGTACGAATGAAACACGCAAAACTTAGTGGGCGTGATCGTATAACTTGAGTGTTCGTTGTTGGATAATCGGTGACTTGGTTACGCAATCAAAGTATAGCAGGATACGGCGAATCATAAAAATGAGTTGATGCGTATGGAAAAGTTTGTAGTAAACTTGGATATATACAATACGAACTAAAGTCGACGTTGATGCAGATTCAAAGTTGACACTCGTGCTATCGAAATTAATATGACCTATCAAAATCGATACACAAGAAAATATAAGCACGATGTGAGAACACAAAATGGGGCAGGACTACAATATCGAGATTTTTGAAAAATAGCAATACGAAAATGTCGAACTGGTTGATCATAAACTTTGTGATTGATTAGGTGCGACCATAAAGTCATCGACGATAGTTTTGATGCGTATAGCATCTCGGATGTTGACCGTGGGTAAATAGACTCGAACTCGATACGAGTAGATGTTTCATGAATTTCGAAATCATCGACGGTAGTACATGAATTAATCAGAGGATAGTTGCATCTCAGTTGCGTATGTAGAAATAATTATGTCTAAATTTGGGTAAAAATTGTCGAAACGTGATTTGGCTCCGAAATAAGATATAGCATGGTTCATAGTAACTGTCCTTCATTAATGATCCACAATTATCGAACGTAGCTTTGGGACTGCTGACCCTAGAAAAATTGTCCACCAAATCAAAGTAAAAGTTGCTGATGCGTAACATGACCCGTACGATATCGCATATAGAATTGCGTCGGTAACAAATATAATGGGGTACATGTTAATGATAAGTTTAGGCAATTTTGAGAATCGTACTATGTATAAGAGCGAGCGGTAAGAGAATGACTTACGAGTTTTGTCGTTAAATTTGTATTCACCTTACAATTGAGCTTGCGTGAATCGAACTTATATTTGATATTGCGAGATGGATAAGTTTGGAATTTGGCTAAAAAATTCCTACTCGATAGGAATCGAATTTAAGACGCGTCGTAGAGACTTTGTGTCAAAGTTGTTGCCTTTGAGCACCATCGCCTCGAGTTAAACTTCTGGGTCGAAAAGATGTTGCCTTTGAGTATCGTCTATTTGAGTTGCATCGAGAGAATTTAAGAACGGTGTCTAGGTAAGTCTTCTAGCGGGTACAGCCCTGAATGTTGATGCAATTGCATAGTCAACCAAAGAAAAATCATAACGATACGAGTTTCCAAGTGAAACTTCAGAAATAGTTGGACGAAAATACATATATATTGGGATTAAAATTTTCTACCGCTGGGCTTGGCTAAAATACATATATTTACTTGTCAAGCATATGATTAAAATTTATATGTCAACTTTGTTCTAATTTTTTACCACTGGACTTGGCTAAAATACATATATTTTTGGGATACCTTGAATATATGTACGGTCCAAATCAAGTTGTATACTAAATTCAAATTAAGCTGCAGGAAAGACTGAAAGTTAATGAAAGCTTGCACAAGTGTTTGAAATGGAACAACGATAAGTGGGCGAGATGAAACGATCTAGAAAACACTTGAACTTAGTATTGGTTTTGGTTCGAGGACGAACCTTATTTTGATTGGAATATTATGTAATGACCTGCTTCGCACGGTGCACTACGAGGAGTCATTGAATCAAAGAGTTGCGTTGACCCAAATTATGTATCGATGAGAATCGATACAAAGAGTTACATTGACCCGAGGAATGCATCGAGTAAATTCAATAAAAGTGTTAAGGTGGCCTAAGGGAAAGCATTGAGTCGGTTCGACGATTCTAAGAAATTGAATCGATGTCAGGCACAAGTTCTATTCGAACGAATATTGATTTTAGTTAGTTTCGTGTGCATGCTATATATTTATGCTGAAATATAAGAGGTCAACTTTTTGCCTTATTAGCAATGGTGCCTGCAAAACCAAATCACCACCTCGCAACGGACTGAGACATAGGCACGGTAAGACAAATTGGTTGGATATTTTAATGAAGCACGAAGTGCTTGAATGGCTAAGTCAGAAGAGCGTGCAACAAAGTTATGAAATCAAGCCGCGTCGGCTCGATGAAACGACAAGGAGTATCGACTTAAGGTGGAAAGACTTTGACTCTTCTTTCCTACTCCTTTATGCCTAAGTAAAATATATTATTGTATGCTAAGTTAACCTATCGAGACCACGGGCGTGACTCGATCGAGAGATGAACATAGTACATGTCGAATACTAGATAAAATAATAAAAATAAAACATACATCAAATGTACGAGTCGCTATTGTATATTGAATATCGTACAGGCGAGCACCTCGGTGCGCAAGCTATAAGAACATGGGATAATTGAATTGACAAGTGTCTCAGCGCACGAGTCATTCGTGCCTTCGCGCATGAGTTAGAATGCTAGCACATTGAATGACTACTGAGGCGAGTGCCCTAGTGCACGAGCCATGAACATTGAATACTAAGGCATAGAATATGAAAATATGGTACAAGGTGTGCATCGTATGTACGACTCGAATAAAGGAGAACAATTGAAGCATGCGTACGTGCACGAGAATCATAAAAGATGGCTTCATTGCGAAGAAAACAGTTGTAGCATGAATGTGACAGAACTGTCGAATGTGGCACGGTGCCTTGGAAATGTTCAGGACCTTCAGTTCGTTCGTTTGACGAACATTGAGTTGAGACATGGTGCCATTGAACATTGAAACAAATAATGAAATCCTACAAAGGATGCAAGAACATAGAAAGAGTGAGAACATTGAAAGAAAGAGAATTACAAGACGACGTGAAGTCTAAGTTTCGGACTCAAGACTATGTCTGGTTGCATAAGTTTGACACGCATTGCATGGTCGAATGGACTTGAGATATTGCATGTGCACGGGTGTGGTGATATTCCCTCGAACGAGTTAAATGCTGGGGCACCGGGACCGTTCGGCCTAGGAGGGACGTTAATTATTGTTGGTACACATCTTTTGGACATAACTTTCAATCTACTACTGATGTGATAAGTCGCAATTGATGGTAAGTTCAGCTTCCGATATTGGACCAGCAACCCGTACGAAGAGGGCATCTAGTTATCAAATTTAAGAAAAGAAAAGAAAAGAGAAACAAGTTAGTCTATTCCTGCACGGATACGCCAATGACCTTCATATGGTTAAGAAATGGTAGGCCAAAAGTGCAGGAACACAGAGATCCTGTACATTGAGCACTTATAACATGACAGGGAAAGATGGTAGGCGTATTCACCTTGCGTTGGTTCCATGGTGAGTGCGTCGATGTTGGTAAGAAGTCACAAAACAACATAAGAATGCTATTGGTTGCCCATTTGTTTATGCGAATCAAATAACATGCTTGCCATGATAACATGTTTTACTACTTTCGAATATGCCATAAAACTTACTGTAAGGCAAGGATAGAAAGATCACTAACTGGTATATTGCATGATTCAATATATCTACTTAATGTCGGTTTAGGCAAAGTGGGTCTTTGATCAGTACGCGAGAGGATTAGTATTGATCTTCCACCAGATTGGCTTCAGATTCTGGGAATAATCTGCTCGCGACGGAGCTTCGCTTGAACGCGTTGAGGCATGGAATCATAGCATATTAAGGCGTGCGATCGTATTGATGCATGGGCTTGTGCAACATGATGATACGGCCGAATATAAAAGATATGATTATGGAACGGTAACATCCTTTGTGGGCAAGAGAGAACCTGAGTGTTGTAAGCTAATCCAGAAAAGTCAGTTGGGCTATTGAGAGCCTTTGTAACCTTAGTTCAATTATCAATAAAGAGAATTGTGTTTCGTATACTCTATTTTTTCTGCTGCTAATATCAAATCAACGATAACCATTTGAGAACTTGTCATCTTGTCTTGTACGAGTGCAATTCCAGACTCGTACAACATCACGTCCCAGTGAGAACGAATGAGTCGGATAAATGATACGAAGACGAGCGATTGTCTGGGTCGGGGCATGATATAGATACCTACATTTTTTCTATCATTATTAACTTGCGACTTGTTTGAATTTTTAGAAACTCTTTTGGAATTCAAATGGATAAAGTTGAGAAAATATTCAACGACCTACTATGGCATGACAGAAGCGCACTGCAACCATTTATCTGGATTGTGGAGACTGTGGATTCAATGTTGCCAGATGCACATTTGCGAGACATTAGCTGTAAGTTAAAATGATTTTACGTATTCTTGGTGTTCGAATATTATTGAGACTAAGTCCTAACTGCATCATGTTTTGATCTCTTGAGTTGTTCCGTCAATATTGTTTTGAAAATGGATAAAGTTGATAGAATATTCGGCAACCTATTATTATTTGAGTCATGGAAGCAAGAGTTCACTATAGCCAGATGTAAACTGGCGGGGCACGAATTTTCGGTAAATTGACTTCAGATATATAATATGGTTTCAGGACACTATAAAGACTATATCCTATTATCATACAATTGTTGATTTTTTTAGCCACAAATCCTTGTATTCTCATTTCAATTTGATTTGGTACTGTTTTCCAATCCCTCATTTTGGTATATTCCATTATTATACACCTTCTCAATACACTGTTGTCATTCTTTTCTTTCTCACCTCGGACATTAATTGATTATCTCGCTATTTTGTGATCATTTGTTTATATTTTGATTTATTCTCGATCATGCTTATATTTACTCATGCCTAAAATTATTTTGATCGCGACTATTTTTCGATCGTATCTCTGATCGTACCAAGATAATTCTGATCGTGTTTAGATTTTGACTATATTCTTAATTATACTTAGATTTTGATCGTGTCATGATCGTACCTATATTTTATCGTGTCTATATATTTTGATTGTACCTAAAATTTTGACCATGACTAAAATTTGATCGTACCTAAATGACTCTGATTAAGTATTGATCGTGCTTAAATTTTTGATCATGACTAGAATTTGATTAATAATCGTGCCTAAATTTTGATCGTACCTAAATGATTGTGCCTAGATGATTTGATTCTATTAGGCGCGACTAGACGTGCCTAAATAAATTGGATTTTATTCTTAATCATGCCCAATTGTGTATGAACGTGCTTAGATTCCAATTGATTTTTTGATTATATCTAGAGGAACGTGATTGAAATTTGATTATTCTTAGTCATGTCCAATCATGTCATCCTATAAAACGTGCTTGGGTGTTTTGATCGTGACCGTGCTAAGATTTTGATCGTTACCATACCATTTTGACTCTATTGTGCCAAATTGCGTCTTTTTCGATTCTATTCACGATCGTTCCTAATTGACTCTGATTATTAGTTGTTCCATTGTTAGATTTCTATATTTGATTATTTTGTGCCTAGTCCTCCCATTTGAAATTTCGAAAAAGAAATTTCTAAGGTGGGTAGATATGTAACCCCATGTTTTCAAAATCCCGATTATTATATTTTTCCAAAATCCTAATTTTTCTAATTATTATTTTGAGAATTATTATATTGGTAATTGTTTATAAGCCTATTATTTTTCTAATATTTTTGAAAATTTTCTAATATTTAAAATTATTTATATGGAAGTTATCTTATATTTTTGCCAAATGATGGCAATTTTCTAATTAGAATGGTGAAGTCGTAAATATTGGAAAATATGATGACTTTATTAGTAATTGTTAGGAGTCCATGGTGGAATACTTATCCACTAGGATTGTGGAACATTCTAGAATCCAATAACCCCAAGGAATATTCTTGGAATCTAGCATATTTCTTGGAATATTCTTTGAAATATCCTTGGAATATTTCCACCTAACCCTTATGCTTAAGGTTGTAGGATCTTCCTAATTACCCCTATAAATAGCCTAATTTTTTTCTAAGTGGTCCTAATGACCGTATTACTATCGTGTTCGTGTCAATTCCACTAATTCAGTCATTTACATTACATTCAGTATCCCGACACGGATACGTGTGTCAACCCATATCCAGAACCAATGCCACATTCTAGCCGTGTCTTGTCCACCAGACACAGGACTCATATATTCACTCACACATCTTGTGTTCACCTCCAGCCTCTTGTGTCTGGTGTCTCATGAAACGGAGAGTTATAATCCAAACCCAAAATTCCTAACCCTGACCCTATTTTATGGGATCTGCCGTGTCCGGCCTTGAGCCTCGCCGCCACCACTGTGTCCGGCCAAGCCATCACCACTCAGGACATGAGTCTTCTTCCTCGGGAGGTCATTGTCGCCATCGCCAGATCCACCTTGGTTCGTTACCGTCGATGAACCGCTCCGTGTTCGGAAAGCCACATCTTTTTCGGTGACGCTGCCGACTGGACCGAGTCACTGTGTCCAGAGCCGTCGTCGCGCTCCTCTTCTTTAAATCAAGAGCCATGATCAATCCCTAGCCATCCTAGGAGTCGCTAGAATTCCTTATCTCCGCCATCTCGATCGCTAACCGTCGACGAACCCGACCACTCAACTGTAGCAACCTGTCGAAGTCTCCAGTCCAGATCAGTGTCATCGAAGTGAGCACCACCTCATCATCATCTCCTTCTTCTTGATCTTTTTCTTTCCCTTCATTCTTTATCATCTTGATCTTCTTCTTCCTCTTTTTTCTCTCAGCCTTCTTCTTCATTTCCATTTCTTTATGATGGTTTCTGGAACCATCGAATGAGAGAGAGAGTGAGGGAGTAGAACAGAGGAGTTTGGTCAAGAAGAAGCGACCGACTTGTGGGCCAAGAATGCTGGGTTTGGGATTGTGTTGAGAATTAGAGCAAAAAAAGAAAGAAAAAAAAAGAAAAAAAGAAAAAGAAGGGTGGGCTGGCCCAGTGGATTGGGATGGGCTGATTTATATTTAGTGTTTAATAGATAATTAGTATTATTAATATTCTAATTAGTATTTTGTGATTGTATTTAATAATTTTATGCATACCTAGATTTTAGTATAGTTTAATAATTAGTAATAAATGTTGATTAATCATTAGCGATATTTTACTATTGCTAATATCTATTAATAAATATTTTAACTAAAACCATTTACCATTCTTAATATATATATATATATATATATATATAATATATATTATATATATATTTTTATATATATATATATATATATTTATATATATATCTATATATATATATATATATATAATATTATATATATATAATATATATATATATAATTTAACTAAATATTTTATAAATATTTTGCTAGCATGTAATTATTCTAGAAAATATAATAAGTGTTAGGGTGAGCAAATACCGACCGATACTGAAAAACCGACCGAATACCGATTAAAAATATCCCAAAAAATCGAACCGAAATTATGTACCAATACCGAATTGCCGAACCGATTAAAATATGGTATAATGGTAATGGTCACGGTTTGAGTGTAATACTATACCAAATATATATATATATATATATAATATATATATATATTTGGAACGGAGAAAAATTTATTGAAGTATCAGGCGCAAAATGCCGAAGCCTATACAAAAGAGCGTGATTCGCACGGACAGAAAGGAAAACACAAAAACCGGGCAGCGACGGATGCGTCCTGCAAGACCGGGCTTAAGGGGAATACAACATCCTCCAAAAACTCGCTGAGTGAGAGTAGCGAAATCTAACTTTCCTAATCTGTCTGAGAACCTCTCTGAAAAGTTGAGAGGAACTGAATTGTCGACCTTCATATTTATACTTGTCCATGTTCTTCCATAAAACCCAAATGCCGACGGCTGCAACGATCTGGTGCCCGTGAGAAAGATTCCACGTTGCGAGAAGATCGTTGAAGCCCCTAACCTGTTGGTTCGGGTGACATCTTCTGGAGAGGTTGGTCCACAACTGAGAGGCGAGATCACCTGAGAGAAGTGCGTGTTCTGCGGTTTCTGCCTTTGGTGAGGAACAACAGTGGCATCTCGATGCAAGACTATATCCGAGGGAAGTGAGGGAGTCGTCGGTGGGAAGCTTTCTGCGTTGCGCTCTCTAAATAAGGATCGACCATTTGTTGGGGATGCAGGACTGCCAGTAGGAAGCGGTGAAAGGGAAAGGCTCTCCGACGCCTCTAGCCGTAATTCTAGCTGACGCAAGAGTAAATTCTCCGCCATCGGTCGGGGACCACCGCAGCGTTCTGGAGCTGTCTCTATCCATCAATGGTTCCGCGAGGCTACGACCGAGGAGAATGCGGCGCCAATTCGCCGATGCTCTACTGTTAGCTGTCACTGTTGTGGGGTTGGAGTGTTGGAAGTATCTAGCTTTCATGAAACAAGCCCAGATCGAGTTCTCCATACGAACCATCCACCACTACTTCATTGAGCAAGCCGCCACAATGTGTGCTAATCTGCAGAAATCCATCCGCCATCGCTGGTGGGCTTGGCCATGGTGTCCCAGCTGGCCCAGTGGTGCTTGTATTTTCTGTCACTGTGACCCCAAAAGAAGTTGGAGAGGAGGGACTCTAACGAAGATAAAACCTTCTCCGGGGGGGGAGCAAACCGCCAGGGTGTATATAGGGATGGAAGAAAGCACATGCTTGATCAGAATCATCTTGCCTCCCGGGGTGCCTCCCGGGGTATATATATATATACTTTTTTTAGAATGTTGTTCGTGATTAATTTTATATTCATTTTCGTTTTTATCTTTGTTTTAATCAGTTTCTTAGAACTTAGAATGAATTTTAATGAACTTGAAGTTATGTTAAGAATGCTGAGAATAGAGTTTTTGATCTTTTGAGCTTATGTTTTTGTTCTCATAGAATTTTGAAGTAAATTTTGGTTACTTAAACTTATACTAAAGATTAAACTTAGTGATCGCATTTTTAAGCTCATTTTTATGTGTTTGCGACTTGTTACATATTGTTCTAATAATTTTGATTAGTTGTTTGGTTGGTAGAGGCTTAGCTTTAAAATTTAATGCTTCCAAAAAAGTTTTTTAAAAATATTATAGGTTAAGAGGTTTATAATATTAATGTGTTGATTGATCAAATGTTAATTGGTAAAATACCGATACCGAATAAAAAACGACCGAATACCTATTTAACCGAAACCGAAAAAACAGATTCTAAATGGTACGGTATTGGTATTGATTTTTTAAATACCAATTTTAAAAAATACCGAAAAGTTCGACCAAATACCGACCGATTATATCGACGCTCACCCCTAATAAGTGTTATGCCCAGTCCCAAAATACATAGGACTACAATACGTAAACATGCCAGCTACGTATCAAGTGGACTCCAGCCAGTTATATCTATATATTACTATGATAATTCTATATCTTAATCCGTTGAAGATAAATACATCGTAAGACAAAGTGCACTAATGTTGATCAGGCATTAACACACCGGATCCTACAAACAAACAAGAATAGACAATGTATAATAAAGTTGATCAAACTCTATTACAATCGTCTGAACAAGCTCATAAAGAATAATAAATCTTGTAAAACTAGGCCATATCAGTAGAATAAAGTAATTAAAAATAAAATAATGCCAAAGAATCATAATAAAGATATCAACCAATATATACCTGAAATCCTGAATATGCAATCGTCAATCACCATCTAGACTATAAAACAAACTTAGCAATAACAAGGAAAGATCACCAGGTCCTCAGGGGACATAGTAAAATACATACTATACAACACAACGATATGACAATATATAAGAAACACTATGAAGGGAATACATCTATGAGGGTGGCATGCCATGAGAACGACGGTATCAGTCGTGGCTATAGGTAAATCGTGTAATAGTAACCATAGTCCGGTGAGGCACTAACAGTCATATCACTGGTCTCTATCGCAGCCCGGTGAGGTACTAATGATCGAGGGGTCGTGTGAACAAATCTCTATCGTAGTCCAGTGAGGCACTAAAGAGTAAAGATTTGATCATAGTAGCTAATGCCTAATAACGATATCCTCGCTAGAAAACTAAAGAATCAAGTCAAGTAATACAGGAAAACATATTTCGGTCAAGTCAAGTAATACTTAGGTCAAGTCAAATCCAAGTAACATAAATACAGGATCAGGACATGTCACACACAAAAGAGAAAATATTACACAGACAAAGTGCATCATAAAACAAATGTGAAACATAAGATATATGAGACAATAATTATAGAAAAATAAATAATGTATATGTGAAATGAACCGTGACAATGAATGACAAGAATATGACAATATGTATAAAGAACGGTATCAGAAAATGAGCATGCATAAAAATATTGTACAAGTCAGCAAGGTATACTTGCATGTAGTCCAAGTTTCTGCTGAACCCCGTGATACCAAGGCCTATTAAGAGTTCACATACAATAAAATAATTTTTATTAAAATTCTAATTATACATATGACACAAGGGTATCACGACCCGCTCCCAGATAACTGAATACGAGTCGGACACGTCCAGCCTATGTTGTGGACATAACGTAGTAAGCTGTACTAAGCCTCAGGAAAATTCTAAATAGCATGATCAATCGATCTCATCATAGCTGCTAATATGTGCCCAAAACAAAATCAAATCACCACATCACACATTCCTATATCTTTTGTACAACTTTTACAACAATTTTCGAAGACAAATCCGCTAAAATAGAAAAAGCACATCTACTGCTCAATATACAGTCATCCATAAGTACAGTCATCCAACTCTCAGATAACAAAAATCTATACAACGGTTCTTTGTCTATCCTAAGTCAACTATCTTTGTGTAACATCCCTGTCATCAATGACTATCACCCCGTCCTGTGTGCCACAACTAGAGTAGAAGTCAAGTCACCTGCAACATATCCAGTCAGAAAAGGAGCAAAGTATAACCCAACGAAATGAACATACAATGTAAACTGCAATGCAACAATTATATGGACTAACCTATAACTGGACAATGATGCAATAACTGAAACAATAAATAAACAATCAATGTAATAGTGATTGGAAATACTAGTTCCTATGTGACCGGCTGTCGCACAATAAGCAAAATAAACACAATAGTACCAATGGTACGGTTCGGTCTAGCCACACGTGCACGACGTACGACTAGACTATCCACAATATTACACTAAATAGGTTTGATCACACAGAAACTAATATTTTCCCCAACCCCGACTCACAATTAATCAATGGGCACTAATCATAATCAATGCACCATAGAACCCGTGTTAATAAAGTGTCAAATATGGAAATCGTGCAATGCTAAAACACAGAATAAATGTCAAGTCGTAGTGTACTTGCCTTTACCAGGGTTGCCAATGGTGAGAGTTGCACAAGTCCACCTATAAAATATTGTATAGAGGTTAGGTTCTAAGTCAAAAATAGGTCAAAGCTAAACTCTATTAACAAACCCTATTCCCGTTGGGCTTGGGCCCATAGTCAGGCTCACTCTTTCATTTCTAAAACTTATTTCTGGAATTGTATTAGAGCTTCTATCTTCTCTCTAAATCTATTAATCTATTCTTAAAATGCTTTTTCTAATTATCACTCTAACTCCATTAGTAAACTTTTATTCAAATCCAAATCTGTCTTGGACTTGGCCCATTGGGTTCGGTCCCAGCCACTGGGCAATAGGTTTTGGCCTTAGACAGTCCATTGGCTCACTAGATTGGACCAGCCCATACCACTTATTCTGCTTATTCAAAATTAACCCAAGTCCTCACCCATACACCCAAAGACAGGCCTGACTCAACAACCCATCCAACCGAGCCTAGACAATTGTTTTGAATCCAGATTTTCCACGCTCACAGCTATCGTGTCAAACCTGGACACTCGTGTCCGACTCTATCACAACTGATATGTGCACACATAGCACTAAGCCTGTACCCCTCTGCGACACGGACACAACGTGCACGTGTCAATCACTACATGATCCGGTATACAACCTAAATCCCGATCGAATAAAGGTTCAGAGTAAGGAAAATACAAACCTGAGTCGTGTTGGGAAAGAAACGCGGAAACCTTCCCCAAACCGGAGAGTACCTGCGAGAGGACCAGCAATACAATGCACGAACCCAAAAAACAAACACACAAAACAATCCACTCAGACACAGAGAATTTTGACGTAGAAAACCCTTGCGGGAAAAAAAAACCACGGGACGATCGGAGTCCAACCCTGAGAAGCCTCCACTAATAGAATAGAAGAATTACACCCTCTACAAACTCTCCTCCCATCGGATCCCCACAACACTCAGAGATAAGAACAATGATTACAAGGCTACGAAGAGCGAGAACGACGAGTAGAGATTACCCGAACACGATCTCCTTCGAATGGCGACCTTCAATCCTCCGTCTTCTTCTCCGAAGTTGTAATGGCACTCTTGCCTCCCTCCTCTCTCAAACTTGTGTTCCTTGCGATAATGATGCGTTATGAATTAGGGTTGAGAAAACTCAATATAACTCCCTAATCCTGCAACAAACCTGGACCGTTGGATTAGATCCAATGATGAAAACTTATCCTAAAATCCGCTTCAGCCCCCGACGACACAGAGTTCGGCCAGAACTCTGTGTCGAGCAAACAGAACCTCACGCCAACATTCTGGAAGCGCCAGACCGAGTTCGGCCAGAACTCGATCTGGGACCGAGTTCGGGCCGAACTCGGATCCCCTGTTTCCAGCAGCTCCAGCAGCAACAGCAGCAACTTCGTCGCCTACTTCCCGAGCTTCTCCGACATCGGACGGCGCTCGTCGCACTCCGGGGCCTTCTCCTCATAGGTTGGGAACCCCACCCACTCCAACAAATCTTCCCCTTCACAACTATGGGAAGGATGTCGTCATCCCGACGACCTGCCTGCAGTACCCAAACTTCCCCCTTGGTAGAATCTTCGTGAACATATCAGCTCCGTTGTCATCTGTATGCACCTTCTCAAGCTCTGCGTCCTTCTTTTCAACCACATCCCGTATCCAATGATACCGGGTCTCGATGTGCTTGGACCGGCTATGAAACGTCTGATTCTTCACAAGGTGGATCGCACTCTGACTGTCACAAAGCAAAGTATACTGCTCTTGCTTCAGTCCCATTTCCTGCAGCAGCTTCTTCATCCCAATAGCTCCTTGTAAGCCTCCGTCGCCGCAATGTACTCTTCCTCTGTCGTCGACAAGGTAACACACTTCTGCAACCGCGACTGCCACGATACTGCTCCTCCCGCAAACATCATCACGTAGCCCGAAGTCGATCGCCTTGTGTCTACATCTCCAGCCATATCAGCGTCGGTATACCCAACCAGCTTCGGCTCGTCACCACCAAAGGAAAGTCTCCAACCAGCAGTGCCCTGAAGATAACGTAGAATCCACTTGACCACACTCCAATGTACCCTTCCAGGATTTGAAAGATATCTGCTAACCGTACCAACTGCATGAGCAATATCTGGCCTCGTACACACCATAGCATACATCAGGCTTCCCACAGCTGAGGCATATGGAACCCGCTCCATATCATCCTTTTCGTCCTCAGTAGATGGACACTGTTCCTCAGTGAGCTTAAAGTGAGCCGCGAGGGGAGAACTCACTTTCTTCGACCCGTCCATCCCGAAACGCTGAAGTACCCGATGAATGTACTTCTTTTAGGACAAGTGTAGCAGCTTGGACTCTCTCTCTCGGCTGATCTCCATCCCAAGAATAGTCTTTGCTGCGCCCAAATCCTTCATAGAGAAGGCCGCGCCCAGTTGGCGCTTCAACTCCGCTATCCTAGTGGCATTCCGACCCACTAATAGCATATCATCAACATAGAGCAACAAAATGATGAAAACATCATCGGCAAAATACTTCATAAATGCACAATGATCCGACGTCATCCGTGCATAACCATGCTCCCCCATAAACGACTCGAACTTCCTGTACCACTGCCTCGGAGCCTGCTTCAGACCATACAAGCTCTTTCTCAACCGGCAGACCAAATGTGACTTGCCCTTCTCACAGAATCCTCTGGCTGCTCCATGTACAACTCCTCCTCAAGATTACCGTGGAGGAATGCCGTCTTCACGTCCATCTGCTCGACCTCCAAGTCGAAACTGGCTGCTAATGCTAGCACCACCCGAATAGACGAATGCTTGACGACATGCGAAAAGATCTCATCATAATCCACGCCTTTCTGCTGACCGTAGCCTTTGACTACCAGCCTTGCTTTGTATCGAGGGCAAGTAGCATCTTCCGTCTGCTTTACTCTGAACATCCATCGATTCTTCAAAGCCTTCTTGCCATTTGGCAACCGTACCAGATCATAAGTGGAATTGGTGTGCAAGGAACTCATCTCCTCCTGCATAGCCACCATCCACTCCTGCCTGTGTTCGTCTTCTATAGCCTCTGCAAAACTTTCGGGCTCTCCCCCGTCAGTCAATAGCACATACTCATCTGGTGAGTATCTCGTAGATGGTCGACGATCCCTGTCACTCCTTCTCAGTGGAGCCACTGGTGCTGGCTATATACCGACAGCCTCCGCCCTTCAGGAACTACCTCTCCGGCATGCTCATCCTCCTGAGGGACACCCTGACCACCATCAGCAGGCTGATGATCAAGGTTGGGAGCAACTCCATGTACTGGCTCCCTCATAACTGGATCCTCTACGATGTCCTCTGGAAACTGCTCGAAGCGAAATGACTCTAACTCAGGCAATTCCTCAGCCTCAGAAGCGTCGTCTCGGAATCCTGAGTGTTGGTCATGGTCTGATCCTCGACGAACACCACATCCCTGCTTCTGTAGAGCTTTCCTTCACTGGGTCGTAGAGTCTATAACCAAACTCATCCCGACCATAGCCGACAAAGACGCATCGCCTCGTCTTCGGCTCAAGTTTGGTCCTCTCGTCCTTCGGTACATGCACGAAGGCTTTACAACCAAACGCCCGCAGGTGATTGTATGACGGCTCTTTACCGTACCATACTTTGTCAGGCACATCACCCTGCAAAGGAGCACTAGGAGACAAATTAATAATATAAGCAGCTGTGAGAAGAGCCTCACCCCAATAACTGCCCGGCAAGTTTTTCTTCTGACCGCAAACTCCGCACCCTCTCCATCAGTGTCCTGTTCATGCGCTCCGCTACACCATTGAGCTGAGTGGTCTTTGGGGAGTCTTCTGTGTCGTATCCCTTGCTCTGTAATACGCATCAAAGGGCCGATGTATTCGCCGCCATTGTCGGAACCGAACACACAACAACTTCTTGCCCGTCTCCCTTTCA
>JANAVB010024786.1:0-46095 GCA_029216955.1 Iris pallida
CCCTGGCCGCATAAGCTATTCCTGGCCGCATAAGCTTCCCTGACCGCATAAGCTATCCCTGGCCGCATAAGCTTCCCTGGCCGCATAAGCTATCCCTGGCCGCATAAGCTTCCCTGGTCGCATGAGCTATTCCTGGCCGCATAAGCTTCCCTAACCGCATGAGCTATTCTAGCCGCATGAGCTTTCCAGCCGCCTAAGCTAATCCAGCCGCATGCGCCCTTTTTCCTCCAGCCACATGAGCCCCTGTTTCCCTAGCCGCATGAGCGTTGGCCGCATGAGCCTCAGCCGCCTGCCCCCTTGTGTCTTAGTCCTCATTTCTGAGCTGACTACCTATGTGATGGCTGGATATCCCTATGTGTGTACTGAGGTACAATATATGTTAGCACCGAGGTGCTATCCTATGCGCTAAGTGTTCCTACATGATACCTGGCAGTACCACCAAAAGTCCAGCATTTACATAAGTAATGGTCAGAAGCAATGGCGTGGTATGTGTTGTGTGTTGCATTACACCAAGAAAGGGATATATACGTATAACTCCATGAGCCAGTACGGATTCTTTCTTGGGGTACTCGTATGATGTACGACATCTAGAGGGGTGATCATGTGACCACGACATGTGAACTCTAAGTATAACCTAGGGATTAACTAGGCAACTAACTTGGTAGATGCATTGGATGGGAAGAATCCCAAGATCGTGCCATACTAGCCACCCCAGGTCCAGGCCTGACGTGCCGGGTTGGCCGCCACGGATATAGTTTCATTCGCCTATAGCGAATAGCTATATCTGACTCCTACGAGCTATGTGTTAAATGCTTTAGCGCGGTAGCCCTTCGGGGGACTGGTGCATAATCAATGTGTTATATGTCTTATGGTTTGGCGAGCCCTGCTGGGTTGACACGATCTGAGGATTCCTTTTAATCAGTATATCGGGGATAACTCCGTCAAATATAGTAAGCCGCAGGATTGAATGGCCGCTTGAAAAACGACTTGACTGTGCTTGAGCCTTCCGTTAGTAGTCGAGGGACATGGACTGTCATGGTGCATGGTCCAACCCATGTCCTTGTTTGGTTGTTGGGTTGGTCTATCGTGCTAAGACAGGCTGTGGACCGAGGTTACGACCGGAAGCCTATTATTACTTCTATTTTATGCCTGGGTTTTATCTCACTCTTTTGTGCTCCCTTGTGGTACTTGCTATTCGGGGCTGACCCCGCTGGTTTTGTTTGGCCAGATCACGTAGCAGAGCCTGAGGATCCGAACTTCTTCCCTGGCGTCAATGGTGCATACTAGAAGCATGGCTGGCGGGGGACTCGAGTGGGTTTCTTCTCCACCACTCTAGTATCTTTACTTATGTCCTGGTGTTTAGCCACCGGCACCTATTTAGCCGGCTAATCTAGACATTTTGTCTTTGTATAATTGTAATTAAATCAGACTGCAGCTGAATACAATTTTGTACATGTGACTTTCTGGGCTAGCTAACTTATAAAGCTAGATCCCCATGATCATTTTGATGAAGCGTCAGGGACGCCTTACTGCTTTATCTTATATGTTCATTAATTGATGTTTTCTTGCTTTGAATGATTGAGACATAGTTGTTCGGTGTGACCATAGGAGACTTGAATGTAGCATACACCCCCTTGTCTCTCGACAGCCACGATCGCCGTATGACGTTTGTATACCTCATATGGAGTAGCTAGCCTAGTCCGTCTCCGTATTTTGGTACTAGGGCGTGACAAGGTTTTATTGGTGGCCCATGCAGGTCTGATTTTCAGACTTGTGGGGTGTAACTATTATAGGAGTCTCAATCAAAACTTGTTCCTTTTGAATCTCTTGCCTCGATTTCTCTTGCCTTACCTTGATTGATAACCTGAATTGTATCCTCGAATCCTCCTCGTCCTGATAATTAATATCATGTACCTTTCTATATAGGGGTGCTTCTTTCTCCGTAGCTGGTGAGGCCAACATGGAAGAACAACCGGCAGAGCATGGCTCGACGGGCCAGCAACTGGAAGGAGTACATTCTCCTGACCAGATTCGAGTGGAAGTGATATCAGATCCAGTGGAACCGCATGTTCTGGAAACTCCTGCACCCCCAGCAGTGCCAGCAGCGACGCCAGTACCTGATGCTGCAGCACTTCTGGAGGTCATCCGGGGATTCCTGGCAACTCAGCAGCGTCAGGTGGCAGCCCATCAGCAACAGCAGACCCGGCAGCAGGAACAGAATGTGCTACTGAATCAGGGGTTACAATTGGCCCTTGAGAGAAGTGTCAGGAATGATTTGGGAGCATCGGAGAGGTTTTGTCGACTTAACCCGAGATATTTTGACGGCATGGAGGACGCCATCACGGCGGATGCTTGGCTTCAGGATACTGAGGCCATATTGACTGCAGCAAAGGTTCCCGCAGAAGAAAAGGTCGACCAGGTCAGACTGATACTTCAGAATCTCGCCTGCGATTGGTGGGCATCAGAAGAGGTTGGACTTAGGCGTCATGTTCCCTGGGATAGCTTCCGCACCAGATTCAAGGCCAAGTATTTTGGCGTGGTAGCGCGGTATGAGCTACAGCATAGGTTTATCAATCTCAAGCAGGCTGGGAAGACGGTGGATGGTTATGCAGCGGAGTTCTGCAGACTGAGTCGATTTGCACCGACGATGGTAGCTACAAAGCCGGAGAAGGCGATGAGGTTCCAGCAGGGACTTCATTTGGAAATTCTACAGCTAGTAGAAGGTGTGACGCCCCAGAACCAGAATACTGGAAAGCGGGGGCGTACATAGCCAGCTACGTATATTGAAATGGAATCTACCTCGCTATACGGTCACGACTGTCTAGATATATGAGGGTTTAACTACAAGCCAACAGTCTCTTATGGTCATGAACAAGCCTATTGTCTCAATCTCAAGCAAGCAATAATAGTTACAAGATGTCAGAGCACCAAATATATAATAGCAAGGCGTCCCATACATTACATATTGGATGATCATGAAGCTAGTCGTACAAAATGTCAAGACTAGCAAGAGTTCAGTCATACATGATCAACCCTAGGATTTGTTAATCATGTTACAGCCCGTAGGCAGACAGTAAATATGCATCGAGCTAACAGGTGCTCGTCGGCTAAACGCCTCAAAAGAATAATTTTACAATGTAGTAAGCGAATCAAAAAGGAAAACCCACTCGTAGCCCGGATTCCGTCTAGTTGTCACCATTGGACTGGAAGTTCGGTAGATCTTCGGAAGCTGCTCCAAAATCTGGCCACACAAAACCAGCTAGGTCAAACCCCAGAAAGAGCAAGTGCCACAAAGGAGGCCACGAAATAAGAACGAAAGCCAGCATATCAGATCATAAGGAAAAATGAAAGAAAAGTACCATTAATAACGAGTACAACAGGACAATAAACGACTAGGGACGTGGAACCATTCCGGGAGCCAGGTTACAACCCTTAACCAAACAAGGACCGGGGTTGTACCCTTCGCCTGAATAGCACATTGTCTCTACCCATTTATTGTTAAGATAAGTAAAACAAATATGCTCAGGAGAAACCAGGTACTGGGACTAGACGAGACTTAGACAGGGCTGGACACCATCCATTCACAAACGGCCAAACAAATACTACGGCTTACTACTTAACTAACTAGGGTTACCATATGCCTAATTACTAACAAGGTGCAAATGAGAAATTCTCAGTCCCAAGCCCTGCAGACTATCCAGTTATCCTTCCGCGGGTTGAGAGTATGGTTGGGTACATTACCCGGAAGATAATGTACCCTTAGGTGACTTAGAGGGTGCAACACATGACAGTGTGCTGGAAATGTGCCCTACTCGTCGGCAGGCTACAAGTCCATTTAGAGCGCCCAGATAACGAGATCGCCTGTGACTGGAAATTCTCCATGAACTATAGTTTGATCTAGTACTTAGCCTAATCCATATTCAGTGCGAATCCCTGACCATGGTAACCAGGGAGTCACGTCCTAGACATGATGCAAGACAAGACAAGACAAGTGGTTTGCACGAAGCAGCAAGAATGAACACCCACGGTGTTAGAGTTGGTTATATGATTCATGTTCGCCATCGCAACAGCATCAATTATCAAGTCAAGTTACAAGTCAGGAGTGCGCCGCCACGGGCCACTATCAAGTCATCCAGTTACAGAGATTAATTATGAATCACAGTTACCAGTTAAGAGCGCACCCCATCGGGTCACTACTAAGAAGATCAGAAGTACTAGGATCATAATCACAGAAATCACGAAAATCATACTAGTCATAAGCAAAACACCGAAACCGTGCCAGGTCGTGTTGGGTCAAGACAGTCGTGTTGTGTGGAACAAGATCTCAGAACTCCAATCCACAAAAGAGAAGCCAAGCCCAAGGAAAATAAAACCAAACCACCATGGACAAGTAGATTGCGCTGGGGTTCCTGGGGTCGGGTTGCGCTAGGGTCAGATTGCGCTGGGTTCCTGGGGTCGGGTTGCGCTAGGGTCAGATTGCGCTGGGGTCGAGTTGCGCTAGGGTCAGATTGCGCTGGGTTCCTGGGGTCGGGTTGCGCTAGGGTCAGATTGCGCTGGGTTCCTGGGGTCGGGTTGCGCTGGGGTTCAAAGCGCTGGGTCAAAGGGCGCTGGGGTTGGGTTGCGCTAGGAAGTGAGCGGCGACTGGCGCTGGCCAAGTTGCGCCGGAGCCAAGCCGCGCCAGAGCCAAGCGCGCCAAGGGAGGGGAGGCACTGGAGCTAAAGAGCGCCAGCGAAGGAGCGCGGTTCGCCAAAGGGCACTAAGCGCGGGTCAGCCCAGCGCTAAAGAGCGCTGGCCGAAGAAGGGTTGGCGCGGTTCAGTCCAGCGCTAAAGAGCGCTGGCCGATATCATCTTCTCCAGCAAGACTGAGAAGAGAAACCCAAGAACACCAAAAACTCCAAGCTTCATAACTTAGCCAAATCAAAACGAAATTTAGATTTTCAAGGCTCTAACTTGTGTAAAATTGAATTCTCTACCACATGGAAACCTCAAAACAAGCAAAAATCTAAGTTTAATAGATCAAAACTAAGAAAATCCGAAAATGGTTAAAACTTAGATCTAGAAAAATGGAAACTCCAAATCACAAAATGCCAAGTTCTAATGTGGTTCACCATGGCCTAATCTAACTAATGGACAAATAAAATAGAGTTCCTATTTGGTGGCAAGGTGCACTTGCCTATGGAGGTTGGGTGTTGTGTGGAGGAAGGAAGAAGAAGATAGAGAAAATTAATGGAAGAGTAATGAGGAGAGAGAAAAGTTAGGTGGGATTTTAATGAGGGAGGGTGTGTTGTGTTGAGGGTGGAGTTTAACTAAGGGTAGTCCAAAGCAAACCAAACCAAATCCTCTCCATAAAGAATAAAACCACACCAGGTCCAAAAACTCAATTTACGAGAAAACAAAAATCCGCAAGTCGAGCCAAAATACAATTACAGACCAAAATCTGAGAAAATAAAATACAGGTCCGAAATACCTATGGGCCTAATCAAAATACGTATTCCGTAATACGGACGTTACAACTTTACCCACCTTAAAAGAATTCCATCCTCGGAATTTAAATCAAGATGCTTAGAGATGTAAGAGCCAGCTATACTATCCACAAATAAGCTACACTAAGCAAACAATCAAACAATCATACATGCAAGCAAGGAATGGAAAGCATAAGGCATAAGGAAGACATTATACCTTACGAGTCAAACAAGTCGAGATATCACGATCGGATGTCGTCCTCACGCTCCCACGTTGACTCACCTAGAGAGTGATGACCCCAAGCAACACGGACTAAGCTAATAGTCTTGTTCTTGAGTATCTTTTCTCTCCGGTCCAATATAGACACGGGCCTCTCCTCATACGAAAGGTTGGTACCAACAACCAATTCTGAATGGTCCAGGATATGGCTCGGGTCCGGGATGTACCGTCGTAATTGGGACACATGGAATACATCATGCACCTTACTTAGCGACGGCGGAAGAGCGAGACGATAGGATACATCTCCTACTCACTCTAGGATATCGAACGGCCCTATATACCTAGGACTAAGCTTTTCTCCGTACGCCAAAGCGAATGACGCCGCAGTTAGGCGAGATCCTAAGGAATACATGGTCGCCGATAGCAAACTCTAAGGGACGTCGATGAGCATCGGCCCAATGGCGTTGGCGATCTTGGGCTACTCGAAGGCGATCTCTGATTCTTCTAACCACTTCAACTGTCTGGACAATCATTTCTGAACCAAGCATCTGCCTTTCTCCAACATCATCCCAGGCTAACAGGGATCTGCACTTCCTACCATACAGTGCCTCGAAAGGGGCCATCTGAATATTGGCCTGGAAACTGTTGTTGTACGAGAATTCCACCAGGTGCAGGTGATCCTCCCATGAACCACCGAAGTCAAGGGTATAAGATCTCAACATATCTTCAAGAGTCTGGATTGTGCGTTCCGACTGGCCATCTGTCTGCGGGTGATAGGCTGAGCTAATTTGAAGGTGAGTTCCCAAACTCTCTTGCAGGCTACGCCAAAAGTGTGATGTGAATCTTGAATCCCTGTCCGAGGTGATACTAACGGGCACACCGTGAAGCCTGACGATCCGTCTGAGATACATTTCTACCAACTGTGCCGTAGACTGTCCAACTTTGAACGGGAGAAAGTGAGCCACTTTCGTGAGCCTATCAACTATAACCCAAATAGCATCTCGACCAGCTGGGGATCTAGGCAATCCAGTCACAAAATCCATGGTCACATGCTCCCACTTCCATTCTGGAATCAGCAAGGGCTGAAGAAGTCCAGCGGGCCTCTGATGTTCAGCTTTAACCTGCTGGCAAACCAAACATCGAGAGACAAATCGGGCTATCTCCCTCTTCATGCCATTATTCTACCAAAAATGCTGACGAATGTCTCTATACATCTTCGTGCCACCGGGATGAATAGAATACTGTGAATTGTGAGCTTCTGCCATGACCTCCTGTCTGATATCTCTACTGGGTACACAAAGACGAGTGCCGTGTCAAAGTGTACCATCTTCATGGATACATAACTCTGGTCTTCGTCCTGTCTCACACTCTGCTCTGAGTTACTGAAGCTTGGAATCTGCTGACTGAGCCATCCGGATCCTCTCGACTATAGTGGACTGGACTTGCATGCTGGCCATCAATGCCACACTGGAAGGGAGAACAACTTCTATTCCCATATTCTAAAGATCTGCCAATAACTCTGGTTGCGCCGTTAGGAAGTAAACTTCGGCTCTCCTGCTCAACGCATCTGCTACAACGTTGGCCTTTCCTGGATGATACTGCAAATCCATATTATAGTCCACCAGTAGCTCGAGCCATCTTCTCTGCCGCATGTTAAGGTCCTTCTGGGTGAAACCATACTTCAGGCTCTTGTGATCAGTAAATATCTCCACTCTATCTCCGTACAAGTAGTGCCGCCAAAGCTTAAGCGCAAACACTACCGCCGCCAGTTCCAAGTCGTGGATCGGGTAATTCTTCTCATGATCACGAAGTTGACGTGATGCATAAGATATTACCTTCCTATGCTGCATTAAGACACACCCCAATCCTCTGCCTGAAGCGTCGTAATAAACTGTGAATCCTCCGGTCCCATCTGGAAGTGTGAGAATGGGAGCCGTTACCAAACCTCGCTTCAACTTCTCAAATAATTCCTGGCACTCTGCTGTCCATACAAACGGTACATCCTTGCGGGTCAACTGGGTCATCGGTACCGAAATCCTTGCAAAATCTGAAACGAATTGTCGGTAGTAGCCGGCTAATCCAAGGAAGCTGCGAACCTCTGCCACTGAGCTAGGTAGTGGCCATGTCTCGATAGCCACAATCTTCTGGGGATCCACTTCCACCCCTCCTCGGGTAATGATGTGACCCAAGTACGAAATGCGATCGAGCCAGAACTCGCACTTACTGAACTTGGCGTACAACTGATGCTCTCTAAGCGTCTGAAGGACGATTCTGAGATGCTGCTCATGCTCTGCTTCGCTCTTGCTGTAGACCAGGATGTCATCTAGGAACACGATCACGAACTGGTCCAAGTAAGGCATAAAAATATGATTCATGAGGTCCATGAATACGGCTGGCGCATTGGTTGCTCCGAATGGCATAATAAGAAACTCCCAATGCCCATACCTCGATCTAAACGCTGTCTTTGGAATGTCCTGCTCTCTGATCCTGATCTGGTGGTACCCTGATCGCAAGTCTATCTTCGAAAACACTGAAGCCCCCTTGAGTTGATCAAACAAGTCATCTATCCTCGGGAGAGGGTATCTGTTCTTGATTGTTATCGAGTTCAAGGTACGATAATCTACACATAGCCTGGACGTACCATCCTTCTTCTTCACAAGAAGCATTGGGGCTCCCCAAGGCGATCCACTTGCACGAATAGATCCTTTGGTCCTCAGTTCTTCAATCATCTTGTACAAAATCTCCAACTCTGAAGGCGCCATCCTGTAGACTCGCTCTGATACTGGTGCCGTCTCGGGGATCAAGTCTATAGTGAACTCAATCTCCCGCTCTGGCGGCATCCCTGAAAGTTCTTCTAGGAAGACATCTGGAAACTTTTCAACTATCCGGGGTAACTGTACTGTTGCTACTGCCATCCGCAATACTGGAGGAGGTGGCTCCACTGCGCCTCTGGAAAATAAAAACTCTGGCTTGCCTGGAATGCTAAAAACAACCCTGCCAATGTGGCAGTCTATCCTAGCATACTGGTTCCTCAACCAATCCATGCCTAAGACTACATCATAGTCTGCCATAGGAAACTCTATAAATCTAGCGGGAAACTCTCTACCGCTAACTATGATCCGACACGAGAAAAACACTCAATCTACCCCCACAAGACTATTACCAGTAAGTATATTGAGCCTTACTGATAATGACTCTGGCTCCAGTCCTATCCGTGTTGCGAATCGTGCAGACATGAATGAATACGATGCACCAGAATCAAATAATACCGATGCTGGAGAGGAGTTGACGAGAATAGTACCTACCACTACCTCACCTGGTGCAACCTCTTCTTCCATAGTCATCATCATTGCTTGACCTTGTCATCTGGCTGTGGGTCCCCTCTGCTGGAAACCTCTCTGCCTGTTCTGCACTTGAGCCTGGGTGTACTGCTGCTGGTTCTGCTGCTGAAATGCCTGGGCCTGAGGCAACAATGGCCTCGGGTACTGCTGCTGCATAGGTGTTGGTCCCCTAACCGACGGACTGGTTAGGTTGGAAGAGGACGAACTACCCCTATTCGGGCAGGCTCCTATCTTGTGATCTGCCGCTCCACAAGCCAGGCACAATCCCTGTGCCCTGCGACAATCTGCCACCACGTGCCCTGGCTTCCCGCAATGAGAACATCCCATCGCGGAAGTCGGCTTCTGCTTCTGCTGTTGCGGGTATGTCGGGGTTGAATGTTGAACCGACGTCACTGAGGTCGCCCGCCTCGGAGTTCCAATGGTCAAACCCCTAGCTGCCGGGGCTGGAGCTGATGATTGGTGCATCTGATTGTGGGACCGCTTCCTACCTCCGGTCCTATCCACGATCCGCTGGGAGGTGTACTCATGCCTCCTAGTTGTCCTCAATACTGTATCGAATGTCTGGTGCTCGAACTGTTCAACTGCCAACAAGATCTCCAAGTGCAGCCCATGCTGGAACCGCTGGGCCTTATCAAACTCGGTCGCCACCAAGGTGGGGGCAAACCTACTGAGTCTAGAAAACTCAGATGTATAACCGTCGACCTTCCTTCATCCTTGCTTCAAGTTGGTAAATCTTGTCTGTAGGTCGTACCGAGCTACAGCATCAAAATACTTCATCTGGAATCTTCCTCTAAACACCGCCCAAGTAACCGACGCCGCTAATCCCACAGCCTGCGCCGCCCACCAACTGCGAGCTAAGTCCAGCAACTGTAGGCGTATCACCGCCACCTTCTCATTCTCAGGTGTTCTAGCTGCTTCCAGAACCACCTCGGTATCTTGAAGCCAAGCGTCCGCGACAATCGCATCTTCGCTGCCGTCGAAGAATGGAGGGTTCAGGCGCTTGAAGCTGGTGGCCGCGATGTTCCCTGGATGACCGCCTCTGGTCAAAGCATCTTGAACTGGCCGGAACAGAGCGTCTCCTCTACGATCCTGGGAAGCTATCAAGGTCCTGATGAGACCTACCAAGGTGCCATCATCAGGCTCGGCAGGTCGAACGGGCTGAACTGGTGGCTCTCCTCCAGTAGGTACAACTCTGGAGGCTACTCCGGAATGCTGGACTTGATCTCCGGGTTGCTGCTGGTCTACGGGAAGTGCTCCACCTCGCTGATCGGCAGGGTCAGGTACAGTGCCGCTGAAGAAGACGACATAGGGAACAATAAGGAAGGACCAGGACAGATCAACGATACAAGCACATGATCAGGGCAAGAATCCAGAGATTCAGAGGATATGAACAGAGATCAAGGACGAGTACTGATTGAGACATCTATCCGGTAAACCCTCACATATCTTGATTTACAAAACCTGTATGGGCCACCACTTAAACCATGTGACGCCCCAGAACCAGAATACTGGAGAGCGGGGGCGTACATAGCCAGCTACGTATATTGAAATAGAATCCACCTCGCTATACGGTCACGGCTGTCTAGATATATGAGGGTTTAACTACAAGCCAACAGTCTCCTATGGTCATGAACAAGCCTATTGTCTCAATCTCAAGCAAGCAATAATAGTTACAAGATGTCAGAGCACCAAATATATAATAGCAAGGCGTCCCATACATTACATATTGGATGATCATGAAGCTAGTCGTACAAAATGTCAAGACTAGCAAGAGTTCAGTCATACATGATCAACCCTAGGATTTGTTAATCATGTTACAGCCCGTAGGCAGACAGTAAGTAAATATGTATCGAGCTAACAGGTGCTCGTCGGCTAAACGCCTCAAAAGAATAATTTTACAATGTAGTAAGCGAATCAAAAAGGAAAACCCACTCGTAGCCCGGGTTCCGTCTAGTTGTCACCATTGGGCTGGAAGTTCGATAGATCTTCGGGAGCTGTTCCGAAATCTGGCCACACAAAACCAGCTAGGTCAAACCCCAGAAAGAGCAAGTGCCACAAAGGAGGCCACGAAATAAGAACGAAAGCCAGCATATCAGATCATAAGGAAAAATAGAAGAAAAGTACCATTAATAACGAGTACAACAGGACAATAAACGACTAGGAACGTGGAACCATTCCGGGAGCCAGGTTACAACCCTTAACCAAACAAGGACCGGGGTTGTACCCTTCGCCTGAATAGCACTTTGTCTCTACCCATTTATTGTTAAGATAAGTAAAACAAACATGCTCAGGAGAAACCAGGTACTGGGACTAGACGAGACTTAGACAGGGCTGGACACCATCCATTCACAAACGGCCAATTATCATATGCCTAATTACTAACAAAGTGCAAATGAGAAATTCTCAGTCCCAAGTCCTGCAGACTATCCAGTTATCCTTTCGTGGGTTGAGAGTATGGTTGGGTACATTGCCCGGAAGACAATGTACCCTTAGGTGACTTAGAGGGTGCAACACATGACAGTGTGCTGGAAATGTGCTCTACTCGTCGGCAGGCTACAAGTCCATTTAGAGCGCCCAGATAACGAGATCGTCTGTGACTGGAAATTCTCCATGAACTATAATTTGATCTAGTAATTAGCCTAATCCATATTCAGTACGAATCCCTGACCGTGGTAACCAGGGAGTCACGACCTAGACATGATGCAAGACAAGACAAGATAAGTGGTTTATACGAAGCAGCAAGAATGAACACCCACGGTGTCAGAGTTGGTTATATGAGTCATGTTCGCCATCGCAACAGCATCAATTATCAAGTCAAGTTACAAGTCAGGAGTGCGCCGCCACGGGCCACTATCAAGTTATCCAGTTACAGAGATTAATTATGAATCACAGTTACCAGTTAAGAGCGCACCCCATCGGGTCACTACTAAGAAGATCAGAAGTACTAGGATCATAATCACAGAAATCATGAAAACCGTACTAGTCATAAGCAAAACACCGAAACCGTGCCAGGTCGTGTTGGGTCAAGACAGTCGTGTTGTGTGGAACAAGATCTCAGAACTCCAATCCACAAAAGAGAAGCCAAGCCCAAGAAAAATAAAACCAAACCACCATGGGCAAGTGGATTGCGCTGGGGTTCCTGGAGTCGGGTTGCGCTAGGGTCAGATTGTGCTGGGTTCCTGGGGTCGGGTTGCGCTAGGGTCAGATTGTGCTGGGGTCGAGTTGCGCTAGGGTCAGATTGCGCTGGGTTCCTGGGGTCGGGTTGCGCTAGGGTCAGATTGCGCTGGGTTCCTGGGGTCGGGTTGTGCTGGGGTTCAAAGCGCTGGGTCAAAGGGCGCTGGGGTTGGGTTGCGCTAGGAAGTGAGCGGCGACTGGCGCTGGCCAAGTTGCGCCGGAGCCAAGCCGTGTCAGAGCCAAGCGCGCCAAGGAAGGGGAGGCGCTGGAGCTAAAGAGCGCCAGCGAAGGGGCACGGTTCGCCAAAGGGCGCTGAGCACGGGTCAGCCCAGCGCTAAAGAGCGCTGGCCGAGATCATCTTCTCCAGCAAGGCTGAGAAGAGAAACCCAAGAACACCAAAAACTCCAAGCTTCATAACTTAGCCAAATCAAAACGAAATTTAGATTTTCAAGGCTCTAACTTGTGTAAAATTGAATTCTCTACCACATGGAAACCTCAAAACAAGCAAAAATCTAAGTTTAATAGATCAAAACCAAAAAAATCCGAAAATGGTTAAAACTTAGATCTAGAAAAATGGAAACTCCAAATCATAAAATGCCAAGTTCTAATGTGGTTCACCATGGCCTAATCTAACTAATGGACAAATAAAATAGGGTTCCTATTTGGTGGCAAGGTGCACTTGCCTATGGAGGTTGGGTGTTGTATGGAGGAAGGAAGAAGAAGATGGAGAAAATTAATGGAAGAGTAATGAGGAGAGAGAAAAATTAGGTGGGGTTTTAATGAGGAAGGGTGTGTTGTGTTGAGGGTAGAGTTTAACTAAGGGTAGTCCAAAGCAAACCAAACCAAATCCTCTCCATAAAGAATAAAACTACGCTAGGTCCAAAAACTCAATTTACGAGAAAACCAAAATCTGTAAGTCGAGCCAAAATACAATTACAGACCAAAATCCAAAAAAATAAAATACAGGTCCGAAATACATATGGGCCTAATCAAAATACGTATTCCGAAATACAGACGTTACAGAAGGGCACGACTATCAGACTTTTGATACCATTTTAACGACAGCCCGGAGGCATGAACTCACTCAACAGAGGTTGGTGACAAGACATGGGGGCCAGAAGAGGTCTCATTCCCAGAGCAGAGGCGAAGGAGCAGTATAGCGAACATCGACGCCAGCGCCCGACATCCGTATTCATGAGTTAGGAGCGCCGCGGAGGACGGCCGTATCTGAGATATCAGTACCAGTTCGGCATCAGCAACCGAGGAACCAGCAGCAGCGCCAGGTGGCATCCATTGGATGTACTTACTATGGTAAGGGAGGACATACTAGGGATGTGTGTCATTCAGCTAACGGGTTATGCATGAGATGTGGCAGTCCAGACCATATGATTGCCAATTGTCCTATGATGCAGAGGCCAGGAGGGCCAATTCAGCAGTTTTCGACATTACCAGCTCCAGGGGCAGCACCGAACAGAGGACCAGTATTGGTCGTGAGATCGCTAGCCCAGCGTTTACCAACGCAGGCTCAGATGTTTCGTCAGGCACAAAACGAGGAAAGCCCGCAGAGGCCGCAGCAACATCATGGTCGAGAAAGGCAGCAGGAGGGAGCTCAGCAAGGCCAGGGCCAGGCCTTCATCTTATCACTGGAGGATGCGCTAGCTTCAGGCGACGTGGTTGCAGGTAATATTTCTGTTACCTCTTTTCCTGCAGTAGCATTGTTTGATTCGGGGGCTACCCACTCTTTTATATCTGCACGATTTACGACACGTATTGGATTAGAATTTGAGGCATTGCCAGAGAGGATGAATATACTCACTGGTAATAGGCTCGTAGGAGTTAACAGAGTGTATTTAGCGTGTCCAGTCGTAGTGAGTGGACGATTATTGCCCGCATCTTTGATTGAGTTTCCCATGGGCAACTTTGACGTTGTCCTAGGCATGGATTGGTTAAGGGACAGTCATGCGACGATAGATTGTCGGGGAGGTAGGATAGTATTTAATGTACCTGACATAGAGGAGTTTGTCTTTGTTCGATCATTGGAGGATCGACCCAAGGGCATTGTTGCAGAGGCATTGGCAGAGCAGGAGCAGATTCCAAGGGTGGTCAGAGAGTTTGCTGATGTATTTCCAGATGATCTTCCAGGTTTACCACCAGTAAGAGAGGTGGAGTTTTGCATTGAGCTGAATCCTGGGACGGAGCCTAAAGTTGGCAGGGTCTACAGGATGTCGCAGTCAGAGTTGGATAAGTTGTACCAGCATAAAGAAGAATTAAAGGCGAAACAGTTTATCAAAGATAGTAATTCGCCCTAGACAGCACCGGTGATTTTGGTACCTAAGAAGGATGGATCGACGCGGATGTGCATTGATTATCGGCAGTTGAATGCAGTAACAATGAAGAACAAGTATCCATTACCAAGGATTAATGACTTGTTTGATCAATTGAGTAAGGCTTGCATCTTCTCTAAGATTGATCTTCGATCTGGATATTATCAAGTGAGGGTCCGGGAGCAGGACATATCCAAGACAGCATTTAGATCATGGTATGGGCATTATGAGTTTCTGGTGATGCCATTTGGACTGACTAATGCCCCAGCAGTATTCATAGATTTGATGAATCGCATCTTTCTGCCCTATTTGGATAAGTTTGTAGTAGTATTTATAGATAACATCCTCGTCTATTCCAGTAGTAAGGAGGAACATAAGAAACATCTTCGGATAGTTTTGCAGACCCTGAGGGAGCATCGACTTTATGCGAAGCTTAATAAATATGAGTTTTGGTTGGATCATATTTCATTCCTGGGACACATTATTTCTGGAGCAGGAGTATCAGTAGACCCGAAGAAGGTTGAGGCAGTGGAGAATTGGCCAGTTCCGAAGACGGTAGTAGAAGTACATAGTTTCTTGGGATTGGTAGGTTACTACCGGAGGTTCGTGGCAGGCTTCGCCAGGATTTTGGCACCCTTGACGCGTTTGACGCATAAGGATGTAGAGTTTGTTTGGTCAGCAGAGTGTCAGACATCATTTGAAGAGTTGAAGAAGAGATTAATCTCAGTCCCGACTGACCCTTCCAGTAGGATCGAGAGGGTTTATAGTGTATTATGACGCATCCGGGAAGGGACTTAGATGTGTATTGATGTAGCACGGTAAGGGGATAGCATATGCATCTCGACAGCTTCGAGATCATGAGAAAAACTACCCAACTCACGACCTGGAATTAGCAGCAGTAGTGTTTTCACTTAAGTTATGGAGGCACTATTTATATGGGGATCGAGTGGAGATTTATACTGATCATAAGAGCTTAAAGTATGTGTTTACCCAGAGGGACCTAAACATGAGACAGAGGAGATGGTTGGAATTACTGAAGAATTTTGATGTAAATCTTCAGTATCATCCAGGCAAGCCGAATGTGGTAGCAGATGCCTTGAGCAGGAGAGGTGGTGCATTCATTCTAACCACGCAGAGGCATATTTTGGAAGATCTTCAGGAAATGGGAATTGAAGTGATCTTGCCGCAAGATACGGGAGTTATGGCCAGTTTGCAGATTCAGTCTACTCTCGTAGAGAGGATCAGAACAGCTCAGGCGGAGGATCTGCGAATCCAGAAGCTTCGATCGGAGTGTGAGTCAGGTCTCAGGAAAGAGTTAGTAATCCATGAGGATGGTACACTTAGGTTCGGGAACCGTCTTTGTGTACCCGGTGGAGACCTTCGACACAAAGTTATGACAGAAGCTCATAGTTCTCCTTATTCTATTCATCTCGGAGGCACAAAGATGTACCAGGATCTGAAGCAGCACTTTTGGTGGAATGGCATGAAGAGGAAAATAGCGAGATTCGTATCCAGATATTTGGTATGTCAGCAAGTGAAGGCAGAGCAGCAGAGACCAGCAGGATTGTTGCAGCCGCTTCTTATTCCGGAATAGAAGTGGGAGCACATCACGATGGACTTTGTGACCTGTTTACCTAGATCTTCGACCGGTCGAAACGCAGTTTGGGTAATCGTGGATCGGCTCACGAAGGTTGCATATTTTCTTCCTTTCAGAGTAGGGCAGTCTACTGAGCAGCTGGCAAAAATATATATAAAGCAGATTGTGAGGCAGCATGGTGTTCCAGTCAGCATAGTATCAGATCGAGACACCCGGTTCACCTCTCACTTCTGGCAGACTTTGTATCAAAGTTTGGGTACCAAGTTGAGGTTCAGTACAGCCTATCATCCGCAGACGGATGGACAATCAGAGAGAACTATTCAGACCTTGGAAGATATGTTACAGGCTTGTACTTTAGACTTCGGTGGAACTTGGAAAGATCATCTTCATTTAGTAGAGTTCTCTTACAATAATAGTTATCAGGCCAGTATACAGATGGCACCGTTTGAAGCATTATATAGAAGGAAGTGCAGGTTCCCTCTGCTATGGGACGATATGGGAGAACGAAATTTGTTAGGACCAGAGATGATCACGCAGACCGTGGAGACAGTCAAGTTGATCAGAGAACGGCTTCGAGTCGCACAAGACAGACACCGCCACTGGGCAGATCAGCATCGAAGGCCTCTAGAGTTTGGTGTCGGTGACCAAGTATTTCTGCAGATTTTGCCAACTCGGGGTGTCATTAGATTTGGAACCCGAGGAAAGCTTAGTCCAAGATTCGTTGGTCCTTTTGAGATTCTCGCTCGGGTAGGCGATGTTGCTTATCGGCTTGCCCTTCCACCCTCGCTATCTGGCGTACATGATGTATTTTATGTATCTCAGTTGCGTGGGTATGTCCCGGATCCGAGTCATGTCCTCGACCATTCGGAGTTAGTCGTTGGTACCGACCTAACTTACGAGGAACAACCCGTGTCTATTTTGGACCAGCGAGAGAAGGTGCTCAAGAACAGGACTATTAGCCTTGTCCGTGTCGCTTGGGGCCATCACTCTCCGGAAGAGTCAACCTGGGAGCGCGAGGACGAGATTAGATCTCGATATCCGTACTTGTTTGACTCAGGAGGTATGTTTCTCCTCAACCTTGATAATCTGTTTACATATTTGTTTTGCACCATTTTGAAAAATATGATCAATGATTGCTAATGATAGATTGCTTGCGTAGATTGTTTTTGCACCTTGCTTGCCCGAATTTTCTCTATCTTTGTCTTGGCTGAAATTTCAAGGACGAAATTTTTCTAAGAAGGATAGAGATGTCACTCCCCAATCCCGATATACGTACTCTTCATGGATTCTATATACGGCCTTTGTATTTAGCATGTGCATAAATTTTGTTTATTATTTATTAATGGTGGCATATAGCTTTTTAGCATTGTTATTAGTGGAGTGATTAGGGATTAGGGTTTTCTTAAACCAACCCAACCCCTATTTAATATCCTCTTCCTCACTCTCTCTCTCCTCATTCACTCTTCCATTTATTTCCCTCAACCACCACCCACAGGCAAGTACAACTTGCTCAAAAAGAGGAGATTTTGTGCATTTTACATTCTTGATTTTTTTTCTTGATATTATTTGTCTACTTTGTTCTTCTCTTCATTCTCTACAAGTTTAGTTCTTGAATCTTTTGATTCTGATGGCTAGATTTGTGTAGATCTAAGTTCCTAAAAACTATGGTTTCATGGGTTTTCATATTTTTGATCTATCAAACTTGGCTATTTTCGAAAACCAATGGTCCTATGTTGTAGGAAATTTGATTCTACACAATTTTGACCTTTGAAAAGTTAGATTTTGACTTATTTGGAGGAAGTTACGGCCGAAGCAATATTTGGGTTTCTCCGAGGTTCACCTATGCTGGCTCTGGCAGGGATGATGAACAGTCCCCTACGGCCGCATAAGCTATTCCCGGCCGTATAAGCTTTCCTGGCCGCATAAGCTATTTTCGGTCGCATAAGCTTCCCTGGCCGCATAAGCTATTCCCGGCTGCATAAGCTTCCCTGGCCGCATGAGCTATTCCTGGCCGCATAAGCTTTCTTGGCCGCATGAGCTATTCCTAGCCGCATAAGCTTCCCTGGCAGCATAAGCCATTCCTGGCCGCAAAAGCTTCCCTGGCCGCATAAGCTATCCCTGGCCGCATAAGCTTCCCTGGCCGCATAAGTTATTCCTGGCCGCATAAGCTTTCCTGGCCGTATGAGCTATTCCTGGCCGCATAAGCTTCCCTGGCCGCATGAGCTATTCTAGCCGCATGAGCTTTCCAGCCGCCTAAGCTAATCCAGCCGCATGCGTCCTTTTTTCTCCAGCCGCAGGAGCCCTTGTTTCTCTAGCCGCATGAGCGTTGGCCGCATGAGCCTCAGCCGCCTGCCCCCTTGTGTCTTAGTCCTCATTTATGAGCTGACTACCTATGTGATGGCTGGATATCCCTATGTGTGTACCGAGGTACAATCTATGTGAGCATCGAGGTGATATCCTATGCGCTAAGTGTTTCTACATGATACCTGGCAGTACCACCAAGAGTCCAGCATTTACATAAGTAATGGTCAGTAGCAATGGCGTGGTATGTGTTGTGTGTTGCATTACACCAAGAAAGGGGTATATGCGTATGACTCCATGAGCCAGTACGAATTCTTTCTTGGGGTACTCGTACGATGTACGACATCTAGAGGGGTGATCATGTGACCACGACATGTGAACTCTAAGTATAACCTAGGGATTAACTAGGCAACTAACTTGGTAGATGCATTGGGTGGGAAGAATCCCGAGATCGTGCCATACTAGCCACCCCAGGTCCAAGCCTGACGTGCCGGGTTGGCCGCCACGGATATGGTTTCACTCGCCTATAGCGAATAGCTATATCCGACTCCTACGAGCTATGTGTTAAATGCTTTAGCACGGTAGCCCTTCGGGGGACTGGTGCATAATCAATGTGTTATATGTCTTATGGTTTGGCTAGCCCTGCTGGGTTGACACGATCTGAGGATTCCTTTTAATCAGTATATCGGGGATAACTCCGTCAAATATAATAAGCCGCAGGATTGAATGGCCGCTTGAAAAATGACTTGACTGTGCTTGAGCCTTCCGTTAGTAGTCGAGGGACATGGACTAGCATGGTGCGTGGTCCAACCCATGTCCTTGTTTGGTTGTTGGATTGGTCTATCGTGCTAGGACAGGCTGTGGACCGAGGTTACGACCGGAAGCCTATTATTACTTCTATTTTATGCCTGGGTTTTATCCTACTCTTTTCTGCTCCCTTGTGGTACTTGCTATTCGGGGCTGACCCCGCTGGTTTTGTTTGGCCAGATCACGTAGCAGAGCCTGAGGATCCGAACTTCTTCTCTAGCATGAATGGTGCATACTAGAAGCATGGCTGGCGGGAGACTCGAGTGGGTTTCTTCTCCACCACTCTAGTATCTTTACTTATGTCCTGGCGTTTAGCCACCGGCACCTATTTAGCCGACTAATCTAGACATTTTGTCTTTGCATAATTGTAATTAAATCAGACTGTAGTTGAATACAATTTTGTACCTGTGACTTTCTGGGCTAGCTAACTTATAAAGCTAGATCCCCATGATCATTTTGATGAAGCGTCAGGGACGCCTTACTGCTTTATCTTATATGTTCATTAATTGATATTTTCTTGCTTTAAATGATTGAGACATAGCTGTTCGGTGTGACCATAGGAGACTTGAATATAGCATACACCTCCTTGTCTCTCAACAGCCACGATCGTCGTATGACGTTTGTATACCTCATATGGAGTAGCTGGCCTAGTCCGTCTCCGTATTTCGGTACTGGGACATGACAAATCCGGATAGGTTTGGTGTCCGTATCATGCGGTATCGCAAATCGGACACCCCGGAGTCGCCAGAATGGCCATTTGGCCATTCGGGTCTCGTTTCTCGTTTCCGCTCGCGTGCGCGAGTTAGATTGCTTGTGTGGGGCACGTGTCTAGGCCCTAGAGGGTAGAATTGCAAGGATTTGGGTATTCGGATAAGGTTTTGGGTCGTTTAGGAGTATATGTATATGTGTATGTGTATGTGTGTATATTTTTATGGGGAGTGTGTTAGTGTGTGGTAGTAGTGGTGGTGCTGGTAGTGTGTGTGGTGGTGGTAGTGGTGGTGTTGGTAGTGTGTGTGTGGTGGTAGTGGTGGTGTTGGTAGTATGCATGTATGTATGTGTGTGTGCGTGGTGGTAGTGGTGGTGTTGGTAGTGTGTGTGTGTGGTGGTAGTGGTGGTGTTAGTAGTATGCATGTATGTATGTATGTGTGTGTGGTGGTAGTGGTGGTATTGGTAGTATGCATGTATGTATGTGTGTGTGTGTGTGTGTGTGTGTGGATATTCGTGGATAGATAGATAGATAGATATATAGATATGTAGATAGATAGATAGATAGATAGATAGATAGATAGATAGATAGATAGATAAATAGATAGATAGATCGATAGATAGGTAGAGGGATGAATGAATTAGTGATCAATGGATGAATGATTGAAAGAATGAATGAATAGAGGGAAGTAGAGGGGATAGGAGCAGCAGCAAGCTGTTGCCTTTAGGCAGCAGCAGCAGCAGCAAAATCAGCAGCAGCAACCCCCTTTTTGTACCCCAAATTGACCCCCAAGTATACCCCCTATATCCACCATATGTTCTACTATATAATACCCTAATTTGTAAGTGTTAAAGTGGTGTAGGTTGGTTAGAAAACTAGTGGTTAGAGTGGTAGAAAATAAGCTATCACATGTTAGTAAGTAACATGTTAAGGTAATACTATGTTAAGGTATTCACATTAGAGGGTAAGATACATAGATATGATACTTGGATTTGAGTTAGGATTAGAGATAGAGATATAGATTGGTCATGGGCTAGAGTGAGGGTTAAAATCGAGTGGTTATCTTGTGATATCAAGATGGTATCACAAGGTAAGTAGGTTTTACCCTATGTGAAAGGTAAGATATCAAGATACCATGATACGGTATCGAGATACTATGAGAAAGGTTAGAATACCATATTAGAGAGTAGGGGAAATACTTAGAATGATGGTAGAGAAGTCTAGAGTTGGAGTTAGAGGCTAAGGTAATAGAATTACCTTGGAAAGGTAAGGAAGGGTAAGTTAAGATAATACCTATTTTCAAGGTTGCCAAACTCGAGATACTACCAAGGATCGTTCGAAGGGTGAACAATCGTAACTCGTTGGATCGTAACACGGATCGTAAGATCCCACCAGAAAGACAAAATTATATTTAATGTATATTATATATTATTTATATAACATAAATAAAAAAAGTAACCTTAAAAACCAAAATAACCTTAATATAAAAATGTCATACATGAATCATAAGTCATAAACTCATGATATCGTAACACAGATCGTAAGATCCCACGCGTTTCCTCGCCGCGCCGGCCGATGACCGCGTCGGCCACCAATCTGCCTCGAAGCTCCGTATAAAATGCGTAGGATCGTACGATCCCACGATCTATCGCACGAGTTTAAGAACATTGCCTATTTTCTAACATATGAGTTTATTACTTTAAGATATAGTTATAATTAGGATATTATTGTTGGTAATGGTTATAAATAGTGGACTTAGACTAGTTTTGACCTCGGTTGACCACAGTTGACTATTTTGACCAAAAGTCAACCGGAAGTCAATCGTAGCCTAGAATTGACTAGAACTTGGCCAGAGTTGACCAGTTGACCCAAAGTCAACTGTTAGTCAACGTTAGTCAAGTTTGACCTAGAGTTGACCAAGGGTTGACCAGAGTTGGCTAGTTGACCAAAAGTTAACTATAAGTCAACCTTTAACTTAAATCGACCTAGTTTGTCTTTGTTTGACTTGTCTTGACCTAGTTTGACTTTGTTAGGCCTAATATGACCTAGATTGACTTTGTATAATCTAGATTGACTTCGTTTGACCTTGTTTGACTTAGATTGACCTAGAGTGACTTAGTTTGGCTTGGTGTGACTTAGTATGACTGAGTTTGACCTAGATTGCATAACATATACTAGAAATTATGCCATACACTGTTAAACCCTAATTAAACTCATATATATCTCATCTTTAGGTCTGTGACTTCACTCTGAGCCAGATTACACTGTTGACATATTTCTATCAGATCTCAGGCGAGTACATTCTCTGATAGTATTTCCGTTTTATGATATCGTCTATGTTTTTTGTATTTAGAGTAGATATCCTTGTTCTTTTATCACATTGTTCACACGGATTGGTATTTATCTGGATCCCGTTATGAGATGTTGTTTCTTGTATTCCTTGGTATATCCTGTGCAAGTCTTTCCTTGTTCCTTGTGCATTGTATAGACATGATTCCTGCGAAGGCTCGCTACCTCCTCGGAGAATCATGTGCCACGACATGTCATTACTGGATCCACTTTACTGGTCGGGGATGGGGGTACTTAGCGTAGATATTTGATCATTTTTCCTCCTGTGATTCATGTTTCCTGAGAGTGTTAGCCATACACTTCACGTATGACTAGTCAGGCTCTTTTTCTCCTGTGCAATCCAAGCCGATCACATGTTGAAACTAATACTAAACTCACACAGATATAGTTCCAAATTTTCGTACATGATATATACTATTTTCTTGTTCTTACATTCAGTTACAGTCTTGATATACCTTACCATGATTCATGTACACCTTATTTTACCTTGTATATTCTCTCTATTTACTGCTATATTTTCAATATCGTCTAACTAGAACTGTTATTTGAGATTTGTGCTCGTTCCATCATGACTGGATATGTTGATAAAATTTTACATATTATGGCGAGGACGAGTGTCCTACCTACTACGGTCCTCATGACGTAGTTGGTCTAGACTTGGAGACCTTAGTTCAGCAGGGGTTAGCTCCAGCTGATGAGGCTTAGTATAGTTTAGCTGGTTTAGTTTAGTACTGGACTTTGTCTCCAGATTACATTTTGGCTTGTTATTATTTTAGTATTTGTATTAGAGATTGTTGACTCTGTGACTCTGGACTTGTATTATTCTGTGTTGGATTTTCATGATGATATTTTCATATTTTATCGTCTTTATCTTTCGGTCTTATATATATCTTTCTTAGAATTTGTGATTGAGTATATTATATTGTCATTTCTTGTCCCCTGTTCGGAGTTGACCATTCTCGACAGGCGTTGATATTATAACTGTTGTTTAGATAGTAGACCTAGACAGCGTTCTACGCCGTTTTTGCGACGTAGGCTGGGACGCTGTCACGCACTCGTGCCCTTACTCCGGGTGCGGGTCGTGACAGACGGCGAGCGCATCCACCTCTTCCTGGCTGAAATCGATGGCATAGACGCCCTCAGAGTCAGAGAAGGATCGGAGAAGAAGCCTCGCTTGTTTCAAACTATCAATGACCACCTCTGAGAAAGAGCGAGGCCGAGGCTGCAGGGGCAAGCCAGCGGTATCGCCCCACGCCACCGAGGCGGAAGGTGGGGAGGACATCGGAGCAACGCCTACCGCCGCTGGAGGTTGGCCAACTAACGGATCCAGGAAAGCCGAACGCGGAGAGGGTGGAGATGCCTCCACCAAAACAAGGGGGACAGAGCACAAGGGGGCCAAGGGGACCGCAGGAGGATGAAGGGGGAGGGACGAGCGGGGGGGGCAGCCATCCGCGGCTGACGGGAGGAGGAGGCGCCGACAGAATTCCAGCTGAAAGGCCTGGAAACACCTTGGATGCAGCCCCCTCCAAGGAATACACCGCCCGGGGAACGACGCTCCATCGACGATGCGAGGGAGATCCGAGGGGTCGGCACGCCTAGCGTCGACCAAGCTGGAAAGCCATCGGCCCCATCAAAAATAGAGGCGAACGAAGGGGGCACCCGCGTCACAGAGGGACGAACGGTCACCAGAGAACCATGGCAGAGGTGGTGAGGAGAAGGAGGGAGGGGGGCGCCTGCCGGCGCCATGCCCGGGGACACAGAATAACCTACGACCAAGCGCGAGCGCAGCTAGGACCGGCTGAGAGCAAAAAAAGACATATATATATATATATATATATATATATATATATATATATATAGAGAGAGAGAGAGAGAGAGAGAGAAAGAGAGAGAGGAGTGCTCTAGAACCAGCCAGCTAGTTTTGTATTATGAAACCAACCTATGTTATACACGTTGGATTGGAATTTAATGGTTGAGATTAGATGACTTAAAAATGTGGTGGGGTCTACATCTTTTAATCTCAACCACTAAATTTCAATCCAACCTATGAAACATAGGGTGATTCCATAATACAAAACCAACCGGCTGATTTTGGAGCATTTATGTATATATATATATATATATATATATATATATATATTATCGGATGTCCTTTCGGGGACATCCGATAAAATATATATATACACGTATGTTTTTTTACTGATCAAATTATTTCGGATAACATACGATATACTTAAATATTGGGATAAGTTAGGAGTTCTCTAGGAGATGTTGGTAGGTTTAAATAAATATTTATTTTACTAAAATAGGTTAGGGTCTTTACACAGGTTTAACTAATTAACTTGAGTTTAATTTTCCTTTAGGGTCTGCTTGGCAATTATAGGGGTAGCAGTTATGAGGTATTTTTAGAGTACTAGTTACGAGCGGTTATGAGGGGTCCGATTTTGAATGATTTTTAAGTAGCGACTTTTAAACCAGTCCAATCCATACTTGGTAATTCACTAACGAGTGGTTCTAAAAAAAATTTTACACGAATAAATTAAATAAGGAAGGGTATCAGTAGTTATAATTATATATATTTTGTGAGGATATAAATAGAATAAAAAATAGAGCCGCTAAAAATCCACCGATTTGGGGTGTTTGTAAAGCCACTCAAAAATACATTACATCGGTTTTAGGAAATTTTTGAGCCGACCAAAATTGGTGCCTCAAAAAAAATAACAAGTAGGGATTTTCATAAACGGTCGGTTCAAAAACACCCCAAAACCGGTGAAAATACGGTTACCAAGCAGACCCTTAACTAATTATTTCCTTTATTAATTTATTGATTAATTATAATCACTATTTATTTCTCTTGTGTACTCGTTTCCTATTATTAATTTAATAACAAAAATATCCTTGTTTTTATTTTTATTTTATTATTATTGTTCTAACCTTATTATTATTTTTATATAGTTACTTATTAACCTAATATATGAAATTCTAGCTCTCTAGTTTTATTTATTTGCTCTATTACTTTAATTATCTAACTCAAAGTTTAAAAGTTGAAAAATCTGGGACAGGGAATTTACAAATGTTGAGCAGTTTCAGTCCATACACTTTATCATCGATATACTGCTAAGGCAAAATTGTATACTGCTTGGCAAGGCAAAAACATCATATAAATCAAATTTGGGTGTAACAATATATCGTCGGTATATTACCGATATACCAAGAATATACGGTGAGAGTATAACAATATACTGTATGGAAAGACATAAAATATATGGATATAATCTTGGACAAACTTGAGTCTAACGGTTCCGTCGATATTCTGCTAGAGTAAAATATGGCTAATGGCTAAATTGGAGCTTTCCTTTGCATAGCCTATTGAGTTACAATCTTTTATATAGTACAAATATACATAAATATTACATTGCGCTTGAGAACATGATATCTTGGCTTCTTCAAGTTTGGCTATCATGATGACAATTGTCCGAAGCCAACCATATATGAAAGTTGGTTTGCTTTCAGGGGCTTTGCTCCCGAACCCACACGAGGGGCGTTGCTCCCCTCAACTCCTGCTTGTCGACCAGTCAGTGGGCCCATGGAAAGCTGTTCACAAACTCGAATATATCATGGGGGTCCAAAGAAATTATTGGTCTAACAGTGTCTTTGTCCCATCGTGATTTTTTATTTATTTATTTGCATAAGTCCATAATTAATCTTGCTTTAAAACATCGAATTGGTTTTATGCAAAATAAACATTAGGCAAACAAAATAATATACGTAGTAGCAAAGATGATAAGACTAGTGCACACTGTAACCCCTCTTCTCGGAATTTTGATAATTTATTTTTATTCATTTATTTGAATTAAATGGTGATTTTTAGATTTTTATAAATAATTATTTAGTTAATTTTTACGGTAGATGAATTTAGCCATAATGGAGTTTTGGAGTACAAGACGACTAGGAATCGTGGCACGGATAGTGCAATGGCGTGCTTTGACTAGTGTGTTAGCCCTGATAGGGAAGGCCGAGCCATAGCGATGTCCTAACTAGGATAACCAAGCCAAGTTACGACTTAACCCTTACCGAAGGTTATTTATTCATTATTTATATTATTGAATTTTAGGGAAATCGGTTATACCATTTTAGCCCGGACTGGACCCGAACTGAGCCCAAGCCCATGTAGTCAGGCGGCACGTCCAATGACATTCGAGTAGATAGAATTTGGTATGAGGGTGTTGTATTTCGTTTTAATGAATTAATGGATATTTTTAAGTATTCTTAATTAAATATTATAAATATTATTATTGGTGATATTCAGTGACTTTTGTATAAAATAGATCTTCGTATATTTTAGAATTTTTAGACTATACATATTGGTATATACGCCTTTATTTGACTTATTGAATTTTGTTATTATTATTATTATGGGTAGTATTATTATTATTATTGAGAGTATTATTTATATAAAATTATTTATTAATATTGGTTATAGGTATTTCGTTATCAAATAAGTATTATTATATATATGGTCATATTTATACAAATAGGCTCGACACTAGGAATTGGGGCCAGTGGGATTTAGTTGAGTTTTAGGGAGGTATATATATATAGGCATATACATATATATTCTTAATTTAATAATGTATATATATACATATATATATACATATTATATATATATATATAGGAATGTGGGTGTATATATATATATATATATATATATATATATATATATATATATATATATATATATATATATATATATATATATACACATATAATAGTGTTAATAAAAGAAAAAGAAAGAAAAAAAAAAGAAACCACACTGTTACGGAAACAGTGGGCCGGAGCAGCTGCTCAGTGCTAACACCCTATTCCTATTGAACCCGAGAGGAAACTCTCAGCCCAACTCCCCCACGAGAACAGAACGGCTGAAACCCGAGCCTTCTCTCGTTCTCGGCATAAATACACAACACACGCGTACGAAAGACAAAACCCTAATCCAACTTCTCCCGGACCTCGCCAACGCCCCTGCGCGTGCGTCCCACCACCTGCGGCCGCCTGTCGCCATCGGGCATCGTCGGAACCGCTGCCCGAACCCAGGCCGAGCGCACACACAGGCGCGGGAGACAGCAGCAATGGCAGCCGCAACAACCAACTTTATGGTAAGATTTCGATCTCGTTACTCCATCATTTCGCAAATCGTAAATTAGTTTGGAAAGCCAACATGACCGCCTCGAAACCCCGACAATTAGATTTTGTATAGGATGCACAATCAGTCCACGGGATCGACTCAAAGTCGGTCAAAAATCTGTCGAAACAGGACAGTATTTCGAGTCCAAGAACCCATTTTGGAAGGAAGAATTTGGACTATTTATTGTGAAATTTTAGGATCTGTTTAAAGAGATTAATTGACAACATATACAAGATGGAAACCCAATTCATAGTTTTATTTTTGATCGGTTAGTTTGTGATTAATTCAGTTTCAAACTTTTAGAAAAACTAGTTTCAAAATTATAGAAATTCAATAAAATCCCTCGATACGACGTGCGTCCCGCCAATCCGGGCGACGTGGTCGCGAACCGAAAGCATCGAAAGGTGCGTAATGGCGTGGTCGTGTGGGCTTTGACAAAATTCAAATTGGTCGCGTGTGCGCGACGAATTTGATGCGTATCCGTCGAAATTCGCCGTATCGATCTCTGTGCAAATTTCTTAATTACTTTGTGCACGCTTGTCAGATCGAGACGAAACTTATGCCAGTAGGACCGTATCATTTTTTTGGTCCTGTATGCCAAGTTTGGTCTGATTCTGAGATAGTTGATCGGATCGCCGTTTTGCGGGTCCCACGGTCCGATTCAACGGGTAATTTTGTGCACGGCCCGCCGGAATCCAACTTTGGACATACAGTTGGGTTCGTATCAAAAAAATGGATCCGTAGACATATAGTTTGACGATTTTAGAGATCGTTGACTCTGGCACGCTTTTCGGTGCAAAGTGGGTCCAACGACGGACACCGTTTTGGCCCGAAATTACCGTTTTGCCCCTGTGTCCAGAATTGGACTTAAGGACAGGCAATCCTAGCTAATTTGACTATTCTGAGAACATTGGTAATGTCTATTTCAGCATCTGGAGACTGTTGTACGAGTTTTGACTTTTGTGGCACACTGAGTGGTTTGGACTATCGGTTACACCAGCAAAGGACCACAGGCGAGTATAATTTATTGTTTGTTTTCAGTATTGATCTTTACTATACATCAGTGTTTGGTTGATAGATATGTGATTTCAATCTTTTATGTTGATTTATTTCTTTGTGGTGTCGGGGGAAGTGAAGTACCAACGATGTGTGATCTGACCTTAGACCGTGTAGACCGTGATCATTATTGCATTTATATCTTGTAGACCGTGTTAACCGTGATTATTATTGTATTTAAACTGTGTAGATCGTGATTATTATTTTGTAGACAGTGTTTCTTTATTGTAATATTATCTGTAGACCGTGTAACTGTAGACCGTGTAACTTTAGACCGTGTAGACCGTGTCGCATAATTATTCCGAGACCGATCACATATCAAAGGTACTTCAGTCGGTCAGTTGGTGAGTATTTTATTGTATTTTATTTTCTGTTTTTAGTATTCAGTTTTATTCTGTCTTTCTTCATTTTATTTTATGAATCATATATCTAAAGGCTAACATCTGTGATATAGTCATTTTCATATATTGGAATTGCATTCAGTGAATTGTACTCGTTCCATTCCTAACTGGAAACCAATATTTTTCAGGTTAGGCGTGGATTCACTTAGCATAGGAGATACGGGGGTACTTGCAGATGAAAGCCTAGAGACTAGCTAGATAGATGAGTTATGGTCATTCCATATTTGTACAAGTTTATATTTTTCTACAAATGTAAAACTTGTGATCATTGTAAGTTAAATCAGTTTCTGTGAATGAGCATTGGTTTATTTGTGATTTTGATCTTCATGGCCGTGACAGCGTTCTACCGCCGACACTGCGGCGTAGGCTGGCTTGGACACGTCTCGTATCCAAAAAAAACGGGTGCGGGTCGTGACAAGTTTTTATGGTAGCCCATGCAGGTCTGTTTTCGCAAATCATGCAAACTCGTGATAGTACTTAAGTTAGTCGTACTATTGCGAGCCTGCGACTAGGAAATGCTCATTCAAGAATTAGTGATTAATTTAATTTAAGAGAATGACTAGGACTAGGTGTTCCTTATACAAATTTACCAATGGGTAGTCTATGCCATGCAATTTAGATGATGAGTTAGTAATTTTGATAGATTGTCAGATCCTCATAGGTACACTATTACCTCTTGATATGACGATATGATCCAATGTGGATAGATTATTCACTTGGTGAGACAAGGCTTCATAGAATTAATGATTTAACCTTGATGAATTGTTCAAGTCATTCTCTTTGTCGCTTAGATATCATCCCCATATCCTAGTCCGAATTATCTATTTAATTCCTATTTGCCCTAGGAATTATTATTTTGTATAAATTCTGATTATGTTATCCCCATACGAACCTCGAGTTAGTTTCGATTCAAAGCTTTTCCTCAATGGTTGAATACACATGGAATAGATATTAGAATGTGTGTATTTCTTTGTCTTCAGTTATTTCCTCCCTGTTCATCTTTTATTCTAAGGATTATGACTGATAGATACTTACACTTTATGTCATATTCAACTTATGTGAATTTAGAAGCTCAGGGATTTTTGCAGACATAGTTAAAGGAATATTAGTTAACTCATAATGGCAGGACAGCAGCGCACTGTCGCCATTTATTTGAATTATGGAGACTATGGACTCACTGCAGCCAGCAGCGTACTGGCGAGACACGACCCCTAGAGTTGGAATTTGTTTAAGAAATATAGGTTATAGAATGTTATTAAAAACCATGGCTAGTGGTCCTCTTTTGACCGTAGTCACCCTTGTGTCAATATAGGATAGAGTATCAGATAGCATTTCATATCTAAATCACGAAACCAAGGGTTTACCACAGCCAGAGTATATGGGCGATCGAGGCATAATCCTCGGTGAAATGATTTCAGACGTGATTACGAGTTTAGGATACTATGGAGGATAGGACAATGCCATGTATGTCCCATAAGATCCAAAGCCAATATTAGTGGAAGTTTGTAAGTTGGGTAGCATGTCTTTCGACCTAGCATTCCGTAGTCCTTGTGATCTATTGACGAGGAAATTGATTGACGCTAATAGGTTTACCTAGAATATAGAATTTAGAGGTCCATGACCCATTAGCCGACCAAGGCCTTATGGATAAGAAGATAGTAGGATGGCCGTATAAGCAAGAACACCAGGTAAGGTTTGATTATCTCAAAACTCGAACTACTTATGCCTTCTTTCAAAAATCTTGTATACTTGTATTTTGACCAATGTTGCTATCACAGCCTTGTTTTGTAAGCTCGCTCTATTCTCAAGCTTGATTCAAGACATATGTTTAGTGGGGACGCCTACTAACATATTGTCTAATCAGAATCGATGTATTACGGTCTGATCAACCGTAGTGCACTTGGTTCGCTCTTTCCCTGATTAACCCACGTGGATTGAGATATTAAGGTATCTATGATCTCATCCGCGACTGCTTTGATAATTCCTCTTGAATTATATGTTCGCCTTTGAATCACGAAATTGTATTCAGTAACATCTTCCTTGAACTCTTTATTGTTTTAGTCTTTCACTAATTTGGAAAGACGAAAGCTCGTAATTGGTAGATAGATACGGAGTATCCCCATGGCTACGGTAGTTGTATACACAAGTGTAGCTACCATCGGCCAGTCATGTGATTGGGTTACTCGTAAACCTCTCGACCCTCAAACTACTATTGAGACCTTCTAACCATCTGAATTTGAGAATTATTAAGGTTTTACCCTTAGTCAAGATACCAACCTAGGAGGCTATCTATTCTCATGAAACCAATTTGTTGTGAGTCTCTAATTTATTGCTTGAAGCTTGCTTTAACTAGCAACCCTTAAGCCCATAACCCTGGAACTCTTGTGACAATAGTCTGGCAGGCTTAACACAAATAAAAACTCACGACTCAGTTGTTAGAAATCTTTTCGTAGGATGTGCCTTAGAGTTGGTTACCCCGCCGATAACTCTCGTATATTGTGGACGAGTAGGTCATTCTATTTTATCGACCACGTGTCGTTGTACATACTCGTTTTCCATTCATTGAGGAACGATCCTTGAGTTGACTTATATCTACCGTATTCCGTTACACCGTGCCTTATTCTTTATTAACAAGAAGCGAGGTACAATATCCGGACTTTAAAATTCTTCTAACCACATTATTCCAAAAACCATGTCCTATTTCTAAGGTGGGTAGACTGTAAGCCTTCTAAAAATTCGGAATATACGAGGATTTTCGATTGATTAGAATGATTTCCATTAAGATGACAATTAGTGCCCCATGGACTCCCACTTTCCATTTAGATCATTTTGTGTCCCTGGCCGTGCCATTAATATTCAGAGCACGAGACCAGCTGTTACCTTCCAACAAATTTCACATGCAAGATCTAGACGAGTCTACCTTCATCTAGGTATATCATGTCCCACTCAAACACGTCCCCTTGTACTCTATTTTTATGGTACGACTTTCAGGTCAAAAGGACTAGTTATAACCCTTACCATAATACTGGTATACCTTCCGACATCCACTAGAGCCGCAACCTCGACTCATTTCATTCGATCCAATATATGGTTGTGATCTACTCAAAGCCACTACACACATGTCACTAGTGTGCCACTCAATTATGTCTTTTCGTGCTACTTAAACGCAGAAGTCACTGAAGACGCATTTTGGGCTTAGGAACCTAGCTAACTAACCCGGCTGGCAACTAGCTCAACCACTTGGGTGGAAACCTATTCTAGGTTACCCTAACCTAGTAGAAGTAGTATAATCATTGGGATCTTGACCAGTCAATATAGACTAAAATTCGAGGTTCATCCAACCAACGATTGGTGTCCAATCAGGAACCCATTAAGGCCCAGTAATACCCATCCTTGCATACCACCATAACTAGACTATTAAAATCGAACTATTTGAAATAGGTCCCTATACCTATTACGTAGTCTCCTCCTCTTGGAATGTGAAGTCATTTGTAACCCTTATTCCATCTACCTAGAAGTTGTGATACGATTTTGTGTTGTATTTTATCCCTTGCTCGTGTGTTTAAAATAACCACGGAAAGGATCACAATCTTGACTTCTCAATTTCCGTCCCATTATGGAATCTTGTTCGAATTAACCTCAAGAACGGAACTTCTATTGCAAGCTCCAATATGAAACGAAGGTTCTTCGATTTAGCAAGTGAGTGGATTAGAGTAGCCAACTCTAGCAAATAAGTCAATGGTTCATAGACTTTCATCCTATCTGCATCATTGGGTACTCTCTACCGCTCTTGAAACTTCAAAATTGCTTTTGATTATTCTTCCTTATCTTCCTGTCCTTCTTATTGTAGAGTGACGAAAGGTCATGCTTATTAGAATTTACCAATATTTCTTAGCTACTTGTGTAAATTAATGCTTATCAAATATTGGGTTATTTGATAGATAGGAGCGGATTATAGATACCATAAGTAGTAGGTATCTATTGGTAGAAATTTTTAGCAAGTAGTTGGATGATTATAAAGTTTTAGTGACATGAGATTGGAGTGAGTAGTGTGACCAAAGGTGGATAGAAGTCCTCGGAGTTTCGTAGTTACAAAATGGCTAGGATGAGGATATGAACTGTTTTTAAGGAATTAAAAATTCGAGGAGATTAAGGTAATGGTAGATTTATTTTTGAATTTAAGGAATAGTTACGAATTAGAATTTTGAGGAAGAAATTATTTTTAAGGTGGGTAGATTTGTAACCCCTCTTCTCGGAATTTTGATAATTTATTTTTATTCATTTATTTGAATTAAATGGTAATTTTTAGATTTTTATAAATAATTATTTAGGTAATTTTTACGGTAGATGATTTTAGCCATAGTAGAGTTTTAGAGTACAAGGCTACTAGGAATCGTGGCACGGATAGTACAATGGCGTGCTTTGACTAGTGTGTTAGCCCTGATAGGGAAGGCCGAGCCATAGCGATGTCCTAACTAGGAAAACCAAGCCAAGTTACGACTTAACCCTTACCGAAGGTTATTTATTCATTATTTATATTATTGAATTTTATGGAAATCGGTTATACCATTTTAGCCCGGACTGGACCCGAACTAAGCCCAAGCCCATGTAGTCAGGCGGCACGTCCAATGACATTCGAGTAGATAGAATTTGGTATGAGGGTGTTGTATTTCGTTTTAATAAATTAATGAATATTTTTAAGTATTCTTAATTAAATATTATAAATATTATTATTGGTGATATTCAGTGACTTTTGTATAAAATAGATCTTCATATATTTTGGAATTTTTAGACTGTACATATTGGTATATACGCCTTTATTTGACTTATTGAATTTTGTTATTATTATTATTATGGGTAGTATTATTATTATTATTGATAGTATTATTTATATAAAATTATTTATTAATATTGGTTATAGGTATTTCGTTATCAAATAAGTAGTATTATATATATGGTCATATTTATACAAATAGGCTCGACACTAGGAATTGGGGCCAGTGGGATTTCGTTGAGTTTTAGGGAGGTATATATATAGGCATATACATATATTTTCTTAATTTAATAATGTATATATACAAATATATATATACATATTATATATATATATACATATTATATATATATATATATACATATATATATATATATATATATATATATATATATATATATATATATATATATATTTATATATATATATATATATATATATATATATATATATATATATATATATATATATATATATATATATATATATATATATATATACACCCACATTCCTATATATATATATATATATACATATATATATATATATATATATATATAGGAATATATATATATATATATATATATATATATATATATATATATATATATATATATATATATGTGCCATAATGGCTTCCCACGGGGTTTGGGCATGGCTTCCCTGGGGTTCTCGCCCACTTCTCGAGACCCCCCCCCCCCCCCCCCGCGTGCCCGGACGATGGCCAGCCACCCCCCGGCGTCCACATCCAGGCCGAGGTTCCCCTCTCCTTCCCGGCCACCCCGGCCTTGGTGGCTGGCCGGGCCTCCTCCGGTCGCCCTTCCAGTGGGGAGCTCCTCCCCCCCCGTCGCAGCCGGCCGATTTCTGCCAGCTATGTGGAGCTCCTGCCTCCCCTCCTCCTCTTTGGCGCCACCGACGCCCTCGACGTCGCAAGCGTCGTCGAGCTCGGCGACCTCCTTTATCCTCGGCCCCATCCCTCCTAGGCCCAGGCCCCGCCGCCGCCTCGCCACCCCCCGCAGCGGCCGCTCCCCCTACCCCCGCTTCCACCGCCCCGGACCCACCTCCTCCTCCCCTGGCGGAGGCCCTCCCCCAGTACCCCGTCCCTGCTCCACCCGCCCGGGCCCCCCCGCCGGCGCTCCCCCCTCCTCCCCGAGCTTCATCCTCCTCCTCCAGATCCTTCCCTGGCGCGCGCCTGCCCGACTGCAGCTACCTCCCCGGAGATCCCCCTCGCCGCGCTCCCTCCCGCCTCGGCCGCGGGCCCCCTCTCCGCGCCTTCACCCTCCGTGCTTCCCTTCGCCGTGGCGGAGGCCCCCCTCCCGGTTGACCCCTCTGCTCCCACCTCCTCTCAGTCTCCCTCTTCCCCGGCCGGCGGCTACTGGCAACACCCGGCCTACTCGGGGTTGCTCTGGGTCCCCGCCTACCACCCGGCGGAGGCGGTCCTTCTCTCCATCGGTGCGAGTCGCCACCCCTAGCGCGGTCTGCGCGCAGCCCCCGGACGGCGGTCGCGCTCCGCAGCGGACGTCCCTCCCGACGTGGTCCCCCCCTCCTCCCTTCTCCCCAGCTGGTGGTGATCCCCTCCTCCCCGGCCGGTGGTGGTCACCCTCCCCCGCCTCGCCCGAGGCCCAGCTCCTCCTCTCCGCCTTTACCGTGGCTTCCTCCCCTTTTCCTCCCCTGCGCCGGCCTCCCCTACCGGCGGTTCTCCCCGCCCCTTCCTGGCGGTTCCTCTCCGCCGCCCCCATCAGTCTCTCCCCCGGTGGCCGATTTCCCCCCCCCCCGCATCGGCTGGCCTATCCGCCTCCTCCGTTGGCTCGTCTCCCCCGTCCCCTAGCCCTCGGCCGTATTCGCTCTCCCTCGCCATGGCCCAGCCCCCCTTGGCGGCCGTGGTCTCCCCTGCCGCCGCGGTGGTTGGCCCCACCCCCTCTTGCTCCGGCTTGCGAGCGGGAGCCCCGAGGGTTGCCTCGGTCCGCCCCCCCGTCGGGCCCCGTGCCCATCGAGCCGCGCGCGTGGACCAACCCCCCTTGGGTGCTGTGCAGCCCCATCCTCGGGCCTTGTGCGCGTGGGCACGTGCCCTGCCTCGGGCTGGCTTCTCCCCTTCGGGCCTCGCGCGGAGCGTAGACCCCCTCGGGCCTCGTGTTGCTCCGACACGTGCCCCCTCTCCCGCTTGGGATGTGTGCTTCTTTTGATTTTCGAATTTCGTTTGTGTTTTCAGTGTGGGCCAGGGTTTGTTTTGGCTGTGTGTTTTGGCGCCCTGTGTGGCTGGTCTTTTCGTGTGGACCCAGTCGTGTAGTTCGTTTACTGCCTTTCATTCAATAAATTTCGTTTGTTAAATATATATATATATATATATATATATATATATATATATATATATATATATATATATATATATAATAGTGTTAATAAAAGAAAAAGAAAAAAAGAAGAAGAAACCACACTGTTACGGAAACAGTGGGCCGGAGCAGCTGCTCAGTGCTAACACCCTATTCCTATTGAACCCGAGAGGAAACTCTCAGCCCAACTCCCCCACGAGAACAGAACGGCTGAAACCCGAGCCTTCTCTCGTTCTCGGCATAAATACACAACACACGCGTACGAAAGACAAAACCCTAATCCAACTTCTCCCGGACCTCGCCAACGCCCCTGCGCGCGCGTCCCACCACATGCGGCCGCCTGTCGCCGCCGGGCATCGCCGAAACCGCCGCCTGAACCCAGGCCGAGCGCGTGTACATGCGCGGGCGACAACAGCAATGGCAGCCGCAACAACCAACTTTATGGTAAGATTCCGATCTCGTTACTCCATCATTTTGTGAATCGTAAATTGGTTTGGAACGCCAACATGACCGCCTCGAAACCTCAGCAATTAGATTTTGTATAGGATGCACAACCAGTCCATGGGATCGACTCAAAGTCGGTCAAAAATCTGTCGAAACAGGACAGTATTTCGAGTCCAAGAACCCATTTTGGAAGGAAGAATTTGGACTGTTTATTAAGAAATTTTAGGATCTATTTGAAGAGATTCATAGACAACATATACAAGATGGAAACCCAACTCATAGTTTTATTTTTGATCGGTTAGTTTGTGATTAATTCAGTTTCAAACTTTTAGAAAAACTAGTTTCAAAATTATAGAAATTCAATAAAATCCCTCGATACGACGTGCGTCCCGCCAATCCGGGCGACGTGATCGTGAACCAAAAGTATCGAAAGGTGCGTAACAGCTTCGTGGTCGTGTGGGCTTTGACGAAATTCAAATTGGTCGCGTGTGCGCGACGAATTTGATGCGTAACCGTCAAAATTTACCATATCAGCCTCTGTGCAAATTTCTCAATTACTTTGTGTACGCTCGTCAGATCGAGACGAAACTTATGCCAGCAGGACCGTATCGTTTTTCTGGTCCTGTATGCCAAGTTTGGTCCGATTCTGAGATAGTTGATCGGATCGCCATTTTGCGGGCCCCACGGTCCGATTCAACGGGCGATTTTGTGCACGGCCCGCTGGAATCCAACTTTGGACATACGATTGGGTTCGTATCAGAAAACTTGATCCGTAGACATATAGTTTGACGACTTTAGAGACCGTTGACTCTGGCACGCTTTTCGGTGTAAAGTGGGTCCAACGGCGGACACCGTTTTGGCCAGAAATAAACGATTTTGCCCCTGTATTCAGAATTGGACTTAAGGACAGGTAATCCTAGCTAATTTGACTATTCTGAGAATATTGGTAATGTCTATTTCAGCATCTGGAGACTGTTGTACGGGTTTTGACTTTTGTGGCACACTGAGTGGTTTGGACTATCGGTTACACCAGCAAAGGACCACAGGCGAGTACAGTTTATTGTTTGTTTTCAGTATTGATCTTTACTATACATCAGTGTTTGGTTGATAGATATGTGATTTCAGTCTTTTATGTTGATTTATTTCTTTGTGGTGTCGGGGGAAGTGAAGTACCAACGATGTGTGATCTGACCTTAGACCGTGTAGACCGTGATCATTATTGCATTTATATCTTGTAGACCGTGTAAACCGTGATTATTATTGCATTTAAACTGTGTAGATCGTGATTATTATTTTGTAGACAGTGTTTCTTTATTGTAATATTTTCTGTAGACCGTGTAACTGTAGACCGTGTAACTTTAGACCGTGTAGACCGTGTCACATAATTGTCCTGAGACCGATCACATATCAAAGGTACTTCAGTCGGTCAGTTGGTGAGTATTTTATTGTATTTCATTTTCTGTTCTTAGTATTCAGTTTTATTCTGTCTTTCTTCATTTTATTTTATGAATCATATATCTAAAGGCTAACCTCTGTGATATAGTCATTTTCATATATTGGAACTGCATTCAGTGAATTGTACTCGTTCCATTCCTGACTGGAAACCAATATTTTTCAGGTTAGGCGTGGATTCACTTAGCATGAGAGATACGGGGGTACTTGCAGACGAAAGCCTAGAGACTAGATAGATGAGTTGTGGTCATTCCATATTTGTACAAATTTATATTTTTCTACAAATGTAAAACTTGTGATCATTGTAAGTTAAATCAGTTTCTGTGAATGAACATTGGTTTATTTGTGATTTTGATCTTCATGGCCGTGACAGCGTTCTACCGCCGACACTGCGGCGTAGGCTGGCTTGGACACGTCTCGTATCCGGAAAAAAAACGGGTGCGGATCGTGACACACACTTTGACTATGCCATTGCATGACCATTAGCGATTTTCTGATAAACACTTAATTGATTAAACATAATCAAATTATTCAAATAATTATTGGGCTAACATTAGTGACTTTCGTTGTCTGAGCGACTAGCCTATGGTGACCAACGTCATTAGCAACTAGCCTATGGTAACCAACGCTAGATGTCGTTAGCAATGTGAAAAATAATGCATGTTCACAGAGTTCAGTGTTATAGGAGACTTGGACATATATATGTTCAATGTTGAGATTGACAAAATTAATGGGTAACACAACTCGACTCAAAAATCTGTTACATTATGTGGGTTGGACATTTTTCATTAGTACTAGCAATAACTTTTTTTGCAAGTAGTGGTTGTTTGCATGATTATACATATGAAAAAAAACTGTTAATAGGTTACCGAGTCGAGGTTGTTCACGAACTCAACGTTCTATGTAGATCGTTAAGGGAATGAAAACCATTTCTCTATTCAAAACTAACTTGTTAATATCTTGTTTGGGGAGTTTGCTTCTTAAGCTCTCGTTTGGAGAGTTGGCTTCTTAAGGTCTCGTTTGGGATTAATGTTGATTTTCAAAAAACAATAACATAAACAACATTTTGAAAACAAAAAATAACTTTTGACAAAAGCCGTTGCTTTAAAAAATTATCCCAAATTTGAACTTATTTCATTTCTTTAGATAAATTATTTTACCAAATAGCTTGTTTCACGTCTTTTGAAAAGCAGTCCAAAAGAGGGAACGTCTTCTTATCCCAAAACTCATTGAAAATCCGTTAAATTTTACGAAAGCTTTTAAAAGCTGTTGGGAGATGGCTGTCAAAAAACTACTCATGCTGCCACTTTTCGGAAAGCACCCAGCAGCAGTACCAAACCAGGCCAAGTTGTTGATGTTATTCTCACATGCGGTGACTGGATCCCGGGTTCTGGAGTGAAAAGCAGATTACTTAAATTAATTAATAATCAAACAAATCATCACCATCTCTTCAAAAAAGATCGATTCTACTGTACCGTCGGAACAGCGTAACCTGAACAAAAAGTATTCCCACGTGGTCATCAAGCACGCCCCCCGTTCGTTCTCAGCCGTCCGATCCATACTCCACCAGATCATCAGAAACCGAGATCAGTTCTCCGATCGATAAGAGAGAGAAAGAGAGACTCTTTCTTTCCTCTCTCTCTTCCCTTCTTCTTCTTCTTCTTCTTCTTCTTCCTCCTCCTCGATTTCAATTCTAGGGTTTCGATCTCAATTTTAGGGTTTGCTACGGAGCCAAGGAGAGGCCGTCGGAATCGGACGTGTATATGTACAGATCGGAGGAGCCAGGGCTTCTTTAGAGAGAATGGTGGGGATGGACGTAGAGGTCGCGAGGGACGTCGCTTCGTTCGATCCGGAGCTGCTTCAGCTCTCGGAGGTGTCGCCGGTCGCACTCAAGGAGAACCCGCAGATCGCCGACCAGCTCTATGCGCAGTGGCTCGCTCTCCCGGAGACCGCCCGATTGGTAAAAAACTCGCTCCTTTTCGGTATATTATCGAGCGGTTGGTTTATTTCGTTTGTTGTGATAGAGTTGTCGATTGGTGTAAAAACTTGGATAGATTGGTGAGATTAGGGCACAGGTTTATGGAGTAGGCGTAATAATATGTGATGGTTAATATGCAATTCCTAGGTTTTAGAAGTTTCAGGTGCATTTAATCCTCTGCGGATTTTAAGCGTTTTGATGTCAGATGGCGAAAGCCATAATTGGGGTGGAAAATTGAATGAAACTAGGACACCGATTGAATGGGAGTGACATCAATTTGAATGTTGGCTAATTTAAAGTAGCAGGTCTTAGGAGTCGTGGCGGAATTTAACCATTTCAGGGGCAATTAATTGAATTGGAAGAGTTTCTTAAAGAAAAAAATTAATTGAATGTGGAGGAGCATCATTTTAGGAATTTTTTTTTGAAATCCCACGCGCACACACAATTGCGGGGCTCGAACCCTGCCGGCCCTTCCTGGTGTCCTCTCCACTACCACTAGGCTAGAGAGCTTAGACATTTTAGGAATTTTATTATTGAGGGTGCGTAGCATGGCATGATGGTAAGGCTTGCACTTGCATCCTAGAGGATGCATGTACGAGCCGGGGGTGCTGTTGTATGCATCTTCAATCTTGACCCTTCCTAGACCCTGCATTATTGGCATCCTTGTGAGATTGGGATACCCTTTTTATACTAACTAATGTGGACGGATTTTGAATTGGTTGAATGTGGAAACCACAACAAAGTAGGGTTACCAGTTGATAAGAGAAGCCATTTAATGAATGTGGAGCAATATATTATCTTTAGGTTCAAGAAATTGTTTGGGGAATCATTTAGAGTAATTGAGTGGGACATGTAATATTAAGCTGTTCATATTACGTGCTCGGTCTATGGTTGGTTTGGTTACCGATTTATCAGATTACTCGGCGGATTAACCACAATTACGTGGCCACTTGGAATTTTTGGTTAACTGGCACATGATTAAGCAAATTAAGAGGCTAACTGCTGGACCTATTAACCACCGATTAATAATTTTATTGAATACTGATTGATTGTGTGCTATTTTGGTTTTGATTGCTGCGTATTTAAATAGAAGTATTTGTAACAAGAGTACTTGGTATCAACCTACTGCTGGAGATATAACTTGAGTTTCAAGAATGCGCAAGGAAGAAGAGGGGGGCTGCCTGCCGAAGATGTTTAAAAGTACTGTTTTTGAGAATATAGCAGTCCCTTTGGCCGAAGTTTTATGGAACTGACCCTAAGGAGTAAGGAGTCTTAGCGGTAGAGTGCAGTATTTACTTTTAATCTACTATTTCGTGCATGCCCATTAATATTTTTCAGAAACAGTCTATATCTGTGTCATATAATCCCTTATTGTTTATGTTGGAAACTTAAGATGTTGGAATACAACACCTAATAGATATAATTTGGTTGGTAAATTATGTCGCTAAAATAGTGGTAGAGTTAACTTGCTACAATTTGTATCTTGTTGTCTAAGTGGTCGTTGAGTCCCACATGCTGTCCTTGACATGTCAGTATCTTTGCTAAAGTGAGTAATACTTGTAACTGACATCCCAAAGGGGCAAACATAAAGGACAACAGGTCTTTGACCAAATGCATCATATATATTGCCAACACTGCAACAGTATGATAAAACAGCAAAGGGGTTCATTGTCGTTACTATGATAGCTTGTTTGGTTTAAATCTTTGAAACTGATCATTGCTGCACAGATCAAATTATTTAGACCCAGGAAGCATGGGCGCTCCGAAATTGCTTACATGTCCGAGCCATGTCATGTCATACACAAATGTGCATAACACAGACACATCAAAATACACTAGGAAACGACAAAATAAAGTTGTGTCCATGTCGCCATTTACATATGTTGTGTCATATTGGTGTCTGTCCGGCAACATAGATTTAGATCCTCATTGCTGGTTCAAATAGCAGGACCTGCTAAGGCACACTGTAGACTACAGTACCCACCTAAGCAGCCTCTATTTATTACCCTATTTGTTAATAATGTGGAACCCTGTTTGTGGATACATGTAAAGATGGATGAACTATGGAGACCACATGCACCATATAGTATGAATAAGTTATCTAGATGATATAGGTATGATCATGAGCTAAAGTGCTTATCAAGAACAAAAATTTCAGTGTCCTGCATTGTCTGGTATTGTTTTATCTAGTTTTCACTTGTATTTGAATTAGTTGGATTTGCCATCACTAAAAGTTATCATTCGAGCAAACCTGCTCTGCTCTATTCGTAAATAGGATTTGTTTATGGTTTCTGCTTCTATTTTTCCATTGTCAGGCTTCTGACTTTGTGATGAAAGCGTACCGACATTTGTACATGTCATTCTCATACTAGCATTTGATTTAGGTGAAATCTTTGATTGATGACGCAAAGTCGGGGATTCCCTTGAATGTTTCTGGAGGCTCTAATAGTGCAAATGCAGCTTCAAGCAATTCATTGCCTTCTATGTTCCCTGCTGGCAGTGCGCCACCACTTTCACCAAGAAGTATGTCTGGTTCTCCACGTTTTATGAAACGGGGTTTGGGTGCTGGCCCTTCGTCTTTAGGGTCTCCACTCAAAGTACTTAGTGAGCCAGTGAGAGAAGTCATACCTCAGGTAATTTACATGCTAAAGCTATTAATTGGCATGCAAATACTTCTTCAAGGAATATGGAATTAGGTTTGGCTATGAGTATATTGCAATTAAATTTCATTTGATAGATTGCTTGATCTTGCAGTTTTACTTCCAAAATGGACGTCCACCTCCAACTGACTTGAAGGAGGAGTGCTTATCTAGAATTGACCAGATTTTCTTTGGCCATCTGGATGGACTTCAAATTCAAGGTGGAACTCACCACACCAAACAATTATGCTGAATGTCTTAATGATATATTGATAGTATCAAACTCCTTTTGCTATTTCAGAATTCAAGTCAGTTGCGAAGGACATCTGTAAACTGCCATCATTCTTTTCCAGTGCTCTTTTCAGAAAAATTGATGTTGACTGCATAGGAACCATAACAAGGTTTGTAAATTTTGTTAAAGTTAATCTTAAATGATACATAGTGTAGGTGAGAGAGTTTGCTTGTCTGTGCTTGTTCTAGCTATGCATCTCCTTTGGCACTTGAGTTTTATAAGTTTCAGATGATTTTGAGTAATGCAAAAGCTAGACGATGATCTCTTTCTTGTTGTCAAGATCATTTTTAAGTTGCTACTATCTAAGGGAAATCTCTGATTTCTATAGTAGTGGTGCAGGCCTAAGGCCTACAAGTTAGGGTTTCAGGAGAAAGGAAAAGGGGAAGAGAAATGATGGAATAATGGGCACTCGTGCCTATTGTCACGCCCCGACCCGGAATCATCGTCCTCGCAGGGGGCGTGATGCCACAGGAGCCTGGAGTTGCGCTCGTGCAAGGCAAGATGACAAGTTCTCAAATGGTTATCTTTGGAATTGATATTAACAACGAAAGGAAAACAGAGTATACGAAACAATTCTCTTTATTGATATTAGAAACTGAGATTACAAAGGCTTTTGATAGCCCAACAATATATGCCAGATTGGCTATAACACTCAGGTTCTCTCTTGCCATAAAGGATTTCACCGTTCCATACATCATGCCTTCTATATCTCGGCCGCATCAATCATGTTGCAAGTCCGAGCGTCAAGGCGATCGCACGCTTCAATACGCTTCGGCATTCCAAGCCTCAACGCGTTCAAGCGAAGCTTCGCCGCGAGCAATCTATTCCCTGCACCCTGTATGAAAGCTGGTGGGGGATCAGTACGTTCGTCCTCGCATGTACTGATGCAAAGACCTTCTTTCTAAACCGACATTGTAGTATTTATATTGAATCATGCAACTTAGCTTGATCTTGCTATATTTTCCTTAGGGTCGATTTCATGGCATATTCGAAAGCATAAAGCATGTTATCATGGCAAGCATGTTATTCGATATTGAATAGGCAAGCAGACAAGCAATCTCGTGTTTGATTTGTGGCTTACCATCATGGACGCACTCGCCCTTGCACCGACGCAAGGTGAATACGTCCCATTTCTTCCCTGTCATGTTATAAGTGCATCTCTAAGCAGGATCTATGTGTGCGGGACACATACGTGCCTACACTTTCGACCCATCGTTCCCTGTCATGTTATTCGATATTGAATAGGCAAGCAGACAAGCAATCTCGTGTTTGATTTGTGGTTTACCATCATGGACGCACTCGTCCTTGCACCGACGCAAGGTGAATACGCCCATTCCTTCTGTCATGTTATAAGTGCATCTCTAAGCAAGATCTATGTGTGCGGACACATACGTGCCTACACTTTCGATTCATCGTTCCTTAGCTATATGAAGGTCTTGGCGTATCCGTGCCGGAATGGACTAAAGGAGTTTCTCTTTTATTTTCTTACTTTCTTTTCTCTCCTTTTCTTTCTCGAATTTGGGTAGCCGACGTTTCACGGGTTGGGTTGCTATCCCAAACAACCGAAACGTTACAGCTGCATTCCATCATTTGCGGCTTTTCACATCTATAACCGAGTGCTAATCGTCTTAAGGATGTGCGCCTATCAAAGATACTTTCCCTCCTAGGCCAAACGGTTCCGGCGCTCCGGCTCTCGGCACTTAACCGTTCGAGGGAACACCCGTGCACGGGAGATAATCACATTTATCTCAAGTCCATTCCATTCGACCATGCAACGAACTATTATTCAAACAACCAAGCATAGTCTTGAGTCCGAGACTCAGACTTTATCATCTCGTATTTCTTCTGTTAACTTTCTATTTCTTACGTTTCATACTTCGTTTTAATGTTCAATGGCATCATGCCTCAACTCAATGTTCGTCAACCGAACGACCCGAAGGTCCCGAACACCTTTCGAGGCATTATGTCATATAGGGGTGCAACTCGGGCGGGCTAAACCCGAACCCGATCGGGTAAACCCGTTAATGGGTTGGGTTAGGGTTGAAGATATTCGGGTTCGGGCTTGGGCTCGGGTTAAAATATTTGAACCCGATCAAAAATCGGGTTGGGCTTGGGTTCATGTGTTGGGTAACCCGAAAACCCGACCCGACACATATAATTTATATATATATTGTTTCATACTACTTAAATAAAAGTTTAAACTATAATTTTTTTCACCCGAACTCTTCAACTCCTTGTCCTAAATCTCGTTTCAGTTTTATTTGTAATGATTGAGGCTTGATTGCTATTTGATTATGCATTTAATATTACTCTTGCTTAAAATTATTTCAAATATCATATTAGAGTCCGATAAACCCGATGGACCCGACCCAACCCGAGCCCAACCGATCTCCGGACTTGATCTTGGGCTTCATATGTTGAACCCGAAGTCGGGTCGGGCTTGGGCTTGGGCTAGGCTTATGATCTATCGGGTTGGGCTCGGGTTGACCTCAAACCCGACCCAACCCGCCCGAGTTGCACCCCTAATGTCATATCCGATATTTCCGTCACATTCATGCCACAACTGTATTCTTTCGCAACGAAGCCATCTTTTATGATCTCGTGCACGTAGGCACGTTTCGACCGTATTTTCATATTCTATGTCTTAGTGTTCAATATTCGTGGCTTGCACGCTAGGGCGCTCGCATATTGTCTTTCAATGTTCTAGCCTTATAACTCGTGCGTGAGGCACGGTATGGTTCGTGCACTAAGGCACTCGCCGAATACAGTTATCCCATGTTCTTGCGGCTTGCGCACCGAGGCGCTCGTCCTTACGATATCCAATGTTCAATAGCGACTCGTGCATTTGATGCACGTTTCATTTCAATTGTTCTAACTAGTGTTCGACTCACACTACGATTTATCTTCCGATCGGACCACGCTCGTGGCGTCGATAGGTTAACTTAGCATACAATGATATATTTTGACTTAGACATGAAGGAGTAAAAAGAAGAGTCAATCCTCCCACCTTGATACGCCTTGTCGTTTCGTCGAGCCGATGCGGCTCGATTTCATAACTTCGTTGCACGGCCACTCTCCTGACTTAGCCATTCGAGCACTTCGTGCTTCATTGAATTATACGTTCGATTTGGCTTACCGTGCCCAAGATCAGCCCGTTGCAAGGCGAGGATTTGGTTTCGCGGACGCCTTACTGAATAAGGCAGAATGCCGACCTCTAATATTTTGGTGTAAACGTATAGCCTGCACATGAAACCAACTAAAAT
>JANAVB010024787.1:0-55820 GCA_029216955.1 Iris pallida
TTTATTTACAGCTCTGTATTTGGGATTCTATATTAAGTATTCTTCGTATATGCAGCTGGCATGTTTACAGCTTTGGTCCAATGTATTTTGGGACAGGGACTTTACATGTTTTTGTGGTGGCCCATGCTGGTCTACGTAATATTGTTGGGTTACTGACTGTGCCCAACAAGCCTGCATATAGGAATAGGAATACTCATCCGAACTACACTACCTCTTAACTTCCGATCTTTTTGGAAGTTCCTTGATTATTTGATTTACCTCATATCTAATCTTTCCTAATATCAACTTATCTTCGTCGTGCCAACAGTATGCATTTAAGAAGCGGACGCACTTCTGCCTTGGCCCTCACGTCTGGTGAAGAGGCTACTCCATAGGACAAATCTTCCCATGACTCCATCGACACCATACCAGCCCGGACAGTCGCAGCCTACTACGACACTGACGATGGAGTACCTGGAGATCGTAACCCCCCAGGCGCCAGGCTGGCTGACCACTACCATGCCATCGGAAGAGGAATGTACCACTGCCTCCACCACCACCATTCCCTCAGCAGTTTCCCCTACAGTCGGGACCTTAGATGCCTCCGCCACTGACTGATGGGAGCCCTACTTCTCAGTTTATGTACGCCATGATGCAGGCTCAGTGGCAAGCAGACTGAGCTGATAAGACAGACGATGATGGCAGCATTGGCTAGATCTCCACCACCACCTCCAGTACCAGCACCAGCACCGGCTCTGCATCCTTATGAAGGCTCTATCAAGAATTTCACAGATATGAACCCCAAGGCCTTTAGAGGAACAGAGAAGCCATTAGAGGTGTCATAGTGGCTTATTAGTACATAAAAGCTACTAAGGCATCCCAGTTGCCAGCTCGAGATTGGATGACAGCAGTGGACCTACTGTTGGAAGATAATGCTCACCACTGGTAGAAGGCGGAAGAGATATGATTAGGCACCGAGATCACCTGGAAGCAGTTCTATGATGCATTTTATGAGAGATTCTTTCCTATTCATGTTCGAGATGGTCTCTATGACCAGTTCCTCCATCTGAAGCAAGGGAATATGACAGTTGATGAGTATGACTCAGAGTTTAATCGCTTGAGTCGATTTGGTGTGGGATTGATTTCGACAGAATTAGAGAAGACAAGGAGATTTCACCAGGGGCTTGTACCAGAGATCAAGTCTTATACGACTACCCAGTCTCGAGTCTTCCATTCAGCTGTCTTGGAAGAAGCTGGTGCTCAGAAGATTCTTCGCAAGGAGCAGCAGCAGACATCGAGGCGTCATATCCCAGCAGTTACACCAGTCCGAGCTACTCAGAGTGGACCTATTAGGAGGGCCACCAGACAGTTCCAGCAGAGGCACATACCTTATCAGAAGCCCACCTGCAACTTTTGCGGAAAGCAGGGGCGTATCTGAGATGACTGTCAACTTCGTTTGGGTTTATGTATGAGATGTGGATCAGGACAACACTTGGCCAGAGATTGTCCTGAGCAGCAGGGACTAGTTCAGGCCCATCAGGCCCAGAGGCCTACAACCCCAACATCTCATCCACCATTACCTACCACAGACAGCACAGTACCACAAGGCCAGAGCTCAAGGCCCCGGACAGAACCATGGAAAGGCATTCTCTCTAGCTGTTGAGAATGTAGAGACAGAGGCAGAGGTCATAGCAGGTATGGTTTTAGTTGCATCTTTTTCTGCTATTATATTATTTGATACTGGAGCCACATATTCATTTATAGCTACTAGTTTTGCCACGAGACACAGCATTCCCATCATGCCCTTAGCTAAGAATGTTAGAATCCTCACTGGAGGAGGAGTTGTACCTGTTAGTGGTGTTTATAGACTTTGTCCTGTAGTAATAAGTGGCAGAGAGATGAGGGCACGACTTCTTGTATTTCCTATGTCGACATTTGATGTGGTTCTTGGAATGGACTGGTTGAGCCAGAATTTTGCTCTCATAGACTTCTATAGGAGCTAGTATTATCTTTAGACCACCGAATGCGGCAGAGTTTGAGTTCACCAAAGAAGACGGAGAGAGTTGTGATGCACCCGCATCGGGGACTCATATGATGATGCATGACACCCCTCAGCACCCTATTATCACCGAGTTTGAGGATATATTCCTCGAGGAATTGCCGGGACTACCACCTGACCGAGATATTGAGTTTTCTATTGAGCTTATTCCGGGAGTCGAGCCTATTTCATCTCGAGTACATCGTTGGCACCCAAGGAGAAGGTAGAGATGAAGACGCAGATTAATGACTTATTGGAGAAGGGCTTTACTCGTGCTAGTGCGTCATCATGGGGAGCACCCATTCTTTTCGTGCCTAAGAAAGATGGGACAGTGCGCATGTGCATCGACTACAGAGCATTGAATGCAGTGATGGTGAAGAACAAGTATCCCTTGTCACGTATAGACGATTTATTCGATCAACTGAGTGGAGCAAAAGTATTCTCCAAGATTGACTTACGATCAGGCTATCACCAATTGAAGGTCCGAAAGGAAGACATTGCAAAGACGGCTTTTCGATCAAGGTATGGACAATACGAGTTCTTGGTCATGCCTTTCGGTTTGACCAATGTACCCGCAGTCTTCATGAATTTGATGAACAAGATCTTTCACCAGTACTTGGACAAATTTATAGTAGTCTTTATAGATGATATCTTGATTTACTCCAAGAGTCAAGAGGAGCATGAGCAGCATCCACGGATAGTTTTGGGAACGTTGAGGAATGAGCGACTTTTTGCGAAGCTTAGCAAGTGTGATTTCTTTCTCAAGGAGGTATCATTTCTTGGTCATATTGTTACGGGCGATGGTATATCAGTGGACCCTGAGAAGATCAAAGCAGTCAAATCATGGCCCGCTCCCATATCAGCTTCTGAGGTAAGAAGTTTCCTCGGACTTGCGAGTTACTACCGACAGTTCGTAGAAGATTTCTTTCGAATAGCGGGGCCTATGACTCGATTAACTTGCAAGATTCAGGAGTTTGTATGGATAGACGAGTGTCAAGCCGCTTTTGACGAGTTGAAGAAGCGATTGACCACATCACCGATCTTGACACTATCATCGGGCCCGGGAGGATTTGTGATCTACAGTGACGCATCCGAGAAGGGACTAGGATGCATTTTGATGCAGCACGGTCGTGTAGTAGCATATGCATTGCGACAGTTGAGGGTGCACGAGAAGAATTATCCTACCCACGATCTAGAGACCCCTAAATTTCTACTATTTTTTATTATTAAAATTTGTACTGATTTAAAATTTTTGTATTGTACGTCGCATAATCGTATTGTACGTCGTGCACAGAATTTTATTTTTTGATTTGCTCGACGAGTGCGAATATGTACGAGCGTACATATTTTAGAAAAAAGCATTTTTTATTTTATTATACACTTTCAAAAATATTGTATATAATTATTATTCTTGTTATAAAAAGCCTTTTTTAAGAGTTATTAATCAAATAATATTTTATTGTGTACTAGGAAAAGTATGCATTATTGCTTACATATATATTTCATAAATATTTATTTGAGTTATTTCTAAATAATAAAGTAATTTTCGAAATTAATATTAATAGTATTTTAGAAAATATATTTTGAAATTATTGGGACATTTAAATCTTGATTTAAATTTTTTTGGATTTATTTAAATAGTTAAAAATTTGAAATTGATTTATCTCATAGATTTTATACTAGAAATTTAATTTGATTTAAATTGGTTATTTAATTTGAAATTAGATTTGGATTTGGATTTGGATTGGATTTGGATTTGATTGCTTAAATTAAATTAGAAAATATCTAAATTGGGGTTTTAAATATATTCCTAATCCTATCCAAATTGGGAATTCTCACATCTTATAAATAGGCAGATACTCCTCCAATTCATTATTCATCCATAATAATTTTTCCACAAATCTACGTGCATCGTGTCCGTGTTCTCCGTCCATAATATTATTCTAATTTTACATTTACATTGTCACCATCTTCGTGTCCACACACGGACACCTGTCATCCTCCATTCCCGACACGATTTCGACTCCACCCGTGTCTCGCAGGACACAATTTCCAAAAACCCTAACCCTAATTTGGTCGGAACCACAACCAACTACCTATCAACGACCCTCGTGACTCGCAGCTTCCTCCCAGCCCGTCTTCGATCAGGAGCCAGCCGCCACGACACCTCGACCAAACCCTGCCTGTCGTCTCCTCCACCATGGAGCACCTCCGGCCAATCCGACTCCGTTCCCTGCGACCACCACCGCCACAGCCTACATAACCACCACCACAGCCACCACTCGGACCACGGCCACCGGCCGGAAAATCCCATCCGCCACCAAGAACAACCACAGAAGAGAATAGAAAAAAAAATCCTTACCTGTATCGACCCAGCCAGCCTTCGCCTCCCCGCCGCTTCCACGAGACCATCGCGGTTGGCTATCCGCTGCGGCCAACCCCTCAGAACCCTTCACCACCGGAGTCCGACCGCCACTCCGGCCCGTGACGAGAACCCAACCACAGAACCGCCACCCATCCCGATCTGCCGTTCTCCGCCTCCTCCGACTCGTCCCAGCCGCCGAACAGGAGCCCAGCCACCGACCTCCGACCTGCGCACCCGCCGATTCCTCCTTCCTGCCTCTCCTCCGCCACTCACAGCTGGCCGCCGCTCGCGCCAGGCCGCGAGCCCAGCACGTCGCCGGCCGGATCCCCTTGTCCTAGCCGCCCAGACTCCCGCTTCACCTCCTCCTTCCTCCGGATCCGCCGCCGTAGCCTACACCCCTCCTCCGTGCAGATCGGAGCGTCGCTTCACCTCCCCCGTCACCCTCTTCTCTAATCCCCTGTGCCGCCCTCTCTGAAACCCTCTCCGCTTGTCCAGCGCCCGCCGCACGCGCTGCTCCGGCCGCGCTCGCGGGCATCTCCTCCGCCGTAGTCTCCTCTCCTTGCCGTACCGACCTCCTCCTTGCCAAGCCCTAGCCCCGTTCTCCGCCACCTCCAGCCGCGCCTACACCCGCCTCCGCCGTTCCGCCGGAGACGCACCATCAAAACCCCGATGAACCCTCTCCATACTCCTCTCCTCCCTCCGACCTCTCTCTCCAGTCTCCGCCGACCGCCGCTTCCCTGGCCCACGCTCGCAGTCTCTCTCCGACTCTTATTCCCCCTCTGCCTCTCTTTCCTCTATAAGGGAACGAAGTTTCCTTTTTGTTTCTTTTTTTAACTATCTCTCTGACTCCTTTCCCCCAAGATTTTTATTTCTTTAGTTATTTATTTAATTACTTATTTATTTCTTTCTATCTTTTGTTTGCTTGTGTAAATACTTTGACTTGTGGGAATACCTTTTGATATTAACATTATTACCAATTACTATCAATTATGATTATGATTATTATTATTATTATTATTATTATTATTATTATTATTATTATTATTATCATCTTATTACTGATATTCCTACTGATTTTGTAGTACATGCATTATTATAATATTAGTATTGTTATTATGTAAAAAAAATATCTTGTTGATATTCTTTTGGGGATATTTTAGCCTAAAAATATATTTTTTTTCTTCTCTCTTCTTTTTCAAGAATTTATCCGAAAACTATTTCAATTGATAAAATATACATCAAGTATAAATTATTTTACGCGGTACCCTATAGTTTCGACTTAAAATAATTTCACGACTCAAAGAATATTTTGAGATAATAAAATATATTTTAAAGTATTTATATAAAATATTTTACTAATTTGTAATTTGGCCTAAATTAGTTATTAATATTTTGATTTAGTTATTTAAAATATTTTTATCAAGTGTACTTATTATCTATAAACATGTTTATACAAACTTTGGGTTTTAGCCTAAATCTAATTATTCCTCAGTTTTCAAGTATTATTTTACTAGTAAATATATTTATAAGTACTTTCTAAAAACATATATATTGATTATTGATCAAATTTTCTTCTATTCTTTTGACCGTGACCAATCCCAATCTTTCCTATCCCTTACCAAATCTGTACGTACCTTAAGTCCACCCTAACTAATTCGACCCTTCCGGACTCGATGACACGATTCGTGCCACCATCAGAGGTCACCATGTATAGTTGTTACACCGAAGTCGCAGTTCGTGTCACCTTGATCATCGCAGCACACTAGGCGTCCTATCTGGCAAGACACCTTGCCATTTGCTGTTTATTTATTTTAGCTCATATTCGTGCATTATTTATTATTTTCTTTATGCAAATAAACTGTGATACATGGCATAACCTGTTAGAACATACTATTCATTTATAGTTCCTGCTATGTATTATTTTCTTACACATTAAACCTAGATTTAAGGGACCACCTTTGTGTGTGCATTCATTGGCCTTGACACGATGTATCACGAAGTTGTGTGTCGTATGTAGAATACGGACATGTGTGACTGGCTGGCCACCGGTGCGTATAAGCCGTGCGATATGAATAACCGCTAATAGAAATTGTATGCTAGTTTGACTTAGCGGTTATAGAGGTTTACTGTTGTGGATACAACATGGTAGGCATTGGGTGGGAAGAACAGCTCTTTAATGTATGGGTCATATATGCACTGTCCTGATTGCCGGTTATCTCCAGTGGGAGGTTCGGTCTTGATAGCCGGTTATCTCCAGTGGGAGGTACGGTCCTGATTGCCGGTTATCTCCAGTGGGAGGTACGGTCCTGATTCCTGATTTCTGACCCAGCCCATGCGTCAAAGGTTTGTTCTTTATTGCATATTCACTATAGTACGGTTAGTTACCCTATTGTATGTGTCCCTAAATTATTTGAGCAATATTTATTCAGTTTATATGGCATGATATTATGTGTCTTGTTACGTCCCTCTGAGGACCTGGTTGTCTTGCCAGGTGTGTGCTATTGTCTTTCGCAGGTGCTCTAGCTTTAGCCGTGATCATCGCTATTTCTTCAAGGATGATTGCATTTGGATCGTCTTCGCTTCGCCCGCCAAAATCTTTCTTTTGTTATGTATTTCTTTTTATAGTTGGTAGTGGATTTGTCTCCGTCCAACTACATGTACCAAATGACAATTTCATAGTTGATTATATGATATCTTCTATTCTTTTATTTTTGTGGATGAGATTAGTTATGGTTCTACTATATTTTATAGCTTATGTATTCGTACGAGGTTTCCATATATTGGAGTTTAATTCGTATGAATACAGCTAGCATGTCTACGTTCCTAGTCCTACGTATTTTGGGACTGGGGCATTACATGTTTTTGTGGTGGCCCATACAGGTCAAGATAAATTGTTTGGTTACCTTACCGTACCAAGCAAGCCTGCGTATAGGATTAGAAATCTAGGATCTCATCCACATACTTGACCTCTTTCCTTGATTTTATCTACCGTTTGACTCATCAATTGCATCTTGCTTGCTTCCTTCCATCCCTATTCTTATCTTTCCTTCGTGCTTGCTAGAGATTGACCCTACTAGTTAGTTGTCCCAAAATGCCGTTAGTTTAATTCCTTAAGTTGGGTAGAATACCTTATGAACTAGCAACCCCTATGACCTAGTGACCTATATTAGCAAGCTTATTTAGATCCTAGAATCTAGAGGACCTAACCCGTCTAGCCAACCAAGGACTTGGACAAGAAGACTATAGGACGACCGTATGACTTAGAATCATTCTACCTTCTATAAATCTTAATCTCTCGTACCTATGTATTTACCGTTTTGACTAATGATGCTAATGTAGCCTAGTTTTTTCTTTATCGAGTTTGTTCATGACATATGCTATTGAGTACTCACTAGCCTATTGTCTAATCAGAATCGGTACATGATGGTCTGATCAACCGAGTGCACCTTGGTTTGCTTTTGTCTATTACTCTACGTGGATGGGGACATAATTAAACTTGACCCTTACAATCCCATCCACGACTGCCTTGACAATTCTTTGAAGTTATTCGATCGTCTTTGAATCACGTGCTTGTATTCGATAACGCCTCCTTCGAAATCTATATGGCTTTCGCCTTCACCTATTTTAGAAGGACGAAGGCATCATATTAGAACTTCCTCTAACCTTCCCATCGGCTATGACCATTCTCATTCAATGTTGCTATATCTTCACCCTAAACCACTCGTCCTTTTCTTGGCCCTATATTCGCTATCATGAACCTTCCAAGTCACTTGATTTAGGCATGAACCTAATCAATCTCTTATTCGTGCCTTAACTCGCGACCCACGTGACCATACCGTATTATCTTTCAATGAACTAGATCGCGATTTCTTACGACGTAATTTTGTGAAAACATTGTCATCGTTGGATCCCCATAGATACCCCCATGTGTTCTTTCACCCCTACAAATTCTTAATTTCGAGGACGAAATTCTTTTAAGTTGGGTAGGATGTAAAACCCCTAAATTTTTACTATTTTTTTATTATTTAAAATTTGTACTGATTTAAAATTTTTGTATTGTACGTCGCATAATCGTATTGTACGTCGTGCACGGAATTTTATTTTTCGATTTGCTCGACGAGTGCGAATATGTACGAGCGTACATATTTTAGAAAAAAACATTTTTCTATTTTATTATCACTTTCAAAAATATTGTATATAATTATTATTCTTGTTATAAAAAGCCTTTTTTAAGAGTTATTAATCAAATAATATTTTATTGTGTACTAGGAAAAGTATGCATTATTTATGCTTACATATATATTTCATAAATATTTATTTGAGTTGTTTCTAAATAATAATGTAATTTTCGAAATTAATATTAATAGTACTTTAGAAAATATATTTTGAAATTATTGGGACATTTAAATCTTGATTTAAAATTTTTTGGATTTATTTAAATAGTTAAAAATTTGAAATTGATTTATCTCATCGATTTTATACTAGAAATTTAATTTGATTTAAATTGGTTATTTAATTTGAAATTAGATTTGGATTTGGATTGGATTTGGATTTGATTGCTTTAAATTAAATTAGAAAATATCTAAATTCGGGTTTTAAATCTATTCCTAATCCTATCCAAATTAGGAATTCCCACATCCTATAAATAGGCAGGTACTCCTCCAATTCATTATTCATCCACAATAATTTTTCCATAAATCTACGTGCATCGTGTCCGTGTTCTCCGTCCATAATCTTGTTCCAATTTTTACATTTACATTGTCACCATCTTCGTGTCCATACACGGACACCTGTCATCCTCCATCCCCGACACGACTTCGACTCCACCCGTGTCTTGCAGGACACAATTTCTAAAAACCCTAACCCTAATTTGGTCGGAACCACGACCAACTACCTATCAACGATCCTCGTGACTCGCAGCTTCCTCCCAGCGCATCTCCGATCAGGAGCCAGCCGCCACGACACCTCGACCAAACCCTGCATGTCGTCTCTTCCACCATGGAGCACCTCCGGCCAACCCGACTCCGTTTCCTGCGACCATCACTGCCACAGCCTACATAACCACCATCACAGCCACCACCCGGACCACGGCCACCGGCCGAAAAACCCCATCCGCCACCAAGAACAACCACAGAAGAGAATAGAAAAAAAAAACCCTTACCTGTCTCGACCCAGCCAACCTTTGCCTCCCCGCCGCTTCCACGAGACCACCGCGGTTGGCTATCCGCTGCGGCCAACCCCTCAGAACCCTTCACCACCGGAGTCCGACCGCCACTCCGCCCCGTGACGAGATCCCAACCACAGAACCGCCACCCATCCCGATATGTCGTTTTCCGCCTCCTCCGACTCGTCCCAACCGCCGAACAGGAGCCCAACAACCGACCTCCGACCCACGCACCCGCCGATTCCTCCTTCCTGCCTCTCCTCCGCCGCTCACAGCTGGCCGCCGCCCGCGCCAGGCCGCGAGCCCAGTACGCCGCCTGACGGATCCCCTTGTCCTAGCCGTCCAGACTCCCGCTTCACCTCCCCCTTCCTCCGGATCCGCCGCCGTAGCCTACACCCCTCCTCCGTGCAGATCGGAGAACCGCTTCACCTCCCCGTCACCCTCTTCTCCGATCCCCCGCGTCGCCCTCTCTGAAACCCTCTCCGCTTGTCCAGCACCCGTCGCACGCACTGTTCTGGCCGTGCTCGCGGGCATCCCCTCTGCCGCAGTCTCCTCTCCTCGCCGTGCCGACCTCCGCCTTGCCAAGCCCTAGCCCCGTTCTCTGCCACCTCCAGCCGCGCCTACACCCGCCTCCGCCGTTCCGCCGGAGACGTACCATCAAAACCCCGACGAACCCTCTCCCTACTCCTCTCCTCCCTCCGACCTCTCTCTCCAGTCTCCTCCGACCGCCGCTTCCCTGGCCCACGCTCGCCGTCTCTCTCCGACTCCTATTCCCCCTCTGCCTCTCTTTCCTCTATAAGGGAACAAAGTTTCCTTTTTGTTTCTTTTTTTTTAACTCTCTCTCTCTGACTCCTTTCCCCCATGATTTTTATTTCTTTAGTTATTTACTTAATTACTTATTTATTTCTTTCTATCTTTTGTTTGCTTGTGCAAATACTTTGACTTGTGGGAATACCTTTTGATATTAACATTATTATAAATTACTATCAATTATTATTATTATTATTATTATTATTATTATTATTATTATTATCTTATTACTGATATTCCTACTGATTTTGTAGTACAGGCATTATTATAATATTAGTATTGTTATTATGTAAAAAATAATAATAATATTAATTGTTGATATTCTTTTGGGGATATTTTAGCCTAAAAATATATTTTTTTCTTCTCTCTTCTTTTTCAAGAATTTATCCGAAAACTATTTCAATTGATAAAATATACATCAAGTGTACATTATTTTACGAGGTACCCTATAGTTTCGACTTAAAATAATTTCACGACTCAAAGAATATTTTGAGATAATAAAATATATTTTAAAGTATTTATATAAAATATTTTACTAAGTTGTAATTTGGCCTAAATTAGTTATTAATATTTTGATTTAGTTATTTAAAATATTTTTATCAAGTGTACTTATTATCTATAAACATGTTTATACAAACTTTGGTTTTTAGCCTAAATCTAATTATTCCTCAGTTTTCAAGTATTGTTTTACTAGTAAATATATTTATAAGTACTTTCTAAAAACATATATATTGATTATTGATCAAATTTTCTTCTATTCTTTTGACCGTGACCAATTCCAATCTTTCCTATCCCTTACCAAATCTGTACGTACCTTAAGTTTACCCTAACTAATTCGACCCTTCCGGACTCGATGACACGATTCGTGCCACCATCAGAGGTCACCATGTATAGTTGTTACACCGAAGTTGCAGTTCGTGCCACCTTGATCATCGCAGCACACCAGGCGTCCTACCAGGCAAGACACCTTGTCATTTGCTGTTTATTTATTTTAGCTCATATTCGTGCATTATTTATTATTTTCTTTATACAAATAAACTGTGATACATGGCATAACCTGTTAGAACATACTGTTCATTTATAGTTTCTGCTATGTATTATTTTCTTACACATTAAACCTAGATTTAAGGGACCACCTTTGTGTGTTGCATTCATTGGCCTTGACACGATGTATCACGAAGTTGTGTGTCGCATGTAGAACACGGACATGCGTGACTGGCTGGCCACCGGTGCGTATAAGCCGTACGATAGGAATAACAGCTAATAGAAATTGCATGCGAGTTTGACTTAGCGGTTATAGAGGTTTACTGTTGTGGATACAACATGGTAGGCATTGGGTGGGAAGAACAGCTCTTTAATGTATGGGTCATATATGTATTGTCCTGATTGCCGGTTATCTCCAGTGGGAGGTACGGTCCTGATAGCCGGTTATCTCCAGTGGGAGGTACGGTCCTGATTGCCGGTTATCTCTAGTGGGAGGTACGGTCCTGATTCCTGATTCCTGACCCGGCCCATGCGTCAAAGGTTTGTTCTTTATTGCATATTCACTATAGTACGGTTAGGTACTCTATTGTATATGTCCCTAAATTATTTGAGCAATATTTATTCAGTTTATATGGCATGATATTATGTGTCTTGTTACGTCCCTCTGAGGACCTGGTTGTCTTGCCAGGTGTGTGCTATTGTCTTTCGCAGGTGCTCTAGCTTTAGCCGTGATCATCGCTATTTCTTCGAGGATGATTGCATTTGGATCGTCTTCGCTTCGCCCGCCAAAATATTTCTTTTTTTATGTATTTCTTTTTATAGTTGGTAGTGGATTTGTCTCCGCCCAACTACATGTACCAAATGACAATTTCATAGTTGATTATATGATATCTTATATTCTTTTATTTTTGTGGATGAGATTAGTTATGGTTCTACTGTATTTTACAGCTTATGTATTCGTACGAGGTTTTCATATATTGGAGTGTACTTCGTATGAATACAGCTGGCATGTCTACGTTTATAGTCCTACGTATTTTGGGACTGGGGCGTTACAAGATCACAACGGTTATCATTGCTTTGAAGCTATGGAGACACTACTTGTACGGCGAGAAGGTTGATCTACACTTATCATAAGAGCCTCAAGTACGTGTTCACACAAAAAGAGTTGAATATGCGACAGCGACGTTGGTTGGAGTTGATGAAGGATTATGAGATCGAGCTTCATTATCATCCAGGCAAGGCTAATGTTGTGGCAGACGCATTAAGCCGTAAGCCCATGGCAGACTTTTTGACTACGCAGAAGGAGTTGATTAGAGACTTGGAGCGGCTTGGTATTGAGGTAGTATTGCCTGGATCAGATGGCGTATTAGCCAACCTCCAAGTGCAATCATCATTGGTAGAGCGCATCAAGGCAACATTGCCCAATGATGCTAGATTTAGATGGCTCAGGGAGAGGACTGAAGCAGGAGAGCAGATGGGATTGAGGATCCATCCTGATGGGACATTGCGATGTGGTGATCGCATTTATGTTCCCAATGGAGAGCTACGGCAGAAGCTTATGGCAGAGGCTCACAGTTCGACTTACTCTATTCATCCCGGAGGAACGAAGATGTATCGTAACTTACGACAGTATTATTGGTGGCATGGAATGAAGCGGGAGATAGCTCATTTCATTTCCAAGTACTTGGTATGTCAACAAGTGAAAGCGGAGCACCAGAGGATGGTCAGATTATTGCAGCCGCTACCCATTCCTGAGTGGAAGTGGGAGTACATTACCATGGATTTCGTTACGGGTTTTCCTTGGAGTCCTAGGGGACGTGACGCAGTGTGGGTGATTGTGGATAGACTTACCAAGTCAGCCCATTTCTTACCTTTTAGAGTGGGCCCGTCGACAGAGGTATTGGCAGAGATATATATGGAGCAGATTGTGAGATCACACGGTATGCCTGTTAGTATTGTGTTGGACCGCGACTTGAGATTTACCTTGCATTTTTGGAGGAGTATGCAAGAGAGTTTGGGCACCCGATTGAAGTTTAGCACGGCATACCATCCTCAGACAGACGGCCAGTCGGAGCATACCATTCATACGCTAGGGATTTGTTGAGAGCGTGCATGCTTGGTTTTGGCAGTTCATGGGAGGACCATCTTCATCTTGTTTTGTTTTCTTATAAGATTGTAACGCATCTTCTGGATCATCGTTTCGATTAGCATGTAAAAAGTAAATCGATGTTGAAGTTGGAGAAAAACCTGTTTTAATTTATATAAAATTTCTGAATTTTTCTCGATACGGCGTGCGCCCCGACAAATCGGGTGACGTGGTCGCACGCTATACCCATCGGAAGGCACGTATGGATGTTGCCGACGTGTGGTAACTGACGGAACTCAATTTCGTTGTGTGTGCGCGACGAAATCCGTCCATATCCGTCAAGCTACCATGTATAGCCAATTTGCAAACTTCATCCTAACTTCGTGTACAGTCATCGATTCAAAACGAAACTTGCGCCAACAGGTCTGAATCAAAATTTTGGTCATGTGTGCCATGTTTGGTTCGATTCTGAGAAGGTCGAATCGGAACCCCTTTTTGGCGGGCCCGCGACCCACTCAAATGGGCGATTTTGTACACGGCTCATCGGAATCCAAAACTGGACATACCGTTGAGTTCCTCTCCTCAAACTGAATCCGTAGACATGTAGTTTGACGAATTTAGAGACCATAGATTTTGGCACGCGTTTCGGTGCAAAGCGAGTCCAACTGCGGACATCGTTTTGACCCGAAATTATGATTTTGGCCTGTTCCAGAATTAGACTTTTGGACAGGCGTTTCCTAGGTATGTCTTTTATACTGAGTGCATTTTTTATGTTTGTTTCAGCGTCCGGAGTTGTTTGGAGATTGTGACATTTCTTAGCTGACATTGTGATTACCTAGACTTGCCACTTTGCACCATCAGGCAAGATACCTTGCCAACTTACTCTGTGATTATTATATTTCTTATTTTCAGTTGTTATTTTCAGCATTCTTGTTTCTTGATATTTAAACTGTGCGTCCAAGTCACACTTGGGTGCAAGCGACTCTATTGATCGCTTTTCTCGCCTTATTTATTTCTCTTGCATTGACTTAGTCTAGTGACCACCCATTGATATTGAGGTATTGGTATATCTCATACGGCCTTGACACTTATTGTATCACGTGATGTGAGTCACATGTAGGACACGTATCCGCGTAGTCGGTTGGACACCGATATGTTTGGAGCGTACGACAGATAGGGGTAACTGCCAATAGAGTTGCATGCTAGAAGACTTGGCGGTAACTAGAGGTACATGTCAGTCATGGAGATGATGATACTAGGCATTGGATGGGGAGAATAATACCTGATGTATGGGCTTCGATTGCACTTCCTTTGTAACCCGGAAGCTCGGCTGAAGAAACGGGTATGTTTAGCCTCTCAGGTTGGCCACTGTCGTTCTTGAAATGTCATGCGCTTGGTCACTGGTGCCAAAGAGGGGACTATACCGGATCCTATTTTCAGCCAGGGCTCATGCGTCGAAGGATTGTATCTCAACTGCATATTCACAAGTAGAATGGTCAGGACCCGATTGCATGTATACCTTTTCTTTTATTATATTATCACAGTTTATATGGCATGGTATTTTTTTGTATCTTGCTACGTCCTTCTGAGGACCTGGTTATCTCTCCAGGGTTAGACGATTTTTCACAGGAGTACGGAGCGGCGTTAGAGCTATCCTACATCGATGACGAGGCAGTCTTTACCGATTTCTAGTCTATTCTTTCTTTGAGACATTAGTGGACATTATTTTTACATCTCATTTCTTTCTATTTGCGGAGGTTGGATTCCGATCTTGTGAGACTATTTTTCATAGATGTTTGGAGTGAGCATGTTCACTCGGCTATCTTTTGATAGTCTTATTTATTTATTTGGACTCTATTATCTTCTTTATTGAGCTGTGATAAGATTAGATTATATTATTCTGGCCTGTGATTATTTTATTTACAGCTTATGTGCATATTTGAGGATCCCATATATTAGAGTATTCTTCGTATATGTGCAGCTGGCATGTTCACGTACTTGGTCCTATTTATTTTGGGACTGGGCGTTACAATAATCGAGTTGGCTTCTACCTTCACTGGATTCTTCATCGAGTACGTGCCTCGATTACAGAATACAGAAGCAGATGCTTTAGCCGGTCTTGCTGCTTCCTCGACCGTCCCTACCAATACTCAGTATTCGATCACAGTGTCTAGTCGAGAGTTATTCTATGTGAAAGATGCCTTGCACATTCATCACAGTTATGCAACAAAAATGAACATCGACGTCAAAGACTGGAGATTTCCTTTCATAGATTATGTCGTCTACGGAATCCTCCCTGAGGACCCAAAGGAAGCAGTGTTTGTCCAAAGACGATCCCTCGGATTTTACTATGATATAACTACCAAAATGTTGTACCGACGCTCTTACGGCAGGCTACTGTTACGATGTTTATCAGACACAGAAGCCAAACATGCACTCCATGAGGTTCACGACAAAATTTGCGGTGCACATCAACCAGGCCCCAAATTACAAGATCGCCTCAGACGAATGGATTATTATTGGCCCACGATGATAGCAGATGCTGTTGAATATAAAAAGAAGTGTAGGGCTTGTCAGTTCCACGCTAATTTTATTCATCAAACTTAGGAGTTTCTATACCCAACAGCGGCATCTTGGCCTTTTGACGCTTGGGATATGGACGTCATTGGCCCAATCAGCCCACCATCCTCCAGAGGACATCGGTTTATCCTAGCTATAACTGATTACTTCTCCAAATAGGCAAAAGCTATACCGCTCATCGAAGTAAAGACGTCGAACGTGATCAGTTTTATTAAACATCACGTTATCTACCGCTTCGGCCTACCTCGCAGGATCATCCATGATAATGGTCCATAATTCGTGAGCCATGCATTCTATCGATTCTGCGATAAGAATCAAATTTAGAATGTAGCCTCTACTGCTTATAATCCAGCGGCTAATGGGTTAGCAGAAGCCTTCAATAAAACTATCATCAAACTTCTCAAGGAGTTCGTGTCTTTAAACAAGCGCGATTGGAATGAGAAGCTCAGCGAATGTCTCTAGGCCTATCGTATGACGGTCCAGAATCCAACAGGCAGCACGCCATTCTCTCTAATTTGTGGGAGTGAAGCAGTTTTTCTCCTAAAAATCCAGATTCCCTCTCTTCAAGTAGCCTTAGCCAGTGAGTTGACTGCCGAAGAAAGTTACCATCTGTGACTACAAGAGCTGGAAGCGCTAGACGAAAAATGCTTATTATCTCAACAACGTATTGAGCTATACCAAGCACGCCTTTCCAAAGCCTTCAATAAAAAGGTGAAGGAAAGAATCTTTCAAGTTGATGATCTGGTCTTAGCAGTGAGAAGACCAATGGTCATGACACGCAAGACAAAAGAAAAATTCCAGTCTAAATGGGAAGGTCCTTTCGTTATAGAATCAGTGTATTCTAACGGTACGTATCGACTAAACAAGCCTGATCGTGACTTGCTCATAATGCCGATCAACGGCAAGTTCCTGAAGAAATATTATATGTAACCTACATAAACAACGTTCACGTATACCCCGTTTCATTCATGTAAATATACAGTGCAATGTTTATGTGATTCGAAAAAAAATCATCTAACTATTATTCGTATTTCAAGAGTCTTAAATACTCCATAGATAATTGGTCCTCTAAAATGATTCCCCAGTAGAATTATCTTCGTTTTGGACTCTGCCCAAACTTGGTTTTATGAAAATAATCACGTTCATATTACCACTGAACTGTTTTCTGATAATTATTTCCCCAGTGGGATAATTAAGAAATATTTTGCCACGTCCATATAACCTCTGAGCAAAGCATTCATCAAAGATAATTACGTTCATATTACCTCTGAATTATCCATTCCTATCTAATGATATATATTCGTCCACGTCCATATTACCTCTGGTCAGATATAGAACATTCTCTGCTATTACATCCATATTACCTCTTTTAGCAGCTTCTTTCAACTTATTATCTATATTCAAGAACCTTGGATATAAAACCGATAATAAGTCCACATCAAATTTTCCAGCGGAATACCTATCAGAAATATCTCTACTACGTCCATATTACCTCTTGTTCTGATATTTCACAAATCTTATTCATCAGTTCAAAAAAGACAAAAGATTCTTTATTTGAATCATTCTTAAAAAGGCAGAATACAAGAGTTTTCGGCTAAAAAGAGCCAATTACAAACAAAAGACTTAAGGGATACACAATCGATCGATGCTATCCCTCAGAGCCTTGATTTTAGCTTGAGATTTAACAGTGGCATGATGACGTGCTTCTTCCTGCCGAGCAGCTTCATCCTTGAAAAGAATCAGTTTTATATGCTCCTCTTCCAACTTCACCAGCTGAGACTTCAATTGGTCTGAAGTCGTGGCAGTCGCAGCAGCCTGAACCACGTAATCTTCCTGCTCAGACGCAACTGTTCATAAGTCTGCCTCAAGCTGGGCAATCTCTTTATGAAGCTGCACAATCTGTCACGACCCACACCCGCTTTTCGGATGCGAGCTCGTGAGCAAGACAACTACGTATCGAGCAGACTCCAGCCTGACTCGAATACGTAAACACTGTTTGGACTATGTTATTGTGCCTAATTATAGCAAGGCAAACTATATCTCAATCCATAATAAGATTATAAAGCATGAATGAACATTATATGTCATAATCTGCAGCCTACTAGCATAAATATCCGATAAGACTCCAAAGAATATAATAAGAGTCTATAAACTGAATCAATAAATAGGATATCGCATGATAATGAAAGGAAAGCACGAGCTGGATAATAAACGTGATATTAATACCTGAACCTCGCAAGCAATATCGTAATCATCTGAAACCCACAAGTATCATAATCACCCACCATCTAGAACAACTAAATAACTCCTTGCAATCTCTAAACCTGAAGATATTATCAAGACCTCAGGGGACATAGCAAGATACATATAAACATGTCTATCTAACAGTTTTATCACGCGTAAGAAATAAGTAAGAAAGACAAAACACGACAAGTGGCTATGAACACGGACACTAGATAACTACGCATAAATGAACTGCAAGAAGAACAAGTAACAAGAGATCAATGGAATACCAAACCCTCGTTCCGAGTATTGACTCCATAGTTTGTACTAATCACTAACCCTCGCCCCGAGTGTGGACTCGCAGGTTAGTTCAAGACAAGGCGCCCTCGTCTAGACTGTGGACTCACAGTTGCAAACGAATCACTAATCCTCGTCCCGAGCGCGGACTCGCAGTTTAGTTCAAGACTATCACCCTCGCCTCGAATGTGGACTCGTAGGTGCAATCAATCAAGACAAATACCCTCGTCCCGAGGGTGGACTCACATGTTAAGAAGACGAATCAGGAATAGCAGTTCATATACATGTACTCATTCTATGACACGACTCAGTCGAGGTACAGGTGATGAGAAGGTACAACTTAGTCAAGACATAGGTAAGGACAGCTCTAGCATGAACTATAATGTGAATCGGCCTGGTACAACTATACTATCGTCATAAAAGATGGCATACAAGTAAGACAATAACTGGTAAACATGGAACGTATAAAACATATGAATCAAATCAACTAGAGTAAGTAAATAATAACATAATAAAAATAGGAGAACTATAAGCATGAAAATAAAATGTAGAGGGAGGCAAGGTATCTTGCCTCGTGGTTGCATATAGATCCAAATACATCTCATCAAACTAATAAGCCACATGAGTCAAATCTCACAATAGTCTTGCGGGGCTGAAATAAATATTTTTAACATGTTCATATTAGTCAAATTAGCTAGGATAGCCTGTCCTTAAGTCAAATTCTGGATACAGGGGCAAAATGGTAATTTTGGGCCAAAACGATATTCGTCATTGGAAGCGCTTTGCACCGAAAAGTGCGCCAGAGACAATGGTCTTTAAAGTCGTCAAACTACATGTCTACGGATTCGTTTAGATGATACGAACCCAATCGTATGTCCAAAGTTGGATTTTGACGGGTCATGCACAAAATTGCTTGTTGAGTCGGATTGTGGGGCCCGCAAAACGGCGATTCGATCAACAGTCTCAGAATTGGACCAAACTTTGCATACATGACCAGAAAAATAATACAGTTCTGTTGGTGCAGGTTTTGTCTCGATCTGAAGATCGTGTATAAAATAATTGAAAAATTTGCACAGAGGTCGATACGGTGAATTTCGACGGATAAGCATCAAATTTGTCGCGCACACGTGACCAATTTAAATTCTGTCAAAGCCCACATGTCCGCAAAGTCGATATACACCTTTCAATGCTTTCGGTTCGCGATCACGTCATCCGGTTTGGCAGGACGCACGCCAAATCGAAAGATTTTATTGAATTCTCACTGTTTTAAAAACTTTTTTTGGTTATTTTGGAAATTGAATAACTTTGAACCTACTCAATGAAATCAGGATCCATAAAAATGGTTATGGTCCCGTATATATTTCTATAAGGCAGTTCAATTAGATTATTAAGTTTGTTACTAGTTCAACCGAAAATAGCCTTCCCATTTAGTATCCTCACACTCAAAATAGGGCATATTTGATACTGATTTTAGTTGAGATTCGACTTGACTTCCATTGGGTTTTGATCATCTAGGTTTTAAACAAATTGAAGGGAGGTCAAGTCGGATATATTGTGTGCATACCTGAGCGACTAGCTCGAAGAATGATCGAGCATCGTAGAAGAACTTCTGACATGAAGTTGGGTTGGCCACAATGCTGCTATGCTGATATCTTTACAGTTTGTGCGCGATTCTATGCCGTCCGGCGAATCACGCAGTGGCGTGCAGCCGTGGGTGGCCGCCCAGTTGGCTGGCGAGGTCGTGGGGGTGTTGGGGAGGCGCTGCAATGAGGGGTTAGGATTTTGCTATTCCTCGATCTATATATATGTGTGTAACGTCTACATGCTGTCGGGTTTCAGATGGTTTGAATGGGAAGAGGTTCAGCTAGGCTCGGCTCGGTTTGGGCTTCTGGACTGGGATGATTTGGTCTCTTTCTTTGTTCTTATTCCTTTTCTTTTTATATATATATAGACACATCCATATATAAATATACCTCATATATACATATTAATAAATACTCAGTTAACCAAAAATAGTAATTTTATATATATATATATATATATATATATATATATATATATATATTATATATATATATATATATATATATATATATATATATATTATATACATAAAAAATAAAAAAAAATATATATATATATATTATATACATGTAAAAAAAAATATATATTATATACATGTATATATATATACATATTTCGAGTGTAAGGCTTCAACATAAAATATGTACCTATAATTAATATATATTTACCCATAACAGAAAATGGCTCATAATAAATATATTTCTTTTATAATAATTATACTCTCCATAATAATAATAACGATAACAACAAAATAAGATGGACCGATAATGGGTATAGACTTGGATGAACATCCTATACTCCTGCTTCAATTGGTCGACAGAAGTCAATACAAGTATTCCAGAAATGCTACCTCAAAAGTCATAATACTTTATATTATGCACAACATATATTTGTAGAAAATATTTGTATATCCTACAATAAATATAAAACAATGCATATACTTAAAATACGTCTACATGGACATCTTTGGATGTACTACATCACTGTATGGGCTTGTGCTTGGTTTGGGTTTAGTCCGGACTAGTTGGGTACAACTGGGTCTTCTACAAGTCAATAAATATTAATGATAAACAATTAAACATTTATAATGGTCATGTCACAACTTGGCCTGATTTTCCTAGTTAGGATACACTTATGGCTGGATCTTCCTTGGCGCTAATACACTAATCAAGGCACGCCACTGCACTATCGGTGCCCTAATTTCTTGTCCTTTTGTACTCCAAATTTAATCGTGACTAAAGGCATCTACCATAATAATTAACTAATTAATTATTTATAAAATTATAAAAATTACTATTTAAATCAAATAAAAAATTAAAAAAAATATTTCAAAAATTTTCGGGAAGAGGAGTTACACAACCTGATTATTCTTTTCAGTGATCTCGATGGCCAGCTTATTCTTTGAGGCGATACGATCCCTACCTGCAGCATCAAACTGTTCATACTGATCAGCTAGCTCACTGATCTCTTTAGCCAACGCCTCCTTCCTCGCCTGGAAAGTAGCCTCTTTCTCCTCAAGAGCCGTAATCAGAGCCACATCCTCCTAAAAAAATAATGATGTTGGGCTTTGCTGACTGACTCTTCGGAGTTTGGCTACTTGATTTTCGAGGTCAGCCATGACCTTCCTTAAAGCATTAGCTCGCACTTCATAGCCAGCAATATTTTCAAGAGCTGTCACCTGGCATTCAGCAACAGCCTTCACAGGCCCGAAGGTGTCGTTTCGGTTCAAAACTCTTGGAAGATTTACTTTCAAAACGGAGTAGAAAGCTCTTATGACTTCCTGAGCCATCACATCATCTTCATAAGAGGTCATTGGAGATGAAGCTTGATGGAGATCTTCTGTACCATAGAGAGCTACTTGGGATGAAGCCGAACCTGACAAATAAAGCAATATACATATCAGTGACAAAAAAATTACTTAAAAGAGTATGAAGGAGTTGTAATTTCATACCTCCTGCCGGCTCAGCATCAACTGAAACTGGAAAAATAAGAGCAGACCCAGGTCGCTCACTGTCAACATCAGCCAGAGAAGAATCAGGTTGCTTGCCTTCCACGGTCCCGTCTAGACCCGAAGCAGATTTAATAATGGTCGCCTCAACGGGCCGATCAAAAACTTCATCAGTAACCGATGACGGTTTAGTAGAAGAACAAAGGGCAGCTTCCTGTCTAGCCCCGATATCTAGAGCAACCTTTGTGCTTTGTTCCTTCTCCTTGTCTACAAGGGAATATACGACGGAAATCAGCCTCACAAGTTGCACACAAAATTGAAGTCGAAAAATCTCATTCGAAGAAAAGTTCAAGAATGACATACCCAGAGGAGGGTAAGCTGATTGGACTTGATTTGTATCCAAATCTTTCATCATAGCTCCTATTGCAGACATATCCCCCAAAGAAATATCATAGGAGGGACTGGCTTTCTGATTGCCATATAGTCTGGGACTTCATCCTGATCATCCCTTTGCTCAAGCCTTACAACTGAAGAAGACCCACCTTCATTCATCGGTTGAGGACGAGAAGGGGACATCGTTGTTATGTCCACCTCTTCAGACGAAGAAGCACCTACCGCGGTCGTGACTTTAACGTTCTGTGCAAAGGACAAACGCAATAGTAAGAAAGCTTCTAATGGTTTGACCAAAACGACTATGGAGTCTAGGAAGGGATCTACCTCCCGAATGGTAATGACCTGCGACGCCATTCCACCTCTCCCGGTCTGTCGAAAAGATCTACTTGGAGGAGGCGAGCCAGCACTCGCATCCGTGACCTTCTTTCACCCTCTAGAGATAATATAACCTTTTTTCCTTTTGGACTATTGAACCAGCTCAGTCGAAGCTTTCCTCTTGTGAGGAATAACAGGAAGAGGTTTTTCAGTATCCTCTCTCTGAGGTACTGTAAAAACTGGCTCTTTAAGAGCGACTCTCTGGCGTGGCACTGCAACCGGCTCAGCTAAGGGTGCTGCACCTTCCCTTATGTGACCCCCCATTGCGCGCACTCGTTCTATATCGGCAAGGGCAGGGGCAAGCCTAGTCCCTGATATTAAACTCTGCTTACTGTCATACCGAGAATGAATGGTATTGACCTGAATATAGAACTTGGCAACAACATAGAGCATATGGGTTTTAGGCTTATCTTTTGGCAAGATAAAAGTTGCCTCCGTACATCCGGCGTTGTAGTAATCCCATACACATGCCCCATCGATCAGGCTTCCTATCGACTGTAGATGAGGGTTGGGGTTGCCCAAAAGGAGCTGGCTGTAGCCGAACTGCCGTGCAAAGCGACTCGGCAGATAAGGTTCCAGAAAAGTATGGTTTCTATTCCTGAGCACCAGATGGGAAGGCCTGATGGACTGGAGCCAACAGAACGTCCCAATAGGAATGCTAGTTGTGAGTGCCCCCTCATCTACTTGAGTGTGTCCTGTACGGCCACTACCAGACGGAGGCGACACTCTGAAGAACTCATAATTATACAGGAAACTCAAATCCTTCCTACAAATAGGCACCCATATGACGGTCCAATCTGCATCTTTGAATCTCCAAAGAAAGGCATCTCCCGCCAAAGAGTCTGTCATCAGTCCGACATTCATTAATTTGGGACAGTACAGCACCAGCCATTCCATTAGATGAGACGATGTCAAATGAGGAGAACTAGATGCTGCAGCCTTCTTGCCCTTCGCAGACTTCTTGGGAGTCGAAGCAGCCTTGGGAGACATGATTGTTCGAAAGAGAGTAAAAGAAAAAACTCTTTAAAATTACTGAAGAAGAGAGAGTAAACTTTCTCTCTCCTTAAGGCCTATTTATAGGCACGAACGGGGAGTTATGCGCCCACATGGCCTATACGTCCACACGATCTATGTGCCCATATGATCTATGCGCCTACGCAGAGACAATCTTTTGTAGATTATGCGCCTGCTATTCGCTTTCACAGACTACGCATGAACATCGCATAAAGAGTGGACCTTTTTAAATTCTGTTCCAAAATGAGTCTATTGCTTCAAATTTCTAAGGAAGATCTCAACAGCCACATTTCGACAGCCTGACAAATACCTATACGCCCAAAGGGTTCATTCTCATCATGCGCCCATGAAGCTATGGAGACAGTTTTTTCCATGCTTCTTTTAAAGTATTCCGACACTCGTTCGAGTCTCAAAAACTTTGAAGGAGGTCTTGTAGAAGCATAAAAATATAAGACGAGGGTCTTGTAGAAGCATAAAAATATAAGACTATGTATCCCATATTAAGAAGATAAAAGAAGCTATGCACCCACATAACCAAAGGGGGAACATGCACCCACAGAACCAATGGGAGGTTATGCGCCCACATGATGAAAAAGGGGCTATGCGCCCATATGAGCGAAGAGGGGTTATGCGCCCATATTGTTTTTATGCAGATCACATATGCACCCAAGTTTGGGCACATATACTTACTCCCACACTATGAGCCCAAGGCAGCAGATCCCTACGACTCAGTCAACATCCACGATCAGTCGTGCACCGAAGCATGTGGCCACGTCAGTCTCCATGAGCAATCGTGCACCGAAGCATGCGGCTTCGTCAACCCCACGAGTGCTACCTTAATGGGAAATAACTGCGGGCGATCTATCCGCTTTCCTTTCAGTCAGCCTAGCAAGCAACCTCGATCGCCTCAGGGGACTTCTTGTCAGTCCTATAAAAAAGGCTCAACTGTCTTTTTACCGCTCTATGGGCTAGTACAAAGGGCTGCTACTAAAGCCGATAGGGAGAGGAAGTGCTGCGACATCAAACCAGGGTTAGTAATCGAGTCTTGGGTTTGATTCCCCCTTGTTGACTTTCTTATCGGTGTCTTCTTTTTGAAATGTGCTAGTAACCTAAGAGGCGAATAAGTTGATTCACCTTCAGTGGAAAAAAACCTCTACAGCATGCGAGCTTCTTTATGGGAGTTTTTTGTAATAACATAAATATAAAGACCAACCCCCGATCATACAGCCTTCATGCACCTACTATTTGCCATTGATTATAAAAGAACAGAACAATTATATCGGAGGACTGGACTTTTACATCACAATACAAACTCGCTCGTACAAAGAAAGCCTAGAGACGAAAACCTAGGTACAGCAATCTAAGTATAATTGTTTAGCTTTTCTGGGGTGACGGTAGAGGCTCGAAAAAGCGACGGCTGCTCTGCCTTACTCCTTGGACGATCGGACGTAGCCTTGGCTTTGGTGAAGAAATGCTCTTGGACGTGTGGGGAGACTCCCTTGTGCCTTCGGTTGCTAGATCTCTGGATGTCTCTGTAGTGCTCTATCTATTTTTTCGCTCTTACTACAAGGAAATGACACCTTGCTATTTATAGGAGTGAGATGTGATCATTAGGGTTTGCAAATGATTGCCTTCTTGAGAAGTCAGCGGTTAAGGATCAATTAATCTGGGCCATTAATTCTGATTGTAGCAAATCTAGACAATTAATGTGGATTGTATCAAATCTCTGTGGGCAATTAATGTTGATTACCACAAATCCTTGTGATATGCAGCCGTCAGTTCGGATCTCCTGCCACGTGTTCACTCCACTTGATTGTAATAAATCTGACTTGATCCGGATAATTATGATGATTCCACTGAATCTGAATGAATAAATCTTGATTGATTTGGTGCCACGTGTCCTATTCTCACCATGTTGCGAGCAGGGAAAACTAATCTTCTGCCACGTGTCCTAGCCGCGGGCTACAGGAACAGAGTGTCTTGACAGAGCCACATGAAGGTGACAGCCGCATGAGTATGGCCTATGAAATCTGAGCCGCATGAGAGTAGTTTCCCGCCGAGCCGCATAAACCTGGCCATGTGTTAAGGCTACATAAGTGTGGCATCTCGGCATTTGAGCCGCATGGAGATGGTCCCTATTATCCGAGCCGCATGAGAATACTAGCCACATAGGATGGCTTCTTAGGACGTGAGTCGCGTGAAGACGGCCCCCATGATTTGAACCGCATGAGGATACTGGCCGCATAGGGTGGCTTCTCAGGACGTGAGCCGCATGAAGACGGCCCCCATGATACGAGCCGCATGAGCATACTGGCCGTATGGGGAGCTTTAGAATTTGGTGGATGGTGGCGGTTGTAGAAAAAGATTTTCTTCGTTTTCCTAGGCATACGCCATCGTGTCAGGGTCTTTATCTCAACTTTATGTCAGGTCTGTCACTTTGTCAAGGCTGTCAGCCGTCAGGGCATTAAATGCGACTATTTGGTTTATGGCCAGTTGTAGAGAAGACTGTTGAGGGCCACATGGCTCTTTTATGAGCCGCATAGAGCTATCCGAGCCGCATGATGTTCTAAAGAACTTTGAACCACATGGATGTTTAATGGATTTTCTGAGCCGCATGGAGATCATTCTGTTGGAGCCGCATAGGCTATTCTTTGTTCTTTTCCATGCTTCTACAAGACCCCCTTCAAAGTTTTCAATTTGCAGAATTGAAATACTTTGAATAAGAAGCATGGCTATGTTCATAGGATATTCTTTTGGCCGCATAGGACTTCCTGGCCGCATGGACTTCCTGGCCGCATAGATTGCTCTCGCCGCATGAACTGATCTGGCCGTATACTCTCCTCTCTGCCACGTAGGCGTCATTGATTGCTCTTGATTTGAGCCGTCTTTTGGGGGGAGTCCCAAGAGTCGGCTTATTAAATTTTTGGATTTTTTTGGATGAATCTCCTTCATGAGAGGGGGCAAAATCCTAGGAGTCGGTTTTGCCTATAGCACACGACCCGAAGCGTTTCATCGGTCCACGTGCATCCTCCCCTTTTGTCCTCCTATAAATAAGAGTAATTAAGAGAAGAAATTTCTTTACTCTCTTCTTCAATTCAAGCCTTTCCTGCCCTAACTGTCATCCTCTTCTTCGATCACCGATGGCTCCCAAGAAGACTGTTGCAGTGAAGGGTAAAAAGGCGGCATCTTCGTCGGCTGTGGCGGTGAAGGGCAAAAAAACTACTTCTACTTCGACTGCGGTGACGAATGATAATGTGGCAGCTCCTCCGCCAGCCGATGTGCCCGCAGTTCACCCCGACGTCTACCCCACCATTGCTGGTAAGGACGTTGTATGAACTTGAAACTCTAACTATTGTGGCTACGTCGCATGCTCTATGCGCGAGCCTTCATCTTCATGTGTGCCGCATGTACGTCTCATGTCCGAGCTGCATGAGAATTGTTACTGTGGCCGCATAAGCACTTCGCCAACGGGGCCGCATAAGCTGCGCTGGGCCGCATAGGCTCGCACGAATTTGTTTGTCGTATGAGCCGCATAGCTTATCCGAACTCTGTCGCATGAGACTTCGTTAAACAGAGCCGTATGAAAATACTGTCGTATGAACCTTCGCTGGACGGAGCCACATAAGTGTTTTCTGAGTTGGGCCGCATGAGACTCCATTAAATTAGAGCTGCATAAGCTCGAAAACACCAATCAGTTCTCCTTGTCCATCTTTTTAACTTATTTCTTTTGTCCTCTTTTCAGTGAATTTTCCAGTTAATGCTGCAGGGGAACCTCTGGTGGGTCAGGCCCAATTTGCCATAGGAGTTTGGCTTGACCAACTAGATCGGCAGGTGGTAGAACAACTGCCCCAGAACGAGCCTGAGGAGAGGCTGACTCTTAACAAGAACCAGCCCTTTCGCTTTCTCTGTGCCATGCTGAACTCAGGGCGATCGGAGGGAAAGTACCTGAAGCCGGCGTTCTTCTTCGGGGATGCCCTGACTCTGAAGAACTCTCGGGTATTGGATATATCCGAGAATTGGAATTTTATTTTTGCTGGAAGGGTGATCCATATCCCCCAGATGGAGCATCATTTTCCATTGGTGTGGTTCAATATGTTGTCGGTGGACAGGAGGATGCAGGAATCCTTGACCCCGAGCCGGTCGGGAATGATTGCGGGTAACATCCACCATAATAAGCATGTTAGATCAGCGTACGTGGGCAGGGAACCGGTCAGCTGCTCCGTGATGGGGCTAGCCCCGGGTACCTTCTTAAATGCACAAGGTCCCAATTTCTCATTCTCTCAAGCCGACACTTCCTGAATCAACTTGCTCGGAAAGGGTCTTATCCCATTGGCCGGCTCTCGCTTTTGAACTGGATAAGCCCCATCCCTTCGTGGGCCAATTTGACCGGGTGGATTTTACGAGAATATGGGACTTTCCTGCGTGAGGTTGGTCTCTACCACGCCATCCGGGGAACATGTCACGGACTGTCCATCAATAAGGAGTTGTTCATGGCTCTCTTAGAGATGTACAACCGACGGACGGGGACCTTCTTCGCGTTAGGAGGGGAGATGGGTCTCGCTCTTCATGAGATGTACACCATCTCTAGGCTGCCTTGGGGCAATGAAGTGTTTGAAGTATATACTCCGACGAACGAAGAGTTCCAAGATGTGGGCAACGACAACCAGGTTTCGTTTCTGTCTACCAGGAGTTATTGTGTCATCACGGTTACTATCAGCAGACGACCAAGAAGGATAGTAACTCGGAAGGGAACCTTCCGCATACTAGGGCTTGGCTCTCCCACCTTTTTCAACAATGTGCCACAGGACGGGTTACTCCCCGAAATCCTCTGACCCGAGATCAAGTACAGGATATGGTGTTAACTGCCAAGAAATCGAAGGCCTTAAGCGACATGTTTGGGAGTCAAACTGATTCCCTTGATTATTTTTATCAGAATACCCATCCGCTCTCGGAGAAGGAAATCCTGGCAGGGTTCTTGATGGTATGGCTACGAAATTGTGTGGTCTCAGGAGGAGCTGGTTCTATTGAGAGGATCAACCGTAATTTTATTCTTCCTGTCGTGAAGCTGGTTTTCGGGGTCAGACTGGCTCTTCTTCCGGCCATGGTGTGCAGTGTACACCGTGGCCTCCGTACTTTTTTATCTAAGGTTATTGCACGTGACACAGCGATGAACTTTGAGCGAATCGAGTTGCCTTATCACTATCTGATGGGGTGGCTATTAATACAATGCCGATCTTTGATGAGACCTGGCCCAGAAGATGGTGTAACTGACGATGATGCTTTTATCTTCCAGTACCACCGGATGCCCTGGGAGTACAACACTATGCCCGCCTGTCGGAGGGCGCTGGCGAAGGTGGATGGATATAACTTTTTCGTGTCTGTTCCCGATTTTTCTGGTGAGGAGGTGGAGAGTGTACATGTTAATGGTACCGGGCCTCCTCTCCTCTTACCTGGGAGGATGCTTCTTTGGTTGCGTAACATCCGTCCCTCGCACTTTGTATATCGCAACCGTAATACCGTCTACCTGTAACCTTACTTATCCAGCCGGTTCTCCCGCTAGTTTGGGTACAGCCAGCTGTTCCTAGAGAGTCCCAGCTCTTGCCTGGGCTTTGAAGGCAGTGTTCTGGATGGCATCAGAGCCTGGCTTTATTATAATATTTCTTATACCCGTGCTAGTTTCTCGGTCCCTGACGCTGAGACGCAAGGAAAGATTTTGTATTTAGCGGTTCTCTACCACGTCACTGTGAGCTGATTTCCGGTTAACTTTGACCCGCGTACTAGTTTTATTGTTGGTACCGACTTGGCAGAGAAGCCCCCGGGGTCGAAAACGAGGAAGCAGAGAGCGAACACAGTTCCTGTGCCAGACTCGGAGTCCACCACTGTAGATGAAGAAGATGGCGAGCAGGGTGCCGATGATTCTCTCCCTCCTCTAGACGAGGTGGCGACATAACAACCGCCCATTGCGTTTGATGAAGTGGTGGCAGATCAGCTACCTAATGTGCCTAGCCCTTCACATAAGCGGAGAAGGAGTGAGTCTGGTGATATCGGCATGACTTATTCCATGAAATGAGCTGTTGTCAGATCCCGTCGGCTACTTATCGAGGATGTTGACGCTGTTTCTGAGGTGACTCGAATTATAGTCGTCTTCTCCTTCATTTTCCTGTACTATGGCCTAATCATTTACTCTTGTAGGCGTCAGAGGAGTCGGTTTCTCGAGAACCGGCCGCTGAGGTCGATTCGGCCCTGACCACTTTGGTCAGTGACATGTGCACCGCTATCATTTCTGCTAGGGTTCTTCCGGAGGTGGCCAACGAGTCCCACCTTGCTGAGGACTCAACCCATGGTGACGGGGGCTCTGCTGCACCTGTCCCTGAGACGGTTGAATTTTAACGGGGTGACGCTGAACTGGCTGGATCCCTGTTCGGGGTGGCTGGGGCAGAAGAACCAACTGAACTTGACTTGGAGGTCGCGGGTGAGGAGGCCACGGCAGCTGTGAGAGAACCGCAGCCTCCATGCTTCTTCCCTGGTAAGATAAGCCAAATCTTAACTTGTGAGAAGGCCTATCTACTCTATCATCACATCCATCGGGTTAGACTGATTGATGGTTGCTCTGGACATACAGGTCCTGCCTCTCCAGTGTCGATGATGGACATTGTTGAGATAGGCTCTGTCGAAGGGGAACTCGCGGAGAGGAGCGTACCCCCTCCTCTTCCGACTCATATTGAAGGATCTCCCGCTTGCTCGAGTTTGGGAAGTCAGGTGGCGGCACGGCCGGGGCAAGGGGCAATGGTCCTTGCATCCTCTTCTGCTCAGGCGGCTCCGAGAGTCGACCTTTTTACTTTGTCGAGTGTCCACTCTTCGGGTGGCGGAGGAGGAGTTAGCCACTATCCGCGCATCTTTTTGCTCAGAATTTGTCTCTCTGGTGGCAAGTTCTAGCGTGCCTCCTTCGACATTGCCAGCCACACTTCCTTTGACACCGTCCTCTACAGAGGTTCGGGATGAAGTATCATAGGACGTGGTTGACAGCTTCCATCGCCACTTGAAGAGAGGGGTAGCGGCTGCTGTGGAACGAGGGACCCCTTTTGCCTTGGCCCGGCAATGGGCCCAGGGTCATATTAATATTCTTAAGACTCGTCACGGTGGGGCGGGGTAGCTGCGCTTCTGGAGGCAAAATTGCTGGAGGCTGATCAGCTGGTGGCCCAGCTTCATGTGCTGCGACAAGCTGATCTGTCTGCTGCTATAGATCAAGAGTGCGGTTTCCTCATAACTGTCGTAGAGAAGATAAGGGCTGCTCGGGATAAGACCATGCCGGTCATACTGAAGGATCTCCGCGATCTGTCTCAGCTATATGATCAGTTGAGCCGAGATAGTGAAGATGTTACGGCTCGGGAAACGACTGCCTCCCGTGGGGTCATTGACACGTGGGAGCAGATCCTTGAGCTTCAGAGGAAGTTAGCTTTCCTGGAGTCTGAGCTTGAAGATGCCCGCACCGAAAGGGAGCTGATTATCGAGGAGGCTAGCAGAGTTAATCGAGCTTCTACTGGTCTGGAACTTGCCCTGAAAAAGTTGGAGGATAGCTGGCAGGCACACATGGACTTGGATAATACGGAGCAGTTGTCCCAGGAGGCCGAGCGCCGAGCTAAGCAGTGGCTTGAATGGGGGACCACCTTGGTGAAGAATCGTCTCCTGGAATTATGTACCGCCAAACCATAGACGGCTTTTTTCCTTCTTTTGTTTCTGTTCTTTCCCCTCTTTTTTGAGAGGGACGCAGTCCCAGAACATGGAGTGCTTTTGGCTTTCAAATAAAAGAGTATGTTTTATTTTACCTTTTATTTGTGTTGCTTATTGGGTTTATGGTGTTGTGGTGGTGTTTGCCCCGCTTGGGGGACTATTTGTGGACCTGTTACCCTTGGCATACCTGGGTTTTAGGTATGGATAACAAGTTTGATAGGGATACCTAGAATAATTCCACGGTAAGGTGGTCACGGACGTTCCTGCTATCGAAAGAAAGAATGCCATGGCGCAGCTAGGCTCCCGGGGCATGATGAGAAATGGTGTGCATGTACTAGGAAACTTAGTACAACATTTGTAGTCAACAGAGGACATTTGTGGGCCTATTATCCTTGGCGTACCCCGGTTGAGGATACAGATAATAAGACGAAAGAAAATCAACATACTTACTCAGAGGTAATGAGGACATGGCAAGTATGGGGGTTTTATCGTGGAGTCTTCCTACTCAGATGTAATGAGGACATGGCAGGAGTGGACTCAGAGGAGGATATTTATGGTCAACGGAGGACATTTATGGACCTATTATCCTTAGCGTACTCCAGTTTTGGGTATGGATAATAAGTCGAAAGGGAACCAGCATACTTACTCAGAGGTAATGAGGACATGGCAAGCGTGAAGGTTTCTTCGATGGATCCTTCCTACTCAGAGGTAATAAGGACGTGGTAGGAGTGGGCTCCATGAAGGGGTACATCGAACGACTTAGAGGTAATAAGGACATGGAAGTTCTATGTAGAGGGGTGATTTGTTTTTAGCGGAAGTGAGACGACTCAGAGGTAACATCGACGTGGTCATTTTGGGAATTTTGTGGATCTGTTACCCTTTTTGTACACTGAGAGTGCGGGTAGTGGATCATGAGGGATGAGCTTTTTCAGAAGAATAAGTTTAGAGGTATGGTTATACATGACTTACTACCTAAAAGAGTGACCGGAATGTAAGTTCAGAGGCACCTGCGGTTATATAACTCTGCAATCTGGGATATTTGGAGGAAGAATGTGAGTTCAGCGGTACTGGAGGGTACATAACTCAGCATTCTGGGATTTTGTGAATGTGAGTTCAGTAGTACCGGCGGGTACATAACTCAATAATCTGGGATTTAGAGAATGTGAGTTCAGCGGTACCGGAGGGTACATAACTCAATAATCTAGGATATTTGGAGAAAGAATGTGAGTTCAGCGGTACTGGAGGGTACATAACTCAGCAATCTGGGATTTTGTGAATGTGAGTTCAGCGGTACCGGAGGGTACATGACTCAATAATCTGGGATTTGGAGAATGTCGTTTAGACATAATATTTCTTCAAAAACTTGCCATTGACGGGCAACATGAGCAAGTCTCCGTTTTGTTTTACGAGGCGGTAAGCACCGTTGGAGAATACAGCCTCAATAATAAATAGCCCTTCCCACTTTGGCTGGAATTTGTCGACGGTTTTGTGAGTCATAACCATCGGCCTCCGAACTGCCAGAACGAGATCGTCCACTTGGAATGTTCTGATTTTAACCTTCTTATTGAAGGCTCCGGAAATGCGTGCTTGGTATAGCTCGATTCGTTGCTGAGCCAAGAGGCGCTTTTCATCTAAGGCCTCCAACTCTTATAACGGGCGACGGTAGTTATCGTCCGTAGTCAATTGGTAAATAAGAGCGATGCAGAGCGAGGGTATTTGAGCCTCCAATTGGAGAACTGCCTCACTTCCGTACACTAGGAAGAATGGTGTGTTCCCAGTGGCCGTTTAGACTGTAGTATGGTACGTCCATAAGCATTCACCAGGCTTCTCGTTCCAGTCGCGTTTGTTGGATGATACGAACTTCTTGAGAAGTTTGATGATTGTTTTGTTGAATGCTTCTGCCAACCCATTCGCTGCCAGATTGTATAGCGTCGAAGCAATATTCTGAATTCGATGCTTGTCGCAGAATCGATAGAAGGCTTGGCTTGCAAACTGCGGACCATTATCGTGGATGATCCTTCGGGGCAGTCTAAAGCGATAGATGACGTGATGCTTGAGGAAGCTGATCATATTTGAAGTCTTCACTTCTGCAAGCGGAACAGCTTCCACCTATTTGGAGAAGTAATCCGTGATTGCGAGTATGAAACGATGTCCTCGGAAAGAAGGTGGAGTGATCAGACCGATGATATCTATTTCCCATGCTTCGAATGGCCAGGATGCCACTGTCGGATGTAGAAATTCGGATGGCTGGTGGATGAAGTCCGCATGGAATTGGCAGGCTTTGTACTTTTTTACATAGTCTATCACATCTGCTACCATCGTGGGCCAGTAGTAGCCCATTCGGCGAAGACGAACTTGCAATTCTGGGCCAGGCTGATGGGCCCCGCAGACACCGTCATGAGCTTCGTGTATGACTTCTTTGGCTTCTGAGTTTGATAGACATCGAAGCAATACTCTATCGTAGGATCGGCGATACAGCATTTTCCTCTCTGTATCTTAGAAGAATTTGAGAGAACGCCTTCTGATAGAGGTGGCTTCCTTTGGGTTCTCGGGCAGGATGTCGTAGACTACAAAGTCTATGAATGGTTGTCTCCAGTCTGGTACTTCGTCGATCATCTGAGCGGAATAACTTGCCACGAATTGAACGTTGTTCTTGGGACAGACCAGTTCGTGGCCTATTACGTCCACCAAATGATGAATTTGATTCGGTACTGCTAGGGAAGCGGCAAGGCCTGCTAGGGCATCGGCTTCGAAATTTTAGAGTCTGGGGCCGTGTTCGATGAAGAACCCTTCAAATGACGAGATGATGTTGATCGCTATTTGGTGATAGGAGATCATGTCTTCATGGCGGACTTTGTACGAACCCCGGATCTGATTGACGATTAACTGTGAATTGACATATGCTTCAAGATATTCTACCCCTAGCTCTCTTGCAAGTTGGAGGCCAATGACTAAAGCGTTGTACTCGGCCACATTGCTAGAGCAGGGTTCTGTGAGGGAGTAAGCACGATTGATCACCAGTCCGGAAGGAGGAACCAGCACCACCCCGACTCCGACGACGATGTTGCCCTTGGGTCCGGTCCTTGAAGCACCATCGAAGAACATTTGCCATATATCATCGTGAGAGGCCGCATGCGAGTCGGCGATCTCATCTGGGATTTCTTCATATATCCTAGCCGACTCCGAGCCTAGGTGGGCTGCTAAAAAGTCTGCCAGAGCTTGACCTTTAATAGCCTTTTGCGGGACGAAGATCATATGGTAGGGGGACAGTAATATTGCCCATGTAGCGAGACGAGAGCTGAGTGCCCCTAGTTTCGTCATGAGGACCCTGAGGGGGTTGACTCGTGATATCACATGTATGGTTTGCCCCGTGACATAGTGTCGCATCTTTTGAATGGCGAACACCAGGGCGAGGCATTCCTTCTCCACGATGGTATATCGGTGCTCTGGCCCGATCATCATTCGGCTTAGGTAATATATAGCTTGCTCATGGCCTGCATCGTTGTTTTGTGCTAGAAGAGCACCGAAGGAATGCTCCATTGCTCGTACATAGAGCAGGAATAGTTTTTCAGCAACCGAGACCACATGACTGGAGGGTTCGACAAATATTCTTTGATGCTATCGAAGGCACGCTGGCATTCTTCATCCATACGAATGAGATGCCCTTCTTCATGAGATGGGTGAATGGTTGACATCGCCCGGAGCGGTTAGAGATAAACCTCCTGATGTATGCACCTTCTTTGAAGGCCTCGGAGTTCACAGAGATTTCTTGGGGGACTCATCTCCATGATTACCTTTGTCTTCTCCGGATTTATATGGATTCCCTGGGCGGTAATGATAAAACCCAGGAATTTTCTACTGTCCTTTGTGGGGTTCATTTTCTAATTGTGCGCTCGCATCAGGTCGAACACTGTCCTTAGATCATGCAGATGATCTTCCTTAGAGCAGCTTTTGACGGCGATGTCGTCAACGTAGCATTCCATTGTTTTGCGTAAGTGGTCTCTAAAGATGATGCTCATAGCTTCCTGATAGGTGGCGCCAGCGTTCTTTAAACCGAAAGGCATGACTGTGTAGCAGAACGTGCCTATCGGTGTTCGGAATGATGTATGTTTTTCATCGTCGGGAGACATCTTGATTTGGTTGTACCCCGAGAAACCATCCATGAACGACATACGTTCGAAGCCGCAGGTATTGTCAATCATGATGTCTGAGATAGGGAGGGGGAACTCATCTTTGGGACACGTCTCGTTCAGATTGTAGAAGTTGATGCAGATTCGAATCTTCCCATTCTTCTTGAGGACCGGTACTATGTTGGCGACCCAATCTAGATGTTGTTCCTCACGAATGAAGCTGCTGGTTATCAGTTTGTTGACTTCGGCTTCGATCGCATCCATGATGCCTGGTCGAAAGCGTCCTTAATGTTGTTTGACTGGTTTTGTATCTAGCCGAATGTTGAGCTTGTAAAGAGCAATATCGGGGTTTAGCCCTGGCATGTCTTCATAGCTCCAAGCGAATACATCAATATATTCTTTGACAAGTTCTTGTAGTGATTCTCGCTCTTCGTCTGTAAGGCTTTGACTAACGAAGATTGGTTTTAGAGAAGAGTCGCTGCCGAGATCCACTTGCATGACCTCATCTTCAATAGGAGGCTATTTTTGTTCAAACCGCTTATCCCATTGCACATCCAGCTGTTGGGGCCACGGCTCTAATTCGAGGAGTTCATGAAAGTCTTCACCTTCTTCGTAAGCATCGACGAATGCCATATTGACAGACATAACTTGCCTGATCATGTCCCCGATGCTGATATCCGAATCGGAAGTGGGTGATCCGGTTGAGTGTGAGTGCCAGTCGCATTCTTCGTCTGAGCTTTCGAGTGTTGTCACGGGTGTGACATAACCTAGCCCACGTCTGGTCTTGTTATAGTAATCTCGTGGTTTCCCAGCCGGGATCGGCGATTGTAAGGGTAACCGCCGTCCAGTGCCGTAGTTCAAGCCTGGTGTAGTTCCCAGATCATATTCTTGTTTTTGCATAAGGTACTTGGATTGGGAACTATACAGATAAATGGGCAATCTTCCGGTGTCGGGTTCGAGCTCAACTTCTTCCATATTGAAGGACTGTGGATTATTCTTTCGGCCGAAGATGATTAGGTGATCCCCTTCCTCGATTATGCGGTAAGCATCTTCCACGGGAGTGAGTTGATTTGTGGTATAAACATTTGTCTCCTGTGTGTGTAGGTGAGTACCTATACCGTGCTCTATAGCATACATTGTACAAATTATTAAGCTTGATGTAGTTCAAAGATAGCCCTTTATTGATGAAGTAAGGTATCTTTTCTAACATAATTACGTCATCTGAGGATGGAATATCAGTGTGTGCAGCCACATACTTGGCCAGTTCTGGTTCTTCTTCGGCCACCCCCTGTATAAATGAAGACTGAGAGGATGACTTGGGCAACTTGATCATCAGGGGTTCCGCTGGTGGAGCAGAACGTGGAGTCGTTGGCAAACTAGCGACCCCCAGTTTGCTACTCGATGCTGGGCGGGGAGTGGTTGGCTCGCTAGAAGTCCCAGACTTTACATCGGGCTGACGATTCTTTTTGGGAAGACGTATCGTCATTGGCTTGTCGGAGGGATTGAGCTTCTCCGTTTGTGGCTGGCCGACTCTAGGCAGTCTGATTGTCAGTGGCTCCGTTGTGGGTCTTGGCGCTTGGCCGGACCTTGGTAGCCGGATTATTATTTGTCCCTATTGTGTCGAGAGGCTGATTGCATCCTTACGCAGAGCGGCCGTAAGGGGTACGGACTTGCCAGGTTTGTGAGCTTGGAGGTGGATCGTCAGAGGTTCTTCTGATCCTGTGGCTGTCTCAGTTCGAGCTTGTACCACTCCTTCGCTAAGGTGCCTCTTCGACTTCTCGTATAAGCCAGAGTCTCAGTAGGAGGATTCGACCCCTTTAAAGGGATCGATGTCGGCAAATTCTATCCTCACGAAGCCGTGTTTGTCGACATACTTGAAGCACTGGTACAACATGGAAGGCACGATCATGTAATCGTGTATCCAAGGGCGCCCCAGGAGGATATTGAAGGAAGTGTCCGCATCTATGACGTAGTATGTCACTTCTGACTGAAGATCTCCAATTTGGCACTTCAAGCGAATCTTTCCAATCGGGTAGCTCCTGTCCGAATTGAAACCGCTGATGGCGGTGCTTGTTGGCGTCAGACGATGCATAGGAATGCGGAGATAATGTAACAGACCCTTCGGGATAATGCTTATGGAAGAACCAGGATCAATATACATCCGATCCACCTTTACGTCACCGATGTATCCAGTGTAGTATAACGGACGATCATGCAGATTGGTTTTGATGAGCATATCCTACGGCGTGAAGACAATGTTGGGCATCGCTCCTGTGCAAGTGCTGTCTTGGAGATTTACAGGCGGGCTCTCTCCCGTGAGGTTGACCTGAGCCAGATATGCGTCGATATTTTGGAGTGCATCACTCAAAGCCGTGCGAACAGCCTTGGAGAGTCTCAGGAGCTCATATAATGACAATTTGGCCGGTGTGTTGGCCAATTGTGCCAAGAGGTCAAAGTTGTAGGGCCTCTCTAGCCCATGAGGTGCCTCTTTTCGGAGGGATTTGTCAAAGCGAGTCTCCTTCGGCCTAGGCTTGTCGGTCGTCGGAGGCTGAGAAGGTCTCGGAGCGTCAGCAGTAGCTGGCAGATGTTCTTCAGTCGAGTTATCTGGTATAGGTTGGGATTGAGCACCAGACCGAGTAACGACAGCTACGGCTTCCTCGACATCTGCCAAGATTGTGTGGCAGGACCTGACTTTTCCATTCTTTTTCTTGCCAATGGATGGTGGTGTGGACTAAGTCACTTCAGGTACCAAGTCTGGATGGACCCACATGACCTCCCCTCGTGACGTGGTAAGGGGTACTAGACCAGTAGCCTGATCTCGAGGAGGTGAAAAATTAGCAATTTCTATTGTCACCAGAGAGACGGGTACCATGCCGTCTTGAGTCTCTCTTGGAGGAAAGCTGCCGAATTGTACTGATACCATATTGGCTGCCACGGTCACCTCTTCGAAATTAATGGCCAGAGCCTTCGAATCGATGAGATATTGGATGTATTGCTTTAGTTGGTAGCAGTCGTGTGTAGCATGGTGGACGTAGCGGTGGTAATGACAGTACTTTGGGCTCTCCATTTCTGCCGGCCGAGGTTCCCGTCTTGGTGGAGGAAGCTAAATTCTATCTCCTTGTATGAGCATGTCTAAGATGGGCTTGTCATGGCCGTCTTCGAAGGAGTAAGTCATTTACGGCCATTGTTTGTCTACCGGTTTTGACTCAGGCTTCTGGGTTGTGTCGGCCACCATAGCCTACTTGCCCTTGTTGTCCCGATTGTTGGAGGTGTTACTACCATTGTTGTTGTTGGTATTAGGGCGCTTGCCCTTGTCCTCTCCCTCCGAGATGTGCAATCCCAGTTGGCGAGCCTTCTTCAACCTGTCCTCGGCACTAGTGGCACTGATGATAAACGTCTTTCAGACCTTAAATTGACTTTCGCCCATCCAGAGGCTGATTGTTGGGAGCAGTCTCTTTTGGCAAATTTCAATTAAGGAGGAATCCGGATTACCAGACGGCAACTTCATTACGGTTTAGCGAAACCGCTCAATATAGTTCCTTGTCAGCTCCTTCTCTCCTTGAACGACGTCCATGAGGGTGGACATTGTGACGTTCTGTCCTACTTCGTAGAATTTCTCCAAGAACATGTGCTTGAAGCTGGCGAAGGAGTGGATGCAGTTGTCTGGCAGGTTACGGTAACAGTCAAAGGCGACCCCTTCCAATGCCCCGATGAATAATCGTGTAAGGATGGCATCTTCATACGGCAGATGGTCGTGGTGACCTCGAAGTAAGTGATGTACCGACTTACAGAGATCTTTCCATCATATGGATTGATGTGGAATGGTTTATACTTTGGTGGGAAGGGAACATCTCTCCACGCAGCGGGATACGGTTGTCGTATCCTGAGGTCTTGGCAGTTTTCTTAAACATGGAACATGGCCCAGAGCTCCTGGACCTCTCTTCTTGCCTCCCTGGCCTCATCTGCAGTGGTAGGAGTCGACATTTCAGGAGGACTATTTCTCGGGTTCGGTGCCGCTGAGTTCGAGTCTGCATTGACCGCGGGACCCAAGTTCGTTTGGCCAGCCGTCCCTCCTTGCAGAGTAGGGAGGGCTGCTTTCATCTCGTCCACCGATTTGACCAAAGTGCGCAGTATGGCCTCCAGAGTGTCGATGCGTTGGCGATCACTGGGACCATCTTGTTCGTCGTTTGTCATGAATGTCGTCCTCACATGAGTAGAAGTGGAAGGGACGGTGAATGACGTGCCCTCTGAATCATACCTCTGTACCGAGAAGTCATCGGGTATGTGGGAATGCTCTCCTCTGGTTCAGATTCAGAAGGGATAGTACCCCCAGCTTCAGAGCTTGCTTCATCTTGAGAGTCGTGGACGTTCTCGAGGACGTCGGCACCTGCTGTATCTAATGGGAGAGTTGTTTCCCCGGGCTTGTCTCCTTGGAACATCGGATTATCGTAGATGTTCAGAGGAGTGCTACCCCCAGTTCCAGTGACCCCTAGTAACACGGATGATGAATCTCCCACTGTAGCAGATTTTGTCTTTGAACGGGTACCTTGGAAAACTTCGGTGGTGGATAACTGTTTAGACGATAGATTCTTAGTCACAGTGGTTGAAATCTACGGGCTGGAAACGTTTATCTTCTTCTCTCTCCCATCGGCGAGGATTTTCTGAGCAGAGTTGCAAGAGACGATGGGAGGTGCCTCATCCCCTGAGCTCGGCTGTTGTAATCTTTGGAAGACGGACTGTCGGTCTTCTCGTACCGTCACGTTGTTGCAACAGCAGTTGACAATGATTTGGGCGCAGTGATGTCTGTGGGAGGACTCTTTGCACACCGAGGCCTCTTCTCTTTCCTTGCGTTTGTGGAGGATAACCTCACGCAAGTCAAACGGGTCTGGAACGACCATGTTTGCTCCCTTGGTTTTGGGAGACTTTTGGGAACCACTCTGTCCGTTTGCCGTCGGGGGCTGGACTCGAGTGGTTCTGTACAACTTCCCATCAGAGGCCCGTATAACAGTATGTGGAGAGCTCGGATGGTCAGAGGTCGGGACTGCGGACTGAGCTCGCCAGGCTCACGCTGCCTTAGACTTCTTCACTTTAGTGTATGAGGCCACATAGTAGGAAGAGTCTAAATGGTGTTGCAGAGAGTCAGACATATTTTCTCGGGAGCATGAGAGATCAGGACCATAGGAGAGGCGATCGAAGACTGAGCCTGAGCCGCGTGGAGCAGACAGCATGCGGCTGGAATCAACAGTCTTCATGCGGCTGGCAATCGTAGCCGTATAGGCTTTCTTCATGCGGCTGGAAGTCTCGGCCGCATAAGTATTCTCCATGCGGCTGGAAATCTTGGCCGCATGGGTATTCTGCATCCGACTGGCAGTTTTTGCCGCATGAACATCATGCATACGGCTGGCAATCTTGGCCGCATGAAAGTTTAGCCTGCGACTAGTGCCTTTGTTCGACTTCTTCCTGGAGCACATAGAATCACTCTTTGTCCCTGCAAGTCCAGCATCGTAGTGCTTTCCTCTGCCGGACTTGGGGACAGGAGAGTCCTTTATGGCTTGAAGTGGGGCCGCATGAGAGTTGCATTCGCCGTCTTGGGCAGCAGAGAGTACTCCGTCCAGAGCTTGGGGATGACCAAATAATTTTGGCCTCCACTCGCTGCGAGCCTTCTTTGTGCAGGTTCGCTTATGGACCGGACCAGCGCTCTCGTCGGAGAGCATTTCTTCAAACGTCTGTTGGTCGAAGCGGACGACCATCTTCTGTTGTGTGGAGCCAAGTTTGGCTGCATCCGATTGCGTCACCAACTTCTCAGCCGTGGAGAAGTATGTCCCCAGCAGAGTCGCCATCGTGTTTGACATTAATTATAAAAGAACAGAACAATTATATCGGTGGACTGGACTTTTACTTCACAATAGAAACTCGCTCGTACAAAGAAAGCTTAGGGACAAAAACCTAGGTACAGCAATCTAAGTACAATTGTTAGTTTTTCTGGGGGGTGACGGTAGAGGCTCGGGAAAGCGATGGCAGCTCTACCTTACTCCTTGGACGATCGGACGTAGCCTTGGCTCTGGTGAAGAAATGCCCTTGGACGTGTGGGGAGACTCCCTTGCGCCATCGGTTGCTAGATCTCTGGATGTCTCTGTAGTTCTCTCTATGCAAGGGAATGGCACCTTGCTATTTATGGGAGTGAGATGTGTTCATTATGGTTTGCAAATGATTGCCTCCTTGAGAAGTCGGCGGTTAAGGATTAATTAATCTGGGCCATTAATTCTGATTGTAGAAAATCTAGGCAATTAATGTGGATTGCATCAAATCTCTGTAGGCAATTAATGTTGATTACAACAAATCCTTGTGATATGCAGTCGTCAGTTCGGATCGATCCTGCCACGTGTTCACTCCACTAGATTGCAATAAATCTTACTTGATCCGGATAATTATGATGATTGTACTGTACCTGAATGAATAAATCTTGATTGATTTGGTGCCGCGTGTCCTATTCTCACCATGTTGCGAGCGGAGAAAACTGATCTTCTGCCACGTGTCCTAGCCGCGGGCTACAGGAACAGAGTGTCTTGACAGAGCCGCATGAAGGTGACAGCCGCATGAGTATGGCCTATGAATTCTGAGCCGCATGAGAGTAGTTTCCCGCTGAGCCGCATAAACCTGGCCCCGTGTTAAGGCTACATAAGTGTGGTATCTCGGCATTTGAGCCGCATGGAGATGGTCCCTATTATCCAAGCCGTATGAGAATACTGGCCGCATAGGGTGGCTTCTCAGGACGTGAGCCGCATAAAGACGGCCCCCATGATCCGAGCCGCATGAGGATACTGGCCACATAGGGTGGCTTCTCATGACGTGAGCCGCATGAAGACGGCCCCCATGATACGAGCCGCATGAGCATACTAGCCGCATGGGGAGCTTTAGAATTTGGTGGATTGTGGCGGCTGTAGAAAAAGATTTTCATTGTTTCCCTAGGCACACGCCATCGTGTCAGGGTCCTTATCTCGACTTTATGTCAAGTCTGTCACTTTGTCAAGGCTGTCAGCCGTCAAGGCATTAAATTCGGCGATTTGGTTCATGGCCAGTTGTAGAGGATACTGTTGAGGGCCACGTGGCTCCTTTCTGAGCTGTATGGAGCTATCCGAGCCGCATGAGGCTCTAAAGAACTTTGAACCGCATGGATGTTTAATGGATTTTCTGAGCCGCATGAGGATCATTCTGTTGGAGCCGCAAAGGCTATTCTTTGTTCTTTTTCATGCTTCTACACCTACACCTTATGCACCGAAAGGACGTCTGTGCGCCCACATGGAAAATTAGTATATTTTCCCCTGTGGGTGCATAATAGTCATTTCAGTGCAAAATGACTATAAATAGGGGTCTATGCCTCTTCAAAAGGACAGAACGGAGAGCATTCCAAGTGCCAAATTGCTTCCCTTCTTACCAGTGAGTCGAGAGTTAGCAATTTTCTTAGATTTTCTTCCACTTTTATAATCGGAGTGTTAACGGAGTAAAGGAGCAACTGCCTCTCGATCTCCATCGTCCCATTCCCCACAATTCTTTTTGTACTCGGGGATCCTCAGTGCAGGATCTCTCAAGCGTACTCGATTTGTGGTGCCTTGCGCCAATAAGAAAAGACAACATTTCTTCTTCTTTTTTGTGTGTGTCCGCAGATAATAGTATGCATGGGTATATTATTATTATTGTTATTATCCTTAGTTATTATTTTACTATTGGTATTAGTACCATTAAGTAATATATTTTTAATAAATATATGATAATTAATTTTTCTAAATTATGTTTTAAAACTATTTGGTAAAAAAAAGTAATGGGCTTTGTTTTCATTCAGAGACAAATGTAAATACTTTGTAATTATTTTGGGTTTTAAAACTAATAAATTAAGCATTTGGGATTTTGGGCTTAAAATATAGTACCAAAGTCTACAAAAGGATTTTTGATTCAATAAATAAATGGGCTAAATAAAGCATGTACATCCTTTACTTGTGCCTTAGGCCTATATAAATAGGTTGGGCCTATCATTATCATTATCATTATTAGACATAAAAATAGGTTACTTAAAATGTATTATATGTTTCTATTTATATTTAATAAATAAATTAATTTAACATTTTTATACAGTTGGGATTTTGGTAACGTTCCAGTCCCAAAATATGTAGGACTATGATACGTATGCATGCTTACTACATATCAAGTGGACTCCAGCCCAGCTTGAATACGTATAAGCTATCTTGGTTTTCTGAAACAATATATCAAATCAACTAACATATATCTATCTCAATCCACAGAATATATAATACAAAGAATAAATAATATGTGTCATGGTCTGCAGCCCAATACCACGTATGTTTGAGTAGACCTGAAGAATAATATAGGTCTACAAAACTAGGCTAAAGAGCAGAGATATAAATAATGAGTAAAATATAGATTCATGATAAAATACCTAAATCAAATATAGCTGAAGCACCATGTTGTCAGACTACTCCTTCATGAACGTTTACCTGGAGAGGTCACCAGGTCCCCAGGAGACATAGTAAGGTACATACAACATGCCATTAAAACAATAAAAAAACATATAAACTAAAGGTTACTACCCTAACCTGTCTAAGTGATATACACGTGAGAACATATTCCAGATATCAGGCTTAGCCACTGAAGCTCACATGCTCCTTAACAGGCTATTGCCCTCAGGCACCGTATCGTAGGACCAAAGGGCACATTAGTAGATCAAGCAGATAACCACCCAAGCTCTGCTACAGAGACGAAGGTATACTAGTAGTATACCATCCAAGTCCCTATATGGAAATAAGGCTAAACTAGTAGAATAACAACCAAGTCCCATATATAAAAATGAACATATTCGAGTAGAAATATATAATATATATATGGCCTGATATAGCGGTATTGTTCTCCCCACCCCATTTTTTGAACTAACAAGTCAAGTCAAGTCATGTATAATAAGTCACAAGTGTAAGTATCAATCTAGTATCCTATCACGAAGTCCATAACCACGAATACTCGTGTAAACTCTGTATCATGAATCATGATGGTGTCCTATGGTTTATTGTGTTAGTGAAACATGAACAAAGCACACACATTGCCTAGTGTCGATACTCGATGACTTCAAGATATCATCGGCCTCCGAATACCATATGGATGCAAAGTATCGACTATTCCTACGTCCTAAATAATAACAAACAATAAATAAAAACAATAATAAAGGAAAAAACATGAACTATAACATTGGCAAGTGTCATGACCCGCACCCTGGTTGGGGGCACGAGCGCGTGGGTACGTCCAGTCTACATCACAGAATCGACGGTAGAATGCTGTATATGTCAACTACAAATATTCAACATCTAGACACAATATATATAAACCTATCAGAGTTAGAGTTCAATGTACAAGATAGAAGGAAATAAACTGGAAATAGATTCAAGATCATAACACAAGTTAGAGTTCAAAATATAACACAAGATCCAAATATAAAGTATACTACAAGTCTCAAGTACTAGCTGGAACGCTGTCCAGTCAAACCTAACTAGTCTAAGTCTAAGCAGACAGTGCATCCTCAATAGGCACCGGCTCCACAGGGATGTCCATGTCGAACTCGCCGTCTATGCCAAACCCATAAAAGGTCGAGCAATCAGCCTCTTTATCATCTGTAAACATTAATGGAGTTATCTTGTCAGGATATAAGCAAGTACAAAGGCTAACAGCAGTTCCATGTGAATTGACAAATTCTATAAGAGACAATTATAATGGAATACAAGATAAATATCAAAACTGGAATATAAACAGGATATGTAAAACTGGATATCATGTTAGGTATGAAATACTGGAATGTAGAACAATACAAGAATATCTGATGTATAATGTAAACATAAATGATGACTTAAGATATTAGAGCGTTATGTGATCGGCTTGGGACACATGATCAGGCTATTTCATTTGGACAGACTATCACAAGAAATGCACAAGAAGGGTCAAGTCGACCAACATGGAAAGCAAGCACAAGAAATATAAGGTCTCGCTACACCCTACGTACGGCGAGGGTGGCACAAGCACATGAATAACATGATGTATATGATCATATAACCCCTAATAACTCCCCATCCCCGAGTAATATAATGGATCTGGATATAACACGTCATGACACAGGATTCAAAAGCAGGGGCCATCATACTCCCAAATCGGTGTCTTTACAAGTACAAGAAAAACAAGATCGAATAATGTACCAATATACCAAGAAAGTCTAGGAATAACATCTCATGACAGGATCCGACGTATACTAGTCCATGTACCATCGTGTTGAAAATCAAGTAAAATACTACAACTGAATCAGATATAGCAGATATCAAGATAATAAAACTATCAGAGAATGTACTTGCCTACGGTCCTGAGCTGTCAATGAAAATCGATGTTTAGAGTGATATTACAGACCTAAATGAGATATCATGAGTTAATTAGGGTTTGTCAATATATAGCAAATATTCTAGTGTATGATACGCAATCTAGGTCATACTATGTCACACTAAGTCAAAATAGGTCATACTAGGTCACACTAAGTCAAACTAGGTCATACAAAGTCAAACTAGGTCAAACTGGGTCAAAGGTTGACTATAGTTGACTTTTGATCAACTGGTCAACTATGGTCAACTCATAGTCTAATCTAGGTCAAACTAGGCTAATGGTTGACTCACAGTTGACTTTTGGTCAACTGGTCGACTCTGGTAAACTTCTAGTCTAATCTAGGTCCAATGTTGACTTTTGGTTGACTTAGTCAATCATGGTTAAACGGGGTCAACTCTAGTTAGGTATCCTATTCCTAACTTTTACCTACCAAGATACCCTATATCTGGGTCATATTGGTATCCCAATACCAATACCTTGGTCGGGATCCAATACCTTAACTTACCCATAAACCAAACCAAGATATCTAGTAGCTATCCTAAACTACTAGCTAACCCGTACTAGTTATATACCCTTACCTTACCCTATGATAAGGTAAACCAATACCTAACCTACCATGGTATCCCAATATTACCTTGCCTTACTAAGGTAAACCACATTACCTTAAGATACTAGCTTAGTATCCTAGAATACTCATTGGTATCCTAAGATACGACCCTTGGTATCCTAAGATACCAAGATACAAACTTATATAACCATTACCTACCACTAACTAACTAATAACTCTAAGCTAACATATCCTAATATCTAACATGATCAAATCCTAACATATCTCACTCTCTAAGGTATTCTAACATACCTTAACTTCTAATAGCTAACAAAATAACCACTATACTAACTAAATAACTAACCAAGGCTAATGGGGTTTAGGGGCTAACTAAAGGGGGTTAAGCCATTGCAAAAGGGGGCAATGGGGGGGCATTTTGCTGCAATTGCTGTTGCTGCTGCTGGCGGCTTCTGCTTGCAAGGCACAGCAGCTTCCCATCTCCACATCTCACTCTCCACTCCATGTTACTATCTATCTATCTATCTATCTATCTATCTATCTATCTATCTATCCATTCATCTTTCACTCTATCATATGCATCATCTACCCCTCTCTAAACACAACACACACATTCAAACTCACACATATTAGCTACAAGCACACACACACACACAAACTACCATTAACCACTACCACTAACAATACACACCACTCAAGACAAATAGATAACCACACTCCCTTCTCCTCTAACACAAGCACACTACTACCCATATAGACAAATAACACACACACACAAAACAACAACAACACCAATATATCTATATGTATAAAATCAGTCCACTTATATAAATAGGCATCAAAATAACATGTAGAGGCTAAATATGATATGTAGGCTAAACCACTTGGATTTAACCATGGGTAACCAAATAAAACTCATTCTAACCATCCTAACTAAGATTGATCCATCCTCTAACAAGTTTAAAACTGAAATTAAAAGACAAAAACCTTTTGGGCATTAAACCAAACACATGGGCTGCATCCTCTTGGAAACTCTCCATGGGGACACCAAACTACCCCAACATTCTAGAGAGGACTCATGAGAGCCTCTAAACCAAAACTAATAGTAGTTCATGCGTGGGGTTAGTTCTAATAAATACAAATATATCTAAAATGTAAGAGAAATTGAAATAGAGGGATGATTACACCTATTGGGAGTTGGATCCCAATGATACACTCAAATGGACACGGTTCCGGCACGGATGCTCCTTGAAATTGGACACCCTTCTTTGCTTCTTGCTCTAAAGCCTTGCTAGCACCTTCTCCTTGGTAGATTAGGTACAAAGGAGGGAGATTGGATTCGTTTGAGAGATCAAAACCTAGAGAGAAGCTCTCAAGTTTTGGGGAAGAACTAAATTAGGAAAAAAGAGGCAAATGAAATGAAAAAGACCCTTATTGTGGCCGGCCCCTTATGCCCTAGTTAGGTCATCTTGAAATGTCCAAAATGTCCTCTATAGTCTCCTTTGGGTCAACTTAAGTCATGTGAAGGTTTGGGGTCAAAAGGGTCGAGTTCTAATCTCTAAATGAACCATTTAAGTCATGTGGGATTAGCCTAATTACACTAGACTAATTAGTAGGATTTTTGGGTCCCTAGAGTCTAAACTACCCTGGCCGCTAACACAAGTCAAAACGATACGAAAATCAATCCCGACTAAACTAATCCCCAAATATCAATACTAATAAATAAATAATCACAAATATCAAAAAATAAAAAATGACCATTTTACACTCAATTATGAAAACTGGAAGTGACAAATCTACCCACCTTAAAAATTTTGTCCTCGAAATTAAAACAAACTAATCACATGAAAACGCAAGCAGAAAACAAAAGAACATATACCTCAAGGCACGAAGAGATAAGGAAAACGCTCCCGCATGTCGTCCTCCCTCTTCTAGGTAGTGTCACGCCCCAGAACCGGAATACCGGAGAGCGGAGGAATGACTCAGCCAGCTACGTATTGCGGGTAGAAGAATACCGTATAATACGATCAATGTTGTCTAACGACGAGGGGGTACATACTACATTAAAGTCTCACTACGGTCATACAACATCTATTGTCTCAAATGCTCAGTTAAAATATTCTTGAGATATGGCTATACAAAACATAGCCAGATGATATAGCAAGGTATACACAATTGTTATCAGCTGCAGTCTGACTTAGTTACAATTATGTAAAGGTAAGTGCAAGATAGTCCGACTAACACGTCGGTGCCAAACGAAAATAAGTAAAGTAAGTAGTAAATGATCAGGGAAGAAAGGAATCCACTCGTGTCCTCCTGCAATCATTTCTCTATTATTGACCATCTTGGAGGTAGAAGTAAGCTGAGTCCTCGGAAGCTGGCTCTAAATCTGGTCATGCAAAACCAGAGAGGTTAGACCTCTAATAACAAGTACCGCAAGGAAGCACGATATGAGGAATAGAACCAGTGATAAGAGTTAAGAATATGATAAATAGATCTCTACTTACTACTGGGGTTCACACAACATCACGATACTTCAAGCCAACTTCCCAACCAAACAAGGACAGAAGTTGACCCTTCATGTCCTGACATTCTGCTTATCACAGTAGTTAACAGAGTAGGTACAGTACACAAACAAATCAATTTAAATAGTAATACAACTATTACGGCTTGCTAACTATAAGTTCCAAGTTGTCTTGGAAACATGCAATAAGAGATTCCTCAGTTCTTACTATGTACAAGCAAGGCTAGTCTATCCAATAATCTATTGCACCAATCATGAATTAGATGAGTCCCAGCGGGACACCCGTTATCAATATATGTAACAGTATAAGCAGATACCACTCCCTGCCCGTGTGGCAGATTTATAGTATCTGTGGAAACCAGCCGGCATGTCAGGGCACTAATTGTCCCAATGATGGCTGCCATGTAAGAACTTGAGAATCCATTTTCTCCATGCAATCGTTATTTTTTTAGCTTAATAGTCCCTATGTTGATTAAAATCTCATGCCGTGGATCATGGTCATTCAGAATGAGTACTTCTGTATACAGTACGATATGCACAACTCTACAACGATGCCCGTGAGATTAGGTTGTAGGTCTTACGTAGCATAATACAACAATCAAACCTAGCCACGAAATAATTATGCCTTGACTGTTAGATACACATGCCATTTTTGCAGAAAAATGGAAGCCAACATGTGTCCATATGCCAATGTTCGGATCGACTATTCGATCGCAATGGTTTATGGTTCATACATGAACGTGTCTCATAAAATTCAATAAGACGACTAGCCAGTCTCTTAGTTCCAACTAGGAACGCATGATCAATCATTAGTCAAGGTAACAATCAATGTCAATTTAGGACAAAAAATAGCCCAAAAGCGGCAGTAGATGGATGCCCATCAATGCGGCCAGAGTAAGATAGGATCCCATGCGATAATGGATGGATGCCCATCTATACGGCAGGATAAGTCAGGGTCCCATGTGGCCAGAGTCAAGTGTCGTGGCCTATGTGGCAGGGATCGCCATACGGCAAGGGCCAAACGACGATGCATCATGCGGCTAGGGGGACAGGGGCTATGCGACAAGGCTAGCTAAGAGCCATGCGGTACGGGGGAAACGGGGTCTATGCGGCAAGACTGCCGAGAGCCATGCGGCAAGGGGGGACAAGCCCATGCGATAAGACTGCCAAAGAGGAGCCGCATTAAGACTGGAATGCTTATGTGGCTAATGAGGAGCCACATGAAGACTGGAATGCCTATACGGCAATGAGGAGCCGCATGAAGACTGGAATGCCTATGCGGCTAATGAAGAGCCGCATGAAGACTAGAATGCCTATGCGGCTAACGAGGAGCCGCATGTAACACCTAGTTTTCTAAAATAGGGTAATTTTGAAATTTTATACTTTTAATCATTTATTGATTTGACATTTAAATCATGATATGATTTTTGGTAATTTTTAAATCATTTTAAAACTATTTAAAATCGTGACTTGTGATTTTGATATTTTGCTAGTGAAACCCTATAGACTGTTTGACCTAGAGCCTAACTATATGATTAAGATGTTTTAATGTCATTTCTGGCCTAAGGATGTTTTGTATTTGACCTCTTTGAATTATTTTGATATTATTGCGTTGGTGATTGTTGATTTTGACCTTTGTTAGGTGTGATTTTGTGATGGTTTTGTGTCGTAGAGGACACATATCAGTTTTTATTTACAAATGCTCGATGTGCCTCAAAGAGATTTTTTATAGCTTATTTTCAGTTGTCTTGAGCTGTATTTATTCTATGGATTACGGTATTTGAGATTTGAGATATTTTCTGAGTTTGTGTATCTTAGACACTTAGACTTCTATCTGTTGTATCTCTTTGTGGATTTCATGTTTTATCTATCTTTTATCATGCTCTACCTTAGATGTGATTGAGATTGTATTGCTATGTCACCTCCATTCGGAGTGTATATACTGTACAGGTACCTTTATATTGTTAGATGTTTGACCTTGGACAGCGTTCCGCCGACACTGCGGCGTAGGCTGGACGTACCCACGTCTCGTGCCCTTACTCTAGGGTGCGGGTCATGACACGTTTTAGTGGTGGCCCATGTAGGTCGAGTTTGTGTATGGTTTTTGAACTAGAGTACCATTACAGCCTGCAGTAGGATTAGAATATATTTTTGAAGGTACTCAATCACAGTTAGGATCCCTCGAGAGATTCCTGGGACGACCCTTGAGAATCTTATTTTAACTTCGATTTAAAACTCTTCTTCCCTTGATTTGATTTATCTTTACTTTCTATTATTGAATTTGAGTTTGTATTTATTGATTTTGGGGATGATTGTTGAATTTTGAATCTTGATGTTAGCAGTTGCATCGAGTTTGTATTTATATGATTTGATGGATTTTGTTCATTTTTGAATCTTGATGTTCGTTGATAAATTTAATTTTTGGGTATTCATTGTGATTTAATTTAATTTTTGTCAAGATGAAATTATATGGGCTAGGTCATCTAAGTTATGGAATCTAGTCTTCTATAGTCACATTAGCCAGCATGGTGAGGACATATAGTTTGACTTGGATATATTTCTCGGGTGTGGGAATTTAAGATTTTTGCAGCCAAGCTAGTGGCATCGCGAAAATGTTAAATACCATGATTCTAGAGGTATGTGCCTAAGTCGAGGACTCTGTGATTATCGTAGCCTTGCTTACTAGTATGACGAGGATTTAGAGTACCATGATTGTGGATAGACGTATATGATTATCAGATTGAACCTTAAACATTTTCGAACATGTTTTCTCTATTTTGTTTCAGTCCTTCAAAAAAAAGGAAAAAAATTATGATTTTTTTTGTTTTGCTTCTCATTATTTAACTTAGGTAGCTTTAGCTATTTTTATGAACCTTGTGCAACTTCTTGCTATGAATTTCTTCTTAATACAATGAATCGACGATTTGCTAGACCTTATCTGGATTTGATATTATAGTTATGGTTTCAAAATGGTTCTTCCTTTAAACAGATAAGCAGAATAGAATTCATTGTTATTTCTTATTGCTATTATTATTGTATTAAATAATAATAATAATAATAAAACTTCTTGATTACATCAATCACCTACTTTACAATTTTGGTAGGAATCTAAATGTTGGTCTTGATGTTGAATTCGATTTTTATATTGGGACATGAGAATATATATATAGTGGACACATACTCTTTGCCTGACACGTATGCATGCTACACTTGATCTCCACCTATCTAAATACATATTATTGTTGTTGATGTTTAAATTGTCAAAATTCCAATATTTTGGTTTTCTGCTTTTTAGTTTAAATTCGTAATTCAATATAAATTTCATGGTAGTAGTTTTGTTCTTATCACTGTACATGTATGTTATATACAGGGTTTCAACTCTTAAGCGAATTGGTTGAGTTTTGTGTTTGAATTTGACAAATCTAAGACTGTGTGCATATTAACCCTTAATATTGGATTTTAAATGTTAGTTCAATTTGTTGTTTTAATATAATATTTTGAGCTATATACATTGTGGTATGTAGGGATATAAATTTAGGTTTCATATTCTTACATGTTAGGTTGTGATAAACGTTGGGTTGGTTTGAATTCGAATTTCTCTAATATCCTAAAACTGAATACATGTTAACATTTTTTTTACATTAATTTCCAATGTTTAGTTCAATTTCAGATTTAATATGTAATATTGAACTGTATGCATAGCTAAATGTATGGATAGTATGTTAGGGTTTCTTCTCTATCATGTTAGTGTATTGGAAGCATTGAGTTAGTTGTGATGTTCACACCCTAAATTCTGAAACTGTATTATGTTAATATTGTACTGGTTTAAATTTTAGTTATTTCAATTTTGTATGTAAATGCTGAACTAAAGCCGGTTTCAACCTTTCAATACTAAGCTATACCCTGTACAAGGACACACCACCCTAACTTAGTATACACTGCCATGTAAACCTAACCTTTCCTCTCTATGTTATGTTCATATACCTGTATATATATATATATATATATATATATATATATATAGATATATTATAATATATAGTTTATGCATACATATATGTATATAGATACATACTAATCTCTACCTCTTTATATATATATATATATATATATATATATATATTATATATATATATATGTATATGGTTAGCCATGCACGTTATGAGTAATAGGTTGTGTGTTGTAGATTGTTTAACCAATATGCCATGAGTAGTGTAACTGGATAGCTATTGTTTTGAAACCCAAATCCTCCTATACTCTTCATGTATATTTCACATACACCCATGCCTACTATCTAACCATATGAACATGTCCACATACACCCATACACACACAAACCACATAACAGTTACATAATGCTAGCTTTTCCCTCTCTAACACTCTCTATATATATATATATATATATATATATATATATATAATATATATATATATATAATGTGATTGGATTTCAATGCTCGACATTTGTGCTTTTAAATTTTGATTTTGATTTTCCTTGAATAGTACCACCGTATGCCATGACCCTGTATGTCATCTCCTTTTAAATCGTATGATTGTTTAAGTTCTTAGGCTTTGATTGGGGGGTTTGACCTAGAAGGAGTATGAACATTTTAATTTCGAGGACAAAATTTTTCTAAGGTGGGTTGACTTGTAACACCCAGTTTTCTAAAATAAGGGTAATTTTGAAATTTTATAATTTTAATCATTTATTGATTTGACATTTAAATCATAATATGATTTTGGTAATTTTTAAATCATTTTAAAACTATTTAAACTCATGACTTATGATTTTGATGTTTTGCTAGTGAAACCCTATAGACTCTTTGACCTAGAGCCTAACCATGTGATTAAGATGTTTTAATGTCATTTCTGGCCTAAGGATATTTTGAATTTGACCTCTTTGAATTATTTTGATATTTATTGCGTTGGTGATTGTTGATTTTGACCTTTGATAGGTGTGATTTTTTGATGGTTTTGTGTCCGTAGAGGACACGTTAGTTATTACAAATGTTCGATGCGCCTCAAAGAGATTTTTTATGCTATTTTTTTTGAAAAGTATTTGAATGAGATTGTTTTCTGCATGGTTTCCTGTGATTGCTTTGTTTTAATTTCGAGGACGAAATTTTTTTAAGGTGGATAGATTTGTCACCCCCAGTTTTCAGAAACAGGAGTATTTTTTTATTTTACATTTTTAAATATTTTTAAAATTTATTTTTTATTTATGATATTATTTTGGGTTTAAAATTTATTTTATTATTTATGATATTATTTTGGGGTATTTGAGTCGGGTTCGAATTTCACTCAATCCGACTTGAAACGGGGACCCGGGGGGTAGTTTGACTCTAGTGGGACCCACACACTTGTTAGGCATGGCCCACATGATATTAATTTTAGTCCACATGATATTAATTTTAGTTAGTAGTTAGACTAATTATTTACGGATATGTTTAGTTTAATTAGAGACTTAAAACCAGACTAAATTGACCTCAACCTTTAACCCATTCCTAATTTAAATCAAATAGATTAGTGGAGGGCATTTTGGACTTCAAATAGGGGAAATCTCACCCTTTTTGGGCATCCACCTATGGGGGGATAAGGAGTGAGTCACTCCTTCATTCATTTGTTTTCATCCACTTTCTCTCTCTTGTTCTTTCCCAAATTAATTTAGAGATGAACCTCCATTGATTTTATCTCCAAATCAACCCCTTCTTCCACCAAATCTTCTTTATTTCTCTTCTACTCCATGGTTAGAGGGTGCTAGCCAAGTTTGGGAGGATTCAGAGCTCGTTCGTGTCCTTTTGAAATCTCTACGTGTCGGTGTCGTATCGGAAGACTTTTCCTTTGAATCTCTCTCCCGGAAGGTATAATCTCTCCTCTAATCCATCCCTACATGCATATAGAAATATTTTGAACCCATAGGAATGACCCCCATGGTTGTATCTCCATTTGTGTCTATTTTGTGTCCATTTGGAGGTCATAGGAGTGTCCTTTGTGTTGTGGTTGTGTCCATGTGGGAAAACCCCAAATTTGGACACACTATGTGTGTTGTTATGTATGAATGAATTATTACATGTTTAATCTCATATTTTTGTATTGGAGATGTGTTCTATAGTGTCTCATTATATATAATTAGTATAGAGAGTGAGTTCTTGATATATTATGTTATATACTTGTGTTTCTTTTGTCTCAAAACCTAAATTCGTCATAATTTTATCCACGTTTTTAGTAGATAGAGCAAATTAGAAATACCATAACGTTTAGCTCATAAAACCAATTATCTCCCGTTTTTTTTAAAGAAGCGTATCGAAGTTAGCTTTTCAAATATATATTTTAATAAGCCAAATTCGTTCTAAAACTTTCTGTAAAATTATTTGAGTGTCAGTTGTACGAAAGACGAATGCGTTTCGGTGTTTTTGTGATTCCGGGAGCTTTCAGACACGAAATTGCGATCCGTTTAAAGTTTCGGAAAGCTAACACAAAGATATATAACATACTTAATCCTAGAATTGTGAATGCCCAATTCATACAGTATTGATTTTAAGTAGAAGAGTATTATACGATATGTATTTTGTGTAACCTATAAGCCTATATAGTGGATATTAAATGAA
>JANAVB010024788.1:0-29178 GCA_029216955.1 Iris pallida
ATATAAATATAATAATAAAACAAAAGAAAAGAAAAAGAAAAATGAAATAAAACAGAACGCAGGGGGGGGGGGGGTTCGAACTCGGCCCACTGGGTCGGTTCTAGGTTTAGTCGGGCTGGCCAGGGGGTCAGCCCACGGCTTGTGTTAGGGTTGGATTCAGTTAATTTATTTAGGTTTTAGTTAACAGTAAACCCGATATAACAAATCCCGTGTCCTGACAGTTAGGGACACAGGAGTCTACGTGTCTGGGTCATTTACGACACGCACGAGTCTCGACTCGCGTGTCCAAGCACTGGGCTAAGGTCCTCGTGTCCTGGTAACCACATACGTGTTGTACGAGACACGTACGACACGGTAGACAGCTGCTACTTACGTGTCCGACTTCCGATGGTTTCGAGGGTGCTCGACGCGGCTGAGGCGACGTGGTCGCGGCGGAGTGTGGCGATCGACTCGCCTCATCACGACGAACTTGTTGGCGGTGGTTGGGGGCGTCGAGCGTCGTTGTGGGGGTGAATTTGGGTAGATGGCCGGAGTTAGGGTTACGGCTAGGTTGTCGGGGAAGAAAGGGGGGTCATGGCGGTTGTAGGGTTGAGCTAGGGTTAGGGTTTAGGACGGGGGGTTTGTTTTATAGGAGCTTAGGTCGGTTGGGGGCGTCGAGCTGGCCAGAGTCGGCCGGAAATGGCGGGTCGTTGTCGACGTGGCGGTCGTCGGGGGTGGGTAGAATTAGGGTTTTTTATTTAGGTCCCTGTAGTTTAGGTAATTTGCAAATAGGCCCTAACAGTGTGTAAATGCAAATTAAAATTCATATTTCGCATTAAAAACAATTAGCTATTTACAAACTAATACTGAAACAATTCTAAATATTACAAACTACTATTAAAACAATTCTAAAAATTACAAAATGGTATTAAAACATTTTAATAAATTGCAAAATAATATTTTAGTATTTAAAACTCATTTAAAAATTATAAATAAATTCCTAAAATCATAATAAAATATTTTAAGGCTAAATATGACATTAACAACTAATTAACACTAATTAAATAAATTTTTGAAAAGCAGGGGCTCACAGGTTATGGTCCTCAACTTATACGGCCACCAAAAGAGGTTCTCTTTTTTTTTTTCTGTATCCCCATCAACAGAAAGAGAGGGACAAAGGATTTGGGTTCTCTTTGTCATTAAGGGTCGTAGCAAGTTGGAAGATCGAACCCCATAAAAGGACGACCGCTTCAAGATCCATCAAGCCTAGCAATGGATTCAGGTACGCTTCCTGCAATTTAATTTATGTTCTTCATCTCATGAATCGACATGGCACAATAAAAATCTAACATGGACAACAATGGAGGGGGTGGGGAACAATAGAGGTGGAGATTGAGAAAAGTGGTTTGGGGATTGAAAAATGAGGAAGAAGATAATGGAGGAAGAAGATAATGCCATGACTTGGTAGGCCCTTAAGTGTTTTCAAAATGGCAAACTTGCAAGTTTTTTTTTAAATTTTAAGTTGATGGCCCTTAGTAAAAAAGGGTGGCCCTTAATGTCAGCCCCTGTTTTTCAAAATTATTTAAATTAGAATTAATTAGTTGCTAATGACCTGTTTAGCATTAAAATAATTTATTATGATTCTTAGGAATTTTTCTAAAATTTTTAAATAATTTTTAAATGAGTTTTAAATACTAAAATACCATTTTACAATTAGTTAAATATCATTCTGTAATATTTAGAATTATTTTTATATCAATCTGCAATTTATTGAATTGTTAAGAAGTCAGTTTGCAATTAGTTATTTATTTTAAATACGGGATGCAAATTATTATTTGCATTCAGCCACCTTAGGGATCTATTTGCAATTACCTAAACTCTAGGGACCCCAGTGTAAACCCTAATCTACCCACCCCCGACGACCGCCACGCCGACGACGACCCCGATCTTTTCCGCCTTCTCCGGCCAGCTCGACGCCCCCAACCGACCTAAGCCCCTATAAAACGACCCTCCGTCCTAAACCCTAAACCTAGCACAACCCTACAACCGTCCCTGACCCCCCTTTCTTTCCCCGACAACCTAGCCGTAACCCTAACTCCGACGAACCCCGTCCAGCCCCCACAACGACACTCACCGCCCCCAACCACCGCCGACAAGTTACGCCGTGACAAGGCGAGTCGATCGCCACCCAAGCGTCGCCGCGACGTTGCCTCCTCCGCCGTCCAGAGCTTTCGAAACCCTTCAAGCTCGTCGGATACGTAAGTAGCACCGTGTCTACCGTGTCGTACGTGTCTCGTACACACGTATGTGGTTCGCCAGGACACGAGGACCCTAGCCCAGTGCTTGGACACGCGAGTCTAGACTCGTGCGTGTCGTAAATAACCCAGACACTTAGACTCTTGTGTCCTTGAACTGTCAGGACACAAGATTGTTTTATCGGGTTTATAAAATAATAAACTAAAACCTAAATAAATTAACCAGAACCCTAACCCCTAATACAAAGCTCGGGCTGATCCCCTGGCCAGCCCGACCCAACTCGAGAACCCGACCCAGAGGGCCGAGTTCGAATCCCCCCTCCCCCGTGCTGTTATTTCTTTTCCTTTTTCTTTTTCTTTATATGTTTATATATATATATATATATATATATATATATATATATATATGTATGTATTTTGAATAAAAAATGTGGGCATGGGCGTGGTTTCCGAGCGCTGGAGCTTGGCTTCCGAGCGCTGGAGCGTCTCCGCTCCTCGAGCCTCCCTCCCAGCCGGGCTCCGGCCGGTGGCCGTCCGTCCTCGGCCCCCCCTCCCTGCAGCTCTCCTTTCTTCCTTCCCGGCCCCTTCAGCCCTCTCAGCCGGCCGGGACCCCTCCGGAAGCCCTTCTCGGGAGGCGTCCTCTGCCCTTCGTGCGGGGGACCTCCGCCCTTCCTCCCCCCTGCTCGGCGTAGCCATCGTCCCCGGCGGTGGAGGCGACGCCGCGTCCGGGTCTTGCGGCCTTCCCCGGCTCCGTCAATCCTTGGCCCGCCGCCAGTCCCTTTCGGCGTCCGGCGTCCAGCGCGGCCAGCCGTCGGCCCGCAGTGCCTCTCCGACGCCATCCCTTCCGTCGGGCCGCCCTCCCCCAGGGCTGCGGCTCACCCCCCCGCCTCCGACGCCCTGAGCCGCCCCCCCGGTCCTCCTTCTGCGCTCGGCACGGCACCCCCCCCCTCCTTCCCTTTCGTCCCCGTCCGGTCCTCCATCGGATCCGGATCCGGCGGCCCCTCCGGTGGCTGCGCTCTCTGCCCAGCCAGTCGCCTCCCTCCTGTCGCCCCCTGGCCCCCCCCCCGCCCCGGCTGAGGGCTTCCCTTCTGTCCCCTCCGCCTCTGCCCCGGCCCCGGATCCCTCTTCCCCGACCGGCGCGTACTGGAGTCATCCTTCCTCCTCACAGTGGGTCTGGATCCCCGACCACCCCCAGGTGGAGGCGGTCCTCCTCGCCCTGGGTGCGAGACGCTACCCCTAGCGCCTAGCGCCTTCCTCCGTCGTGCTCCCTCCGTCGAGGTCGAGCCCTCTCCCCCGCCCTCGGCAGTGCAGGAGGCCACGCTTCCCCTCTCGGACTCCTCCTCCGGTCGCCTCCGTGGGTCTCTCCTCCTCCTTGCCGGACCGGCTTCCCCCTCCTCGCCTGTCAGCCCTGCAGCGCGTGCGGGACTCCCCTCCCTCCCTCGCAGGCGGTTCTGGCTCCCCTCCTTCCCCTCGTGTTGGCCGTCATCCGGAGTCGGAGCTCCCCCAGCGTGGAGTCGCCTCCTCCCCGAGGCACCTCTCCTGGCGGCTGACTCTCACCGGCGGTCTCTTTATGGAGCTCGGCGGCTCTACTCCGGCCACCGCGGTTCCTCCCCGGCTCTCGGCTCCCGTTCGGTTGCGCTCGGCTCCCAGCGCCATCTTCCGGCATCGGCGGACCCCCTGGCGCCCCCCGCATTGGCTCCTCCCTCCGCCCCATCCGCCGCGGACTCGCCGCGGCCTGCGTCTTCTCCTCCCCTCCCGGCGGTGGCGATTTCTTCCCCTCCCGGCGGTGGCGTGGTCTCCCCTCCGGTGGCGCCACCCCCCCGTAACGTCGATTCCCACCGGCGGAGCCCCCTTCCCGGCGTCGACCTCCTGGCCGCGCGCGGGTGGCCCGAGCCGCCCCCTCGGCCCGGCGGCGTCCCTCCCCCTCCCTCCTGTTCCCGTTGTCTCCGTGCGGCTGTCCCGAGGCGTCCCCTCGGGTTCCGCCCGCTCCCTCGGGACGGTCGACCCCTTGGGCCCCGCGCCCATTCGGGCCACGTGCCTCGTCCAGGCCACGTGGGTTTCCTCCGCTCGTTGGGGCTTGCGTTCTCTTTTGTTTTTGAATTTTGAATCCCGGGTTTGCCTCTCGTGGGACCCGGGACCAGGTTGTAGGCTCGTTTGTCCTGTTCAGTTTCAATAAAATGGTTTCTGCTTAAAAAAAAAAAAAAAAAATATATATGTATGTATTTCCGTATATATATTTTATATATATATATATATATACTGTTATATATACGTATAATTTTAATGTAAGAGTGTGGATATATAGATATATATATATATATATATATATTATATATAAGATAGTATATTAATATAATATATATATATGATAGTATATATATATATATAGAATTAAAAAAATATGTATTTATATATATATAGATATATAGATATGATATTAATATTATATATATATATAAATGCATATGTATAGAGGTATTTTGTGCATATATACGTATACTAGCAATATATTATATAGTGTATTTACTATTATTATATAATATTTACTATTATTTATATATATGTATATATTATATTTCTTATATGATATATATTTCCTTATATATATATATATATATATATATATATATATATATATATATATATATATATATATTATATATATATATATATTATTTTTTTTGTTACTATATAATGTATTATATATATATATATATAATATATATATATAATATATATACATATATATGATAACAAAAATAATATATATATATATAATATATATATATATATATATATATATATATATATATATATATATATATATATATATATATATATATATATTATATATGTATATATGTATACATAACTAATTAGTCTCTCTACTTTACGTAATATTGTACATATATTATACTTTAATATATGTAAATATACTTGTCATATTTATATGACTACTATGTATAATTTTACCTCGTTAAAATATTAATATTTATTATATAATTTTATATCTTTGTATTTTTGTGTATTTTAATTACTGCAACCATTTGGTGTCCAAGCCTAGCATGGGTTTTTGAGCTCAAATATATTTTCACACATTCAAGACCTGTGCAAGTCATGTTGGACTTGATTCGTGGCCTTGGGTCCTGTATTTGAATTTTGGTTCAAATTATATACATGGACAAAATACGCAGATAATTAATTATTTAATTTTAGATTGTGTACCATGCTGTTTTTGAATTTCTAAAAATACTTTAATTGCTGTTAAAATTCTAAAAAGTAGTATTTAGATACTATGTTAATTTAGCTAATTTAGTATAATTTTTACAGAATTTAATTTATAGTATTGCCACTGTTTTGGCATATGAAACCAGAACTCACTTTCTGTGCACTTATGAAAACTGATTTTTATAAAATACTTATACTGGTTAATAAATTCTAGAAAAATTATAATAAATTCCTATAATTAACAAGGATCATTTTGATACTTTATTTTATTTAAAATTGAGTTTTTTGTCTATCTCAAAAAATTGTTGGAACACAATGTACAGTTAATTTATTTATTGAATAATTATGACTTGCAACTTTTTGTGTTATTTTGAGTTATAGCCGTATTGAACCTCACCCCTCACTAGTGTAAAGACCCTAGAAAGTTAGTTATAGTATTGTGTCACCCCACATTGGTCTCCTATGCTAAAGTTATCATTTTGGCTAGGTGTCCAGTCACAAGTCGTGTTGCACCAATTAGTGTCTTAATGTTTTAGCTTAGTGTAAAAACTAAGTTTATGTATTTATTTCTACAGTGACGAGTTACCAGGCATCTATAAAATTTTTATCACAGCTAGCTTTGCTAGAGACAAGTACTTTCTACAAACTTTACATACTGTTACATCAATGAACTGCAAATCCAACCATGTTAAATGCTGATCCTTGGGGTAGCAAGTTAGATATTCACATGTTGTACTTTCAGTTGCTACCATGCATAGAACATTCTTTATGTTTCTCTCACATGATTAGAATCTGGGTTATGGGGAAACTGTTAGTAGCGTACGTGATCATGCCCCCTTCTCCGTACGTATGTACCGAGCAAGGTTGACATTTTATATGTATACCTTGTCGTAGGCTTTATTTCAAAGCGGATTTGTACGTATGTACATCTATCGCCTTATCACTTGTACGGAAGTACATTTCATTATGTGCCCCTGCACATTGTACACCTATTGACGATCACGTACCTGCTACAGTTTTAAACATTACATATACATCTGTCTCTATGACATATGTGTCCTTGCCATGATAGATTATGTGATACCATGTTTCCAGTTATTCTTCTTATGTTCATTTTCATGTTTCATATGCTAGTTTGTTAGAAGCAGTACTTGCTCCCGTCCTGACAGGATAACGTTGTAGGTATACTTACTGAGGAAGAATTGCTCTGTGATCCGTATTATGGAGTTACTGTCGAGGACCAGACTTTGCCTTACGAGGATGTACCTGCGGGGAACCTCGCCTAGTTGTCTTTTGCTTGGGATATTTAGAGTAGTCATGTATTTAGACTACGTATTTTGTAACTAGACATGTATCCAGTTTTACATTTCAGACTTGTACTTGGACTTATTACTATATGAGACGACTTTTGTGTTTGGAGCATTTATGACTTTTATTCACTTATAGAACTGTTAGCACATTTAGTCTTATCTTGTTATCTCTAGAACAGCTTACTGCGCTTTATCTCAAGCGCAGGCTGGACATGACTCGGCCCGACCCAACAATTTGGGTAGCGGGTCGTGACACTTAACATTTGTCTATGTAAACCGAAAAACCCACACAACTTTTCTGGGTCAGAGAGGAAGGTTTTTATTCATTTTTTTGATTTATAAAATTTACATTCATTAATTATATTAATCAAAATAATAGTTAATTATTTGATAAAATAGTCAATAGTTAATACATAATTATGGTAATTAATTTAATTATGATAGTTAATCTATTTTTTTATAATTACGGTAATTAATTTAATTATGGGTTACTATATTTCAACCCCAACATCCATTTTCAACAACCATCCAAACAATCAAACTTATTTTTTCTCCACTTTCAACAACCAGCTCATTTTTCTTCCACTTGCAGGAGATAAAAAGTAATATATCCAAATACATTTTGCTAAGTGTCACCTGCTGCAAGTGCACTGTAACTCAACATGATGTAAGTGTCACTTTTACACTTTCAAATAGTTACTTCTATCCAAACAGGCTATTAACGAAAATCGTCAATGACTAACCGTTAACTCCTTTGTCCCTCCTTTAAGTGGGGATGCACATTGAATTATGACTAAAATATCATCAAATAAGTGGGGTACACCTTGAATTATGGTAAAATAAGTACGGACTCAAATTTTTTGTTTTTATTTATGCAAGTCAAAGGAGTTAACTGTTAGTCATTGATGGTAACCGTTAAAAGTGGAGGGTTTTATGCATTATTGTAATTCAGTAGGGTACACCTTGAATTATGGTAAAATAAGTGGGGGACAACTCAATATTTTTTTAAAATTTTAAAGGATGTTAAAATTAATAATAATACTAAAAATATCAATATTAATATTTAAAAAATTAAATAACTTAATTCTTATTGGTCCGTGTGGGAGGCCGCATGGCATGGCTCATTTAAGAATATGAGTCAATGAATCATATCAAATTTTCATATATATATATATATATATATATATATATATATATATATATATATATATATATATATATATGAAAGAAGGTAATTGTGGCGAACGCTCCAACCGGGAATCGATCTCCTGACCACTCGGGCTGCATCATATCTCTTAACCACTAGGCTAGAGCTCATTTGCATTTCATATATATATATATATATATATATATATATATATATATATATATATATATATATAATATATTTTATTTTGATCAATGGGTACTTGTGGCGAACTCACCTCCACTGGGGCTCGAACCCCCCGACCACTTGGGCTGTATGCATCTCTCTTAACCACTAGGCTAGAGGTCATTTGCATATATATATATATATATATATGAAATTTTTTGAATATATATATACTAGCATATGTGCACGTGCCTTGCACGTATTTTAACATTCTTTTAATTAACTTAAGAATATTTTTTAGGAAGACCAAATGATAGTCTTCGTAATTACTAAGTTGTCCTTATTAAAATTAATGAACCATTTTTAATTAGTATAGACATGTAAGAGTATTTTCGGAATTCAAAAGTTTCACCATCAAGTTTTCCTATTATATAGTAGAATAGATATATAGGAAAACTTGGTGGTAAAACTTTTGAATTCCTAAAATACCCTTGAATATTTTATAAACATGATGTTATTATGTCAACTTGCATGTCCTTTATATTTAGGAGTCAAAGCAATAAAGTTTGCATGCTATAATTTTTTTTTTTTCCATACAACTCTTCATGTTCCAATGGTAATAATTATTTTTTCATTATAATATTTTAATTAAAATACATACAAAGTACGTACATGAAGACTAGTATATATAATAGAAAAACTTGGTGGTGAAACTTTTGAATTTCCTAAAATACCCTTAAGTATTTTATAAACATGATGTTATTGTGTCAAATTGCATGTTATTTATGTTTAGGAGTCAAAGAAATAAAATTTGTATGTAAGTTTACTTTTTTCATACTTTTTTTCATATTTCAATGGTAAAAATTTTCTATTCTTGCCATTTTTCAAAGATTATTATTCTCGTGCTACCATTCTTCATGCAAACTAGCTCGTTTGTAGAGCTGTCAAGTGGGCCGGGCCGGTGTCATGAGGGTCAGGTCTGGGCCGAACTTCTCATGCCCATACACTATAGGACCGGACTGGGCCGGACTTAAGGTAGAAATTTAAGTCCGGTCCGATACATGGCCCACGGTGCCCACGGTGCGGTGGGTCTTAGACTGGGTCGGACTTATACTATTAATGCCCTGGACTAAATTGAACTTTTTGGTAGAATGTGGGATGTCTCAACTGATTTTTTTTGTTCTTAAAGAATGTGGTTAACTACTCTAAAACTGTAATATAATGCTCTTCTTAAATTGTTTATAAATTTTAGATCAAATATATTGATATCAAGCAATAATAAGTTACAGTGTGTTTGTATTTAAATGTGTTCCATGCTATTTGAATTCGGTAAGAATGCAGCTTTAATTGTGTCGTCGTTACAGATATGTGTTTCATAGTTTAAGCATCACATGAACAAAACATTTACAAATTTTATGTTCTTTAAACTCCCAACTCTATCATGAACTTGCATGATGATAATACACAAGAATGATCACCGAATGATAGCTACATCTTGCCAACAACTTATGATATTAAGGTTACCAGATGTTTCCCCTCACTCTGGGGAAGAAACATATGTTAATTAAATAAACAAACATCAACAAAATATATGTAATGATGTATCAAGAATATGCAATTATGTTGAAGAGATTACCGAACTATATATCTCAACGGAATTCACATTCTAAATGTCTTGAACCCCAAAAGTTGGGCCGGACCTCGGATCGGGACGGGTCTGTACTTCGGGCCGGGCCGTGCCGGGACGGGTCTCTCTTGTGGGCCAAAAATATGAGGCCCGACACGTCCTGATGTACTAGAACGGGTCAGTCCGGGCCGAAAATTATTCGGGTCGGATCGACACATGGAACATTTTTTATGGCGGGCTCGTGTCGGACTCGGCCAGTCCGGCCCAATTGACAGGTCTACTCGTTTGTAAAACCCTTCCATTAAATATTTAATTATTAGTTCTCTTCTGACATAGTTCTCTCAACGGTATAACTCAATTTTTTGTTAAAAAAATTGCACAACTTGAACTGATGAGAGATTGCTTATTACATGGTTTTTGTAAAAAAAAAAAAATTGATAAAAGATTGTGTTTTGTCGTTGAGAGAACGATGTCACAATAGAAACAATATACGAGAATATTTTACTATTTTAGTCATTTGGGAAGATTTTGGTCAACTAACGGTTTGATGGACATGTTGATTTGCCAAAAAAAACAAAAGTTGACACAGGTTTTTCGCTAAAACAAATTTTTTGTATATGTTATATGCATAAACATAAAAGTTCATATGGGTTTCTGAATTTTACTCTACTTAGTAAATAAATTATATAATATACGATATTATATAATCCAAATAGCACGTGTATCATCAATTTTTTGGTAAAATTTTTCTTCGCTAAAAATATAATTATTTATGGATAATAAGGTTATTTACACAGTCACTGACTTAAATTTATAAGACAATCTAACATTGTGTTACCTCCTCTTCTCTTTCTCTAAGGTTGTCCATGTTGTTGTTTCGTTCTCTCTCTCTCTCTCTCTCTCTCTCTCTCTCTCTCTCTCTCTTTTGGAAGCGAGAATGAGCTAGAAAGAAATTCGGAACAAACCTGTGCGTTAACATACAGATGGAGGGATCCAACTCCGGCTCCAGACCTGTCACGACCCGCACCCTAAATAGGGGCACAAGTGCGTGACAATGCCCAGCCTACACCGTAAAAACGACGTAGAACGTTGTAGGTCTACTAGCCAACAAACAGTATATAATAACCTGTCATCTCCGCACGGAGGTATATAATATGAAATTTTGATAAACTCAATCACAATCTAGAAGGAAGGATCATGGCACGAAAACTAGATGGATAAAAACCACAAGTGCAATATCCAGCTCAACAACGAGAGAAAGACACGCCAAGTAATATAGTTATACAATCCCAAATATAATATCATAAACATAAGTAGCAAGCTGGAGACAAGGTCCAGTCCAAAATATCTACTCTAACTAACTAAGCTAGAGGCTCGTCGGGCGGAGCTAAGCCCTGCTGAACCAAGGTCTCCAAGTCTAAGCCCACGACGTCATCCGGACCGTAGTAGGTACAGAAATCCTCCTCATCAGCATCTGTAATATTTTGTCAACATATCCAGTCATGATGGAACGAGTACAATCAACTAACAACAGTTCACAAGATATGACAAAAGCTATAAGACTGTAAATAGAGAGTATATACAAGAAATTATGGAATGTACATGTGAGTATCATGGCAAGGATAAGCTGTAAATCTAGAGCTAGAACAAGACAAGTAAAACAAATCATGGCATGTACAAGTATCAAGAATCATCTATCTAGGTGTGTGAGTACTAGCTACAACATGTGTCACGCCCCAGAACCAGAATACTGGAGAGCGGGGGCAGACATAGCCAGCTACGTATAACGGAATGGAATCCATCTCGCTATACGGTCACGGCTGTCTAGAATATGAGGGTTTACTACAAGCCAACGGTCTCTTATGGTCAAGCCTATTGTCTCAATCTCAAGCAAATAATATAATTACAAGATGTTTGATCACCAAATATACAATAAAAGGCGTCCCAAATATTACATATCAGCTGATCATGAAGCTAGTCGTACAAAATGCAAGGACTAGCAAGAGTTAAGTAATACATGATCAACCCTAGGATTCGTTAATTATGTTTACAGCCCGTAGGCCGACAGTAAGTAAAAGTGCATCGAGCTAACATGTGCTCGTCGGCTAAACGCCTCAAAAGAATAATTTTACAATAGAGTGAGCGAAACAAAATAGAAAACCCACTCGTAGCCCGGGTTCCTTCTAGTCGCCACCATCGGGCTGGAGGTTCGGTAGATCCTCGGGTGCTGCTCCGAAATCTGGCCACACAAAACCAGCTGGGTCAAACCCCAGAAAGAGCAAGTGCCACAAAGGAGGCCACGAAATAAGAACAAAAGCCAGCATATCAGAACATAAAAAAAGAAATGGAAGAAGGTACAAGTAACAAAAGCACATCAGGGCAATAAACGACTAGGGACGTGGAACCATTCTGGGAGCCAGGTTACAACCCGTAAACCAAACAAGGACCGGGGTTGTAACCCTTCGCCTGAATATCTCCTTGTCCCTACCCAATTATTGTTAAAGCAAGTAAAACAATCATGTTCAGGAGTACCAGGGTACAGGGACTAGACAAGACTTAGACAGGGCTGGACATCATCCATTCACAAGCAGCCAAGCAAATACTACGGCTTACTACTTTAACTAACTAGGGTTGTCACAAGCCTTAATTACTAACAAGATGCAAGTGAGAAATTCCCAGTCCCAAGCCCTGCAGACCATCCAGTTATCATTCCGCGGGTTGAGAGTATGGTTGGGTACATCGCCCCGGAGACGATATACCCTTAGGTGACTTAGAGGGTGCAACACATGACAGTGCGCTGGAAATGTGCTCTACTCGTCGACAAGCTACAAGTCCAATTAAGAGCGCCCAGATAACGAGATTGCCTGTGACTGGAAATTCTCCATAAACTATAGTTTGATCTAGTCATTAGCCTAATCCATATTCAGTATGAATCCCTGACCGTGGGAAAACCAGGGAGTCACGTCCTAGACATGATGCAAGACAAGACAAGTGGATTGCACAAGCAAGCAAGCAGGAACACCCACGGCGTCAGAGTTGGTTATACAAGTCAAGTTAGCCGTCGCAACCGCATCAAGATAAATCATGTCAGGATACTTGTCAGGAGTGTGCCACGACGGGCCACTATCATGTCAGGTTGGTCATGTCAGGAGTGTACCACTACGGGTCACTGTCGTGTTATGCTGGTTCCTTGTCATACCATGCCATGTACAATAGTCATTCCAAACATATTAAGTAAAATCAAGTTCATGACAAAAGGCGTAAGGATATAAAATGGGCGTAAAATATCTAATAAAATATCAATATACAGGGCTATAGAAGAGCCAAGCTTAAGGAAAAATAAAACCAATCTCCATGATTGGACAGATTGTGCAAGGGACCCTGGGGTCGGGTTGCGCAGGAGTCAAGTGCGCCAGGGGCCAACTGCGCAGGAGTGAGCTGCACAAAAGTCGGCTCGCGCTGAGCTGGTTGGCGCAGGGGTCAGATTGCGTATGAGTGGACTGCGCAGGGGTGAAGTGCGCAGGGTTAGATTGCGCAGGGAGCCAACTGCGCAGGGGTGAACTGTGCAGGGGCTGATGGCGCATGGGGCTGAGCACAGTTCGCCAAGGGGCAAGCAGCGCGGTCGGCGCTGCGCTAAAGAGCGCAGGCCGAAAGGGGATGCGCAGTCCAGCACTGCGCTAAAGAGCGCAGGCTACAGCCTGCTACTCCAGGCCGAGAAGAACACCAAGAACACAAAGAATTCAAATTTTTATATCTTTATCAAATCAAAACCAAATCTGGATTTTCAAAGGTCTAACTTGAGTAAAATTGAATTCTCTTCCACATGGGAGCATCAAAACCCACAAAATCTCAACTAAAATAGATCAAAACCATGTAAATCCGAAAATAAAGAAACTTAGATCTAGAACAATGGAGACTCCAAATCACAAAATGCCAAGTTCTAAAGTTAATCTCCATGGCCTAATTTAGCTAATGGACAAATAAAAAAGTGGTTCTCATGTGGTGGCAAGGTGCACTTGCCTATGGGTGTTGGTGTTGTGTAGAGGAAGGAAGAAGAAGAAGATGAAGAAATAAATGAGAGAATTATGGAGGAGAGAGAAAAGTAGGTGGAGTTTTAATGAGGTGGGTTGTGTTGTGTTGAGGGTGGAGTGTAGGTTAAAGTGCTCCAATGCATTTTAAACCAAACCAAACCAATTCTCCTCCACAAAATAAAACCAAGTCATGTCAAAACCCGTTTTACGAGAAAACCCAAAATTCTACAAGTCGAGCCAAAATATAATTACAGGCCAGAATCTGAGAAAATAAAATACAGGACCAAGGTACATGCAGGCTTAACCAAAATACGTGTTCTGAGATATGGGTGTTACAACATGTGGCCGGCTTGGGTCTGCACAAGGTCATGATCTAGCCAATCATACGTGTGGTGTAGGATTGGCATTCACAAGATTCACAAGATATACAAGGCGGGTATTGACCACAAATCTATACTAGTACTCCCCGTCCCCGACTGGTAGAGTGGATCCAAGCAAGACACGTTACAACACAGGATTCTATGAGAAGGGAGCAAGTCTCCTCGAGAATCGATGTCCATATACTGTACAAGAACTACAAGGGGGCTTGCATAAGATATACCAAGACAACGAGGAATAACATCTCATGTCGGGATCTATGAATACCAATCCGTGTGACCAATGTGTCGAGAACAAGCATATCTACACTAATTACATGAATTATAACAATCATCGTAAATTGGAAAAGTTATCAGAGAATGTACTCGCCTGTAATGTGATGGATAGATCGACTGAGTCCAAGAACAGTGCCTCGAGGACCTATAGATGGAATACTGTATCAATATAATAGTTTGGAAGTGAAATTAAGTCATACTGAGTCAAACTAGGTCAAAACACGTCAAACTAAGTCAATCTAGGTCAAACAAGGTCAAACTAGATTGTACAGGGTCAATCTAAGTCATATTAGGCCTAACAAGGTCAAACTGGGTCAGTGCAAGTCAAACAAAATTAAATTAGGTCGATTTAAGTCAACTGTTAACTTACAGTTGACTTTTGGTCAACTGGTCAACTCTGGTCAACCCTAGGTCAACTTTAGGTCAAACTTGACTAACGTTGACTAACAGTTGACTTTGGGTCAACTGGTCAAGTTTGGTAAAGTTCTGGTCAAGTTCTAGGCTACGGTTGACTTTTGGTTGACTTTTGGTCAAAATAGTCAACCGTAGTCAACCAAGGTCAAAACTAGTCCAAGTCCACTATTTCTAACCATTACCAACCATAATATCCTAATTTTAGCTATACCTTAAAGCATTAAACTCATATGTTGAGAATGGGTATTATCCCTACTTATCCCATTTACCCTTCCCACTCTAATACTAAGGCCAAGTAGCTTTTCCTTAGGAGTTTCACTCCCGGCTTCCTAGGGTAGTAGGATACTAGCCCACACTATCATTACCTACCAACCTTCCTAGGTGAAGTGGACATCCAGTCCATCTTACGGTCCATGTTGTTGATTTACCCATTATCTTGAGCATCGAGGATACTCAATGATATCGTGTGATACCATTCTCCTAATCCCACACGAAACTCCGATTTTAACTTAGGAGCCTTCCCACAAACTCTATCTTACATTAGCTAAGTCTCATTCAAATTTGGACGCGTTCCGACACCCGGAACTCAAAATTACCCTTTCACTCACCCTCTAACTAAATTCTAATTCACTCACACTCACTCAAAATCCCACTCTACATATCCACTCACATAGGACTAGTTGGGGGGTTATTTAGGGGGATATATATGTTTATATATAGGGTATATATGTATATATATATAGGGGTATATATATGTATATATATAGGTATATATGTGGGGGTTAAATGGGGCTAAAGGGGGGGCTATAGCTGCTGCCATAGCTACTATTGCTGCTGTTTTAGCTGCTGCTGCTGCTGCTGCTATTACTGCATGCTGCTGCTGCTGCTATGGCATGCTATTTGGGGGGGGGGGGGGAGGGGGGCAGCAGCTCCAATTCCCCCCTCACAAGCTGCTGCTGTGGCTCTTCTTTCTTCCTTTCTAACTCTTCTATTTCCCGTCTGTCATGCCCCAGAACCAGAATACTGGAGAGCAGGGGAATGACTCAGCCAGCTACATATTACGGGTAGATGAATACCGTATAATACGATCAATGCTGTCTAATAAGACGAGGGGTGCATACTACATAAAAGTCTCACTATGGTCACTTCACATCTATTGTCTCAATCATTCAAACAAGAAACAGAAATAGAGAACATGTAAAATAAAACAGTAAGGCGTCCCAAACATTTAATCAAAATGTTCTTGATATCTGGTTTTACAAAACATAGCCAGATAATGTAGCAAAATATACACAATTGCTTATCAGCTGCAGCCTGACTTTAGTTACAATTATGCAAAAGTAGGTACAAGACAATCCGACTAATATGTCGGTGCCAAACATTAAAGTTTAAAGTAGATAACAAAACGAGCAGGAAAGTAAGAAACCCACTCGAGTCCTCCTGCGATCATCCCTCTAGTATTGACCATCTTGGAGGTAGAAGTAAGCTGGATCCTCGGGGACCGGCTCTAAATCTGGCCATGCAAAACCAGAGAGGTTAGACCTCTAATAGCAAGTACCGCAAGGAAGCACGATATGGGGAGTAAAACCAGTAATAGGAAAACATAATAAATAGATCTCTGCTGACTAATGGGATTCACATCACATCACGACACTTCAAACCAACCTCCCAACCAAACAAGGACAGAAGTTGACCCGTCATGTCCTGATATTTCGATCATCTTAGTTAGTCATCAGAGTAGAGACAGTACACAAACAAATCAGCTTAAACGGCCATACAACTACTACGGCTTGCTACTGTAAGTTCCAGGTTATCCTGGAATTATGCAATATAGATTCCTCAGTTCTTACTATGTGCAAGCAAGGCTAGTTTACCCAGTCAATCAATTGCGCCGATCATGAATTAGACGAGTCCCAGCGGGACGCTCGTCGTCAATATATAATATACAATAAATAATATAAGCAGATACCGCTCCCTGCCCGTATGACAGATTTGTAGTATCTGTGGGAACCAGCCGGCCTGTCGGGCACTTAATAGTCCCCAAGAGGGCTGCCATGTAAGAACTCGGGAATCCATTCTCTCCATGCAATCATTATTTTATTTAACTTAATAGTCTCTACGTTGAGTGTAATGTCCCAAATTCGTGATACGTATTTAGTGTACGTATACGTGTTTTAGGCCCATAATATATTTAGTCATGATTAGTTATCTTGGTTTATTTTACACTGGCTTGATTTTATTGGCATTGATAGTTTAAATGGTTTTAATGGTTTATTGGTTATTTTGGATTAGTGAGGCTTGGTTTATTCCTGGGGTTGGTTTGGTTCGACTAGGCTTGGTTGCCTTGGTTCATCAAGAACCAAGGGGTGAACCCCCTACCTACCACCACCCATAGTATATCCTTTCTCCTTCTCTCTCTTCATTAATATCATTTTCTTCTCCACCATTTACTCCTGCACCTACCAAGAGAGAGAGAGAGAGAGAGCTAGGCAAGTGCAACTTGCTTCATGGAGGAACTCAAATTTTATTGCTTTATTCTCTTCCTTACAGCTTTTTAACTAACTTTAGAACTTGGCATTTTCACTTTCCATGGCTAGATTCTTGTAGATCCATATTTATATTATTTTCAGATTTCCTGGGTTTTGATCTATTTAATCTTGTTATTATCAAGTTTTGATGGTTCTATGTTGTAGAAAATTTCGTTCTACCCCATTTTGACCTATGGAAGTTCTGATTTGGACTCCGGATGATGGAGTTGTGGAGCTTGAGAACTTGGCTTTCATGGTGTTCATCTTCTCAGAAATTTGGAGAAGATGAACTGTGCTTGGACTTGACTTGACCGCATGACAATTTATGCGACAAGTCATTCAGTCGCATGAGACTCTCAGCCGCATAGACTGAGTCTCATTCTTGGCCGCATATGCGCCCTTGTACTCTTCTGAGCCGCATGAATTATCTTAGCCGCATGAGCCCCCCCCACTTGAGTCGCAGCCGTATATGACACATCTCCCGCTGGCCGCATAAGCACCACATTCCTGAGCCGCATGACCCTTGCTTGGACCCAGCCGCATGGACTCGATTGATTGAGCCGCATGGACTCGATTGACCTGAGCCGCATGAACTCAATTGATCGGGCCGCATGGATCCAATTGATTCCAGCCGCATGGGTTTTTGAACCCTGCGCTGTATGGATTCGATTGATCTCAGCCGCATGGGGCCAAGAACATTCTTAGCCGCATAGGGTCCACCCCTCCCCGCCAGCCGCATGAACCCCCATCTCTACACTTTCCAGCCGCATGGACCCGAACTCCTTCTTGGCCGCAGGGGCTTTTCCCTTATTAGCCGCATGCGCCTGACCCCATTCAGCCGCATGGGCAGTTCTCATCCAGTCGTATGAGTCTTACCCTTTCCTGACCGCATATGCTTTAGCCGCATGGCTCTTCTATAGCCCTGAATATTGATATTTTATTAGATATTTTACGTCCATTTTATATCCTTACGTCTTTTGTCCTGAACTTGAAAATCATGAATTCATTTGATATGTTTGGAATTGATAGTTGAGTATGACATGATAGTGACCCGTAGTGGTGCACTCCTGACATGATAACCTGACATGACCTGATAGTGGCCCGTCGTGGCACACTCCTGACTAGTACACTTGATATAATAAACCTGACATAATTTTCTTGAATAGCTGTTGCGACGGCTACCTGACATGACCCGACCTGTATAATTACCTGGACACCGTGGGCGATTGTGCTTGTACAAATAATCCAGTCCTGTCTTGCATCATGTCTAGGAGGGGACTCCTGAGTACCACGGTCAGGAGAACCTACTGAAATGGACTACAGTTAATGACTAGTATAATTCACTAGACATGAAGAGATGTTCCCCAGTTACAAGCGATCCCGTTATCCCGGCCGCAAATGTTTGGACTTGTAGCCTGCCGACGAGTAGGGCACATTTCCAGCCCACTGTCATGTGGGGCACTCTTAATTGTCACTTTAAACGATTGAACTCTATTGTCACTCTAATGCATTGTACTCTCTAAATTGTCACTATAATGATTGCCTGGATAACCTGGATAGCTGCAGGGCCTGTGACTATTTGGAGCATCTCATTGCATCTTGCTAGTAACTAGGATTGTGATAACCCTAGTTAGTTAATGTAGAAAGCCGTAGGCAATGATTGGCCGTGATTGATTGGATGGAGTCTAGTCCAGTATAGTATTGTCTAGAAGTGATTGATTGCAAGATTGTACCAGAATGATTGAAAGATTGTTACTATAAAGATTGTCACTCCAGATTGTCACTATAATGATTGTCACTCCAGATTGTCACTATAACGATTATACTCTATTGTCACTCTAGCATATTGCACTCTTCATTGTCACTTTTATCATTGTACTCTCTCCTTTTCACGTTAATGATTGGCACCTTTAGCAATAAATGATCGGAAGACTATGTTCTGTTCAGGTGAAGGGTTACAATCTCGGTCCTTGTTTGGTTTAAGAATTGTAACCTGGCTTTCGGAATAGTACATTCGTCTTCTCTTCATATATTGTCCATATTTTATTTAGCACGATTCTCCAGTTCTTTTATGTCAATGATGCTTCTCTAATTATTTTCTCTGATTGGGGCAAGTGCATTGGTAGTGTACAAACCTCAATCTGTGTTACTTATTGTTTTCTTACATGTTGAATGCTAATGATTTGCTGGTTTTAGTTCTTAAGTGAAGCCTCCTTTGTGGCACTTGCTCTTTCTGGGGTCTGACCCAGCTGGTTTTGTATGGCCAGATACCGGAGCAGCACCAAAGGATCTCCCTGCTTTCCAGCCCGATGGTGGTCACCAGGCGTAACCAGGGCATCGAGTGGGTTTCTTTTGTTCTCCCACTGTAATATTGTAAATTATTCTTTTGAGGCATTTAGCCGACGAGCAAGTGTTAGCTCGATTGTACTTACTTACTGTCTGCCTACGGGCTGTAACATGATTGACAAGCCCCGGGGGTTGATCATGTATGACTGAACTCTTGCTAGTCCTCACATTTTGTAATGACTAGCTTCATGATCATTCCGAATATATAATGTATGAGACGCCTTACTATTGTGTATTTGGTGGTCTGACATCTTGTAACTATTATTAGTTGGTTGCGGTTGAGACAATAGGCTATTTTATGACCTTAAGAGACTGATGGATTGTAGTGAAACCCTCACATATCTAGACAGCCGTGACCGTATAACGGTGTGGATTCCATTCCGTTATACGTAGCTGGCTATGTCTGCCCCCGCTCTCCAGTATTCTGGTTCTGGGGCGTGACATTGAGTGAAATCCCATGCCGTGGATCATGGTCATTCAGAATGAGTACTTTCGTACGGGGTACGATATTCACAACCCTACAACGATACCAGTATGGTTAGGTTGTAGGTCTTACATAGCGTAATGCAACAATTAAAACTAACCACGGAATAATCATTCCTTGACCATAAAGTACACATGCTGCTTGGGTAAGATAAATAAATAAATAAATAAATAAATAAATTGAAGCCTGCATGTGCCTGTATGCCAATATTCGAGATTAGCCAGTCGATTTGCAATAGTTCATAGTTAATATGAACGTGTCTCATTCATTCATTTCAATAAGACGACTAGCCAGTCTCTTAGTTCCCACTAGGAAGCATGATCAATTATTTAAATTAAGATATCAATCCTTGTTATTAATGCCAATATAACAATCAATGTAAATTAATGTAAAGATGCCAACTAATGCTAATAAATGCCAAGATAATTAATCAATGTCAATCAATGTCAATTCAGGACAAGAATCAACCAAAAAGGCATTAGAGCCAGAGTTCATGCGGCTCGCGAGACTTATGTTTCATGCGGCCGGGAATGAATAAGTTACATGCGGTTGGACAAGGGTGATTCCATGCGGCCAAGTTAGCAAAGCCTTATGCGGCTAGAAACTAAAGAGGTCTCATGTGGCTAATTAAGTCAGGGTCCCTATGCGGCTAGGGTAAGTCATACAGCTCATGCGGCTGAGAATGGTCAGCGCCATGCGGCTGAGAAGACACGCAGCTCATGCGGCTGAGAATAGTCAGCGCCATGCGGCTGCGGGTTAAACTGAGTCCATGCGGCTGAGTAGGTGTAAGCCAATATGCGACTGAGAGATCTCGTGCGCCATGCGGCTAAGATATATATATATATATATATATATAAACTTCATGCGGTCGGAAAGTCGACGGTTCATGCGGCTAATTAAGTCAGGGTCCCTATGCGGCTAGGGTAAGTCATGCAGCTCATGCGGCTGAGAATGGTCAGCGCCATGCGGCTGCGGGTTAAACTGAGTCCATGCGGCTGAGAATGTGACAATTCACATACTGCTGTGGGACTAAATGCATATGCGGCAGATAAGTTTCATGTGACTGACTAAGACCATGCGGCTAGCTAAGCTCATGCGGCCAGGATGACTTGCCGCATGAAGACTCATGCGGTCAAGTACTGGCATGCGGCCAGGATCTGTTCTTCTTCTCCGAATTTCCTAAGGACAGAACCATGGAAACCATTGCTTCCAAGCTCTCTAAATCCTTCATTCCAAGCCCAAATCTGAACTTCCATAGGTCAAAATGGGGTAGAACAAAATTTTCTACAACATGGAACCATCAAAACTTAAAGATAACAAAGTTTACTAGATCAAAACTTAAGAAATCCGAAAATACTTTAAACTTAGATCTACAAGAAATGAACCATGGAAATTGAAAATGCTAAGTACTAAAGAGGCTTAAGATCAAGTAAGGAAGATGATAGAACAATAAAACTGGGATTCCATCATGAAGCAAGTTTGGCACTTGCCTTGGTGGCTGGTAGGTGGGGGAGGAGTTATGAGGAGGAAGAAGATTAATGGTGAAGTAATGAAGAGAGAAAAATGGGTGGGCTTTAAATGAAAGGGGTGGTAGTAGGTGGGGGTTTGTTTCAGTTCATGATGAACCAACTTAACTAAACCAATCCAAGCCGAACCCAAAGTAAAGTTAAAGCAGAGTATGAAAGCAGAAAATAAAATACGGAAATAAAATTGCAGAATATTAATTAACATGGAATTAAAGGAGTTTTTACTACAGAACAATACATGATAAATATTAAATAAATATATTAAAGCAATACATGTATTAAAATACGTATTCTGGGAACGGGAAGTGACATCTCTAGCCTCCTTAGAAAAATTCCGTCCTCGGAATTTCAAATCCAAGCAGGATAGGAATATCAAAACTAAACTAATCTAGGTACAAGAAACTTAAGCAATCATTCTTCAATGTTAACTAGCAGATAACATATCTATATTAACATCTACGATATCACGTAGTTCTATCTATAGGGTGACAAGCATGAGGGGTTAAGACAATCAAGGTACATGGGAAAAAATATACCTTGTGAGTCAAACAGATGTGGATACCGTGATCGAATATCATCCTCACGTTCCTACATTGACTCTCCTAATGAGTGATGACCCCAAGCAACCCGGACAAGGCTAATTGTTCGGTTCTTGAGTATCTTCTCTCTTCGGTCCACAATGGACACCGGCAGCTCCTCGTAGGACAAGTTGGTACCAACAACCAACTCAGAATGATCAAGGATATGACTGGGGTCCGATACATACCTTCGCAGCTGAGATACATGAAACACGTCATGCACCTCTCGTAACGAAGGTAGAAGGGACAGACGATAAGCAACATCGCCTACCCTATCAAGGATAACGAATGGTCCTACGTATCGCGAACTCAACTTTCCGCGAACGCCAAATCTAATGACCCCACGGGTAGGTGAGATCCGCAAGAACACGTGGTCCCCAACGGAAAATTCTAGCGGCCTACGATGCTGGTCCACCCAATGACGATGCCGATCCTGCGTAACTCGAAGTCGCTCTCTAATCCCCTTAACCACTTCAACCGTCTGAACAATCAACTCCGGGCCTAGCATCTTCCTCTCCCCGATATTATCCCATGCTAGTGGCGATCTACACTTCTTACCATATAGTGCCTCAAATGGCGCCATCTGGATACTGGCTTGATAACTGTTGTTGTATGAGAATTCGACTAAGTACAGGTGGCTCTCCCAAGATCCTCCAAAATCTAGGGTGCAAGTTCGTAACATATCTTCCAAAGTCTGAATTATCCTTTCTGATTGCCCGTCCGTCTGGGGATGGTAAGCCGTACTAAATTTTAACTTGGTGCCCAGACTATGATGTAAGCTCTTCCAAAAATGTGATGTGAAACGGGTATCTCTATCTGACACAATACTGACAGGGACTCCATGCTGCCTAACTATCTGTTGTATATATAACTCTGCCAACTTTTCTGTAGATTGCCCTACTCTGAAAGGAAGAAAGTGTGCTACCTTTGTAAGCCGGTCCACTATCACCCAAATAGCATCTTTACCACTTGGCGATCTTGGTAAACCGGTCACAAAGTCCATTGTGATGTGCTCCCACTTCCATTCCGGGATAGAAAGTGGTTGCAACAACCCAGCCGGCCTTTCCTGTTCTGCCTTCACTTGCTGACATACCAAGCAACGGAAAACAAACCTAGCTATCTCCCTCTTCATTCCATTCCACCAGAAGTGCTGCTTGATATCTTGGTACATCTTGGTCCCTCCAGGATGTATAGAATACTGAGAACTGTGAGCTTCTGTCATAACCTCCTGTCTGATATCTCCACTAGGCACACATAAACGTGATTCAAACCTAAGTGTATCGTCTTTATGAATTTGTATCTCATTTCTAGGCCCTGACTCACACTCTGCCCTAAGCTTCTGAATCCTTGGGTCCTGTGCCTGAGCTGCCTTGATCCTGTCTACCAAGTCAGATTGAACTTATAGACTTGTTAGAACTCCTACATCACTAGGAAGTATAACTTCTATGCCCATCTTCTGAAGGTCTTCTAAAATGTGCTTCTGTGTTGTCAACATAAATGCGCCGTCTCTCCTGCTTAGAGCGTCTGCTACCACATTAGCCTTGCCTGGATGATACTGAAGCTCAACGTCGTAATCCTTGCTTAGCTCTAACCATCTTCTCTGTCTCATGTTCAGCTCCTTCTGAGTAAAGATGTACTTCAGACTTTTATGGTCTGTGTACATGTCCACTCGATCACCATATAAGTAATGCCTCCATAGCTTCAAAGCAAATACTACTGCCGCCAACTCCAAGTCATGAGTTAGGTAATTCTTCTCGTGGTCTCGAAGTTGCCTAGATGCATATGCTATCACCTTCCCATGCTGCATGAGGACACATCCAAGTCCTTTACCTGACGCATCGTAATATACGGTAAAACCTCCGGGTCCAACTGGCAATATAAGGATAGGCGCTGATATCAATTTCTGCTTCAGATTCTCAAATGATGCCTGGCATTCTGCCGACCAGACGAATGGTACATCCTTCCGTGTCAAGTGGGTCATGGGTGCTAAAAGTCTTGCAAAATCTGATACAAACCTTCTGTAATAACCTGCCAATCCCAAGAAACTTCGTACATCAGCTACGGTCTTGGGTACTAGCCAACTCTCTACTGCTTCTATCTTCTTGGGATCTACTGCTACTCCAGCTCCTGATATGATGTGACCCAAAAATGAAATGTGGTTCATCCAGAACTCACACTTACTGAGCTTGGCATACAACTGGTTCTCCCTCAGAACCTGTAACACTTTCCTGTGGTGGTCTTTATGCTCCTTTTCACTGGCAGAGTATACGAGAATGTTGTCAAGAAACACCACGACAAACTGATCTAAGTATGGCAAAAAGATGCAGTTCATCAAATCCATAAATATTGCTGGAGCGTTGGTCAAACCAAACGGTATTACTAAGAATTCATAATGCCCATACTTTGACCTGAATGCTGTCTTGGGAATATCCTCCTTCCGAACCCTCACCTGATGGTACCCTGAACGAAGATCTATCTTGGAGAAAACTCTAGCCCTGCTCAACTGATCAAATAAGTCGTCAATCCTTGGTAGTGGGTACTTGTTCTTTACTGTTGCCGCGTTAAGCTTCCTGTAATCGATGCACAATCTAGATGATCCATCATTCTTCCCTACAAGTACCACTGGTGCTGCCCATGGTGATATGCTAGCTTGGATAAATTTCTTCTCCTTCAATTCCTCTATGTGCTGATATACCTTGGCCTGCTCCGAATCCGCCATTCTGTAAACTTGATCTGATATCGGTTTAGTTCTAGGTACCAATTCTATACTGAACTCAATATCTCTAACCGGTGGTAGATCTGGAAGTTCTTCAGGAAATACGTCTAGAAACTCTTCAACCACCTTCGGAACCTGGACTTCTTCCATTGCCGTTATTACTCCCTGCTCTTGCTGAGTTGTCTCTGATCTGACTAAGGTGAATCTTTTCATGCCTGGAATATCAAAAGATACACTCCCACTACGACAATCTATTGTCGCATGACTTTCTTTCAGCCAGTCCATGCCTAAGATAACGTCGAAATTTCCAACAAGAAATTCTATCAACTGGATGGGTAAGGAATGCCCGTAAACTACAATGCTACATGCTAGAATAACTCTATTAACTCCTACAAGTCCATTGCCAGTAAGTATATTCAACCTCCCTGGTAATGCCTCGAACTCCATTCCTAGCCGTGTCGTAAATTGTGCAGATATAAATGAGTGTGATGCTCCCGAATCAAACAATGCTACTGCGGGATAGGAGACGACGAGAATGTTACCTGCCACAACATCTTCCAATGCTAATGCCTCTTCCAAGGACAGTATGAATGCCTGCCTTCGACCTCCTTGCTGGTTCCCATGTTGCGGCCTAGCCTGGTGCTGCTGCTGGCTCCTTCCTTGATGATGCTGGGGTGGTCTATGCTGGTGTTGCTGAATCGGCGGTTCCTGCTGCCGAAACATCTGAGCCTGTGGCATTAACGTACGCTGGGCCAATGGTCTCACTGCCACTACTGGTCCTCGATACTGTCCTGCCCCTGGTGCTGGCAGAGCAGGAAACTGCTGCACTGGTCCTCCTGACCTCGAATTCATGGGACATGTGGTAACCCGATGATCTGGATTTCCACATATCAAACTCAGTCCGTTCAATGCCCGACACACATCTCTAGTGTGTCCTATCTTCCCACAATAAGTACAGCCCGCTGGGGGTTGCTGGTTCTTCCTCTGTTGCTGCTGCCTTGGTGGTGGTGCTGGCCCTCGTATTGCCACATCGTGAATGCGAACGCCAAGGGATGGTACTGTTGTTCGGGGCGCTGCTCTCCCTCCTTCTTCAATCTGACTGTGAGATCTCTTCTGATCTCCAGTCCTTGCTGTAATCTTCTGAATGGTGATCTCATGCCTTCGAGTTGCCGTCAATACTTCGTCAAAAGTCTGGTAATTGTGCCTCTCTATCAATTGCAAGAGCTCAAGATGAAACCCTTGCTGGAACCTCATCGCCCTCTGGCGCTCCGTTGCAACCATCTCTGGGGCAAACCTACTCAATCTGCAGAACTCCACTGCATAAGCATCTACTGTCTTGCTGGCCTGTTTGAGGTTGATAAACTTCTGTTGTAGCTCAAACTGTGCCACAACTCCATAGTACTTTGTCTTGAATCTTGCTGTGAAATCATCCCAAGCAACGAGACGTCTGATATCTACTTTCTCTGATTCCCACCAATCACGTGCGAGATCCTGAAGTAGCAACTTCACCTGATCCACACGTTCTTTTGCCGGCACCTTAGCGGCTGTCAGAATAGCTTCGATATCCTTAAGCCATACATCTGCTGAAATAGCATCCTCCGTGTCCTCGAAACGGCGGGGGTTGTACTTGCAAAACCTGGCTGATGCTCCTGAATCTGTCCTTGCCCCTCTTTCTAATGCCGTCTGCAACCCTTGGTTGAGTAGTACGTTCTGCTCCTGCAACTGAGCATGCATGTGCTGCTGGGCTAACATCTGGTATTGCTGGGTGGCCATCATCCCTCTCATGATCTCCAGAAGAGCCGGTGTGTCCACTTCCATGGGGGTAGGTGGAACTGTTGGTGGTGGTGGAACCTCTGTATACTGCGATCCAGCTGCTGCTTCCACTATCACTTCTTCCTGGATAGTCTCTGGAGGTAGTATCTTCCCGTGTTGCTGACCAACCTGGTCATGTTCTCTATGCTGCCCTTGTTGTTGCTGCCCAGTCCTGACAGATACGGACGAGGTGCCCCTAAGAAAAGGGACAAGAGAACAATCAAACGACCGGACAAAAAAGATCAATGAAGTCAAGGGATACTGGAATGTCAAGCTGGAGTTGAGAATCAACAAATTATGAGATCAAGGGAGACATGTGTGATTGAGACATCCTATTAAAACACCCCACAAGTCTGAAATCAGACCTGCATGGGCCACCACTAAAACCTTGTCATGCCCCAGAACCAGAATACTGGAGAGTGGGGGAATGACTCAGCCAGCTACGTATTACGGGTAGATGAATACCGTATAATACGATCAATGCTGTCTAATAAGACGAGGGGGGTGCATACTACATAAAAGGCTCACTATGATCACTTCACATCTATTGTCTCAATCATTCAAACAAAAAATAGAAATAGAGAACATGTGAGATAAAGCAGTAAGGTGTCCCAAACGCTTAATCAAAATGTTCTTGATATCTGGCTTTATAAAACATAGCCAGATGATGTAGCAAAATATACACAATTGCTTATCAGCTGCAGCCTGACTTTAGTTACAATTATGCAAAAGTAGGTACAAGATAATCTGACTAACATGTCGGTTGTCACGACCCGCACCCTAGAGTAAGGGCACGAGAAGTGGGTAAGTCCAGCCTACGCCGCAGTGTCGACAGTAGAACGCTGTCCTAGGTCAATCATCTAACAATATAAAGGTACCTGTACAGTATATACTCTCCGAATGGAGGTGACATAACAAAATACAATCTCAATCACATCTAGGGTAGAAGAATGAAAGATAGATAGATAGACAGTAACTCAAAGAGAACAGTACAATAGATGAAATAGGTCTAAGTGTCTATGATAACATAACATCCAGAATGTCAACCCAATATACAAAATAAGTCTAAGGGTCTATACATCTCAACATCTCAAAATACAACTCAGAATGTGAGACAAAATAATAATATAGAAATGACTGTCTAGCTAAACTAGCCTAGACTACTGGGGCAACATCCTCAGCTGCATGTGGATCCTGCTGAGGGTCCACAACATAAGTGTCATCTAGTCCTGCTCCATAATAGGTAGACACCAGGGCCTCATCCTCATCCTCTGTAATATTTTCAACAGGTCCAGTCAGGACAGGAACGAGCACAATACATCTCACGCAGTGCATAGTATGATAGGAAATATAAAGCATGCAATAGAGTAAAATACAGGAAATGCTGAAAGGAAATATACGCTGTAAAAGAGATAGCTGTAAAGGAAATATCTACTGTATATAGAGAAGTGTAAGTGTCTAGTGATATAGAGTACAAGATAGGCATATGAATGGCTAGAATTTATACATGATTACACTACTGAGTTTATACATGATTACACTACTTTGGAATTATTCACATGTCTACTTCTACTCCCCCGTTTCCCTAATCAATACACAAGGATCCATTCAAGTTATGTTAAGATTCGTGATAAGCCCATAAATGGATGATTCATGAGAGGCTCTGTGAACATGAAAGTACATGGGTCACAAGCGATTCGTGAATCTATGAAAGCATAGAGATACATGATGATTCGTGAAAAGCACAAACATGATGTATCTGATGCTCCCAAGGGGGATAACTCCATGGGGTAAATCAGGATGGAGTCTCGGGTCAGAAAAATCGTACTAAGCAAATGAAGCACGCGATGGTATGCCTGAGTGGGATACTAAGGTCATGGGTGTATAGTGTCATGTCTAGGTCATGTATGTGAAGTTAGTTTTGAGAAAACAACTAGTCTTGTGCTCATAATTTAAAAGTCACGGTAATGTGCCTATGATGATCATAATTTAGAGTGGGAAAGGTCTATGGCCTAAATTGAACCAGAATTTGTGATGTAATAGTAGTATAAGGGGCAGGTTAAGTGGGACTGTCCTGGTCATGGGTATAGACTGGGAAGATAAAGAAACAATAAATCACAGGGCTAAAAGGGTTACCATTCTATGGTCAGAGCTACTCTATCAATTCTAAGTCAAAAAGGCATAGCACATACATTAATTCATTTAAGGGAAATTTCTTGACAAAAGAAAGTACTCAAAAGAATTATATTAACGACTAAAGCTACTCCTACTCCTAAGTAAAGATGAAAGAAACAACAAACAATCGACAAAAATCAAAAAGAACTACCAGGTCAAACTTATCAATAATAAAGAAACAGGTAGGAGCAGATGGAATTTGGA
>JANAVB010024789.1:0-44281 GCA_029216955.1 Iris pallida
AAAAATGTTGTGATTATCATTTTGTGTTTGACTAATTTATTTGAAAAATATGTTCTTGTCATTTGATTGCATTGTTCTTCCTATTGAGCTTGAAATCAACTAATAGAAAAACTAAGAAAGAAAATATTTTATATATGTTATTAATGTTTATTTATCATTAATTATTATTTGTTGGACAATTATTTTAATGTTATTTGATTGCATAGTGATTGCGCCTAGATTATTCATTTGAAATAATATGATACAAATAGATTAGAGAAGCAACATACCTTCTATAATAAACCAATTTGGTGATTTTTTTTTTTGTTTGCATAGCACTAATATACTAGAGAAGCAAACATGTCTCATATAAGAAAATAATTGGCTGGTGCGAGAAAAATATAATATGAACATTAAGTCTTGAAGGTACTACATTTAGAGTTCGTCTCAGGTCCCAAATTTTAAAGTCTGGCACTGCAATCACCCGAGAGATGCATGTGAACACTAAGAGAATCGATCATGTCCGGGTGTGAATTGAAATGCATGCATGCATGCTGTGATCGATCGAGTCGACAAACATGAAATGATCTGTGCTTCTTCTCGAGCCACATCTAGTGCTTAGTCATTCGTTGCGTTGCATTCGTACGTAAAGTAAGTCGTATGCATGCATGTGAACCTTCTTGATCGAACTAGCCAGAAGACGTGACGGGAGAGAAGAGATGAGAAGCATGCATGTGTGAGTACCACACATATAAAGGGGTTCACACACATTTTAGAGGAAGGACCACACAGTACGTACGTAATGCGTCTTTCAGAGACGATATTAATTTGATTGAGCACATGAGAGGTAGGTAGGTGTCCACCTCCTCTAGCTATAGCTATTGCTTAACTTATCAACCGTCACAGTGAATGCATTTGATGTGCCTTTAATTCTTTCAATGGTTCCTTACAGATCGATCGGGGGGTTGTTTTCCTCTGAAACAAATCTCAATATGTACATGAGTACATCATTTTGTGGCTATGGATACTCTGGACCTATGTTGTTTGGACACACCATGTGTATCCTACACGGCAATTTGGATTCGACGTCTGATTTGATGTATCATATTATATGTTGGAGCATCTAATATGACGTCACGTGTCGACCTTCCATGGGTCAAAACTCTCTGTTAGACGGTTAAACACCTCCGATCAATGAAAAGTCGACACGTGAAGTCGGTTCACGTATCTCCCTCGGTTAGTGTAGATATTTTCTTCTTCTTTTCCTATGAACCAAATATCAGTATGAACGCCAATTTGTCGAACAAAGATTGTGTGGCCATGACACGCAGTATATATCCTACACGGCAATTAGGATTCGACATCTGATTTTATGTGTCATATTATATGTTGGAGCATCTAATATATATACGAAACAGTATTATAAATTTTGGAATGTCTGTGTTATTTAGATTCTAACTAATCTATTTTAATTATTAGATTCTAACTAATCTATTTTAATTAAAATATCATTTTTAAATATAAGATCTAGGAACTAGGAACTAGAATGTAGCATATATATATATATATATATATATATATATATATATATATTGGAACCAGGTAAATTATTTTGGAATCGCTCCCACTGGGAGTATATATATATTGGAACCAGGTAAATTATTTTGGAATCGCTCCCACTGGGATTCGAACTCCTGACCACTCGGACCGCATGCATCTCTCTTAACCACTAGGCTAGAAGTCATTTATATATATATATATATATATATATATATATATATATATATATATGTGTGTGTGTGTGTGTGTGTGTGTGTGTGTGTGTGTGTGTCATCGTATTTTTAGTGGATCATGTTGTATACATATCACACTATAATATGTGTAATGTTGTTGTCGTCGTGTCCTTATTAATGTCGTGTTGTGCGTGCATAGGATTAGATAGTTAGAATAACATGTTGGAATATTCCTAATGTCAATCTCTCTTAGTACATTATAAAATTGATTCAAATAAATGAAACTATTTGAGATATCCACCCCTTGTAATTTTTTATATTTATATTAACATTACGGAATATTATAAAATATTAATATTTAGAGGTCTAAATAAAAAAATAATTATAAGATGGGCATAGGTTGGTAAAATCTGTAGTACTTCCTTGGTTTCAAGGTTATGAAAGGCACCCATCTGGCTGCTTAAAATGCTCCGCCGTCGACTTGTGGCTTTGTGGTTTTAGAAAAACGTCTCAATCTGTCTTGGAAATGTGATCTCGTAGAGAGTATTTTTTGTTTTTTTTTGAATATGATCTCGTAGAGAGTATTAACTTTTCTAAATGGTAAAAATGGTTAAAAATGGTCATTATTATTGCGATACAGGGTCGGGACAGCCAACAGGTAAGTCAAACAAGATTTCAGATTTGGACATTCTCTTCTGGTTAAAGCAATTGTTCACTCCTGCGCGACCTGCAAGCAATCGGGATCACAGGTGTCCGGTCCTCTCGAGGACATAAAAAAATGTCTCACAAGAGACTGGATTAAGAGAGAACTAAAATTATCTTCAGATAGAACAACCCATCCTCTAGGGCCGGACTTCCGGCTATTTTTGCCAAATATTATTTAAAGCTTTTGCTTGGCATGATTAAGTATATCCAGCATGTGCTGAAGGGGTTATACATCATTATCAGTATTAACATCGATCGACGCTTATATATATCTCTCGTCTTCTCGCGGGAACGATAGGTTTGCAATTGATTGACAAATTATAGTTCCTATTTGTTGCTGTTAGATGTGCTTGTCGGTAAGTGGTGGCTTTCTTTGTACTTCCAACTTGCGAGGCTACGCCATCCACACACACACCACAACCGACATGGATGGGCAAATGGCCATGGGTAGTTCCACCCAAACTATTTTCGTAGTTTGTGGAAGAATATAGAACAACGGAGACGTGCATGATGCTGATACTAGTGCCTTCTTATGAATTTGGTTCGGGATTAGAGACATGCATGTCATTTCACCACAAAGCGTATCGATCAATACCTATTCTGCACAGCACAGGAAAATAGTGTCCGCGCATATATATCATGTCCGTATCCTAACTCGTGTCGGACAACATATGTGATTGCTATTACAGTATATCTATTCAAAAACTTTCGTTATTCCATATCCTTGTATCCTTATATGCATCCGTATTCATAATCAAGCAACATAAATCAACAGCTTCAACAACTTGAATACTTACTATGCGTCTATGAAGCACAGGTACTCCAGAAAGACGTACCCGTACCGTATAATTATCTGGTACCAATATAGGTACTTCAGGATTTTTTACTATATAATAATTAGGCAAAATTTTATTTATTTCTAATCTTTAATTTTTATTTTAATACTTAAGTGGTAGTTTTTGGTTTTTTATTGGTACTTTTGGATATCATCTTATCCTTTTACGATGGGGCGGATCCAAAAATTAAAATTAGAGTGGGCTACAATAAATTAGAATGGGCTAATCTATATAAAAAATTCTAAAATTTAAAAACATAAGAAAAAAAAGAGTAAATTTTTTTTTTTGGGGGGTTGGGCTCCAGCCCACCCTAGCTCATGGATGGATCCGCCCATGCTTTTACGGTACAATTAGTACTTTTGTTATCATTGACCATATATGTTTAGTATTTTTGTTTTAGAATTCAATTTTTTTTAAAATTTTAAATTCAATATTTGTGATGACTAAGGCGATAGAAATTGAAACGCTAATTAGGATGCCTTTGATTACAACATTGAAAATATGTGAAAAATAAATTAATTTAACGGAATTATTTTACTAGGAAAAAAAATTATGGAAAAAATTCCACGAAATTAATTTGGGTGTTTGATTGTCGTTATTTTTCATGAAAAATAGTTATTTTTCATGGATATTGTTATTTTTCTGTGGTTAGTCCTGTTGGTGGTTTTCTACTTTCCTTTGGAAAAGTTTAGTCCCACATTGAAAAACCACAAAAGTGTATACCTCAATATATAGCTATGCTTGTGTTGGAGTATGTACTAGGAGTGTGGTGGCCCATGTGGGTGAAATCACAAACCTTTGTTTTGTCACCACCTTTGGGTCCAATAGGAGCTAAGTCCCATAGGGGCTTAGCGACTTGGACTCTGTAAGATCCAAATTTGGTTTTTGATTAATTTAGGTTTAAATTACTATTAGTTTAATTTTTGAATAATTTTATATTAAAATTAGTTGTTGTTGTTGTTATTATTATTATTATTATTATTATTATTATTATTATTATTATTATTATTATTATTATTATTATTATATCTAGTCGGTTAATTAGATTGCATTTTAGTGAGATTGGAATGGTCGGATTGTGTTTTTAGTTTGGACTCAAACCCAACCATTTATTCCCAACCCAAACCTTCTTTCAAATAGCAAAAGAAATAAAACCCAAACCCATTCACCCGTCCACCCCATTCCCTCCACGTTCACATCACCTCCCTAATTTACTCCCCCAAACTTCCTCTCTACCAACTACTCTCCCTCGTACAAACAAAAGAGAAACTTCTCAAAAGCTTTTTCACAGAAGCTTTCTTTCCCCAAACCTTCACAAAGCTCTCCCATCTCATTCTACCTTCACCCTCTCCCAAATCCGACCACACCACGATGCTCCCTACCACGCCCCGCTCGATCCGACACCCCTCTTGGGGCGTTTCTAACGCGCCCGCCCAACCGACTGACCGACCGAACGCCTGAACGGCAGCCGTGTGAACCCCGCGACAGCTGCGTGACCCTTCGCGCGCCCGCGTGCTCACCATTCGGTGACCTCCGTGCCCTTGTCCGGCACTTCCCCGACTTTTCGACGCTCCGAGCCCCTTCGTTTGCTGACCCGAGTCCGAGGCCTCCCCTCGGTTCTCCTTCATCAACAACAAGTACACCCTTTTGTCAGAAACTTTCCATTTCACAAAGTAGAATAGAAATAGAAACCTGTAGATAGTCTGGGCAAATTGACAGATTAAAGCTCTGCCAATTTGGAATAATTTAGTGAATTAGATTGACTTTTTATTATTAGAAATTATTGATTAACGAGATTGTGTAGGATTAATAGTTAATAACCGGCTTAACCTTGGTTAATTAATTAGTGTTAATTAGTTGCTTCAATATTATTAATAAGTCATTAGGACGTTTTATTTATAAGACATAAATTGGTTCTTAAACATTGTGTTCAAAATAATTTTGTATATATATATATATATATATATATATATATATATATATATATATATATATATATATATATATATGAATGCCTTTGTAAAGAGAATGCTTATTATACTGTCTAATTACTATTAATCTCAAAATAACTGTTTTTGCATAAATTAGAGTTTTGTTAGTAATTTATAAGCAAATGAGTTTCATAAATGATTGTAGTTAATGTAATTTACAGACTATGGGTATAATGCTCTTTAAGGAATATGGTTTATATTTGCTTATAAACTAAATAAATCCAAGTATAGTTTTAATAAACCTCATTAAAATGGTTAGTAATTAGAAAGTAGTTATTTGCCATTTATAATAAGAAATAACATTTTCTCGCGAATAAAAAGAATGAATTATCATTAGTAGTTAATTGAATAAAACTCACGTTCTATCTTTTAAAAGGAAAAAAAATATGTTTTATAACTGCTCCTTGCATCATTTATTATTTATTATGCCTCGTGAATATAATAATGCTTTAAACCTGCTCTTTGCATCATTTATTATTTATTAGAATACTGGATATGGATAATGTTCTTACTCTTCTCCTGACTGGAGACCAACATTTTTTGGTGATTGCGAGGACGAAAAGGTTCTCTTTAGCACCTACTACGGACCTGATCTGAGTTCTGAGGATGTAGCCGAACCCAACCAGGGAGCCCAGGATTTCTAATCGTACCTGTTGTTAGCTTTCTTGTTTTAAGTTATAATAAGGAACAAGTTGTAATAACTCAATACTTCTCTGCTTGTGTGTTTGTTTCCAGATAGACATCTTGTTCTAATTTAAATATTTTAAATAATTTTTTTAATTCTCGCATTTTAGAATGTTGTGCTTGAGTTACTACTGATTGATACATCTTACTGCCGTCGTCTCACAACGGTGCAGACTTGGCATGATCCGACTATTTGTAAAAATAAAAAGTTTGATTACAAACTGAGAAAGGTACAAGAGTACGATTTAATTTCTAGGGAAGTACAACTATAGGAATCTGATCAGAAGACGATCACTTTATCCCTTGGATGATGCAGCCTTTGGAGAATGCTGCAGCAAGTGCTCAGGAGATTATGATCATTAGTGATGCTTGTGAAGTGATTTGGAACTCTATTTATAGGGTTTAGAGATAACTGTTAAGTAGTTATCCTGATTGGCGCACACAGCAATTGGCGCGCCATTCACCCAGTTGCGCGAATGGTTAACTTAACAGCATATGATGTGTGGCATTCTTTGATAGAGATGTGCTAGGTCGCGGGTAGTGTCGTGTGCACATTCTTCGAGATTAGTGGCCTACGTGCCACATAATCTAACTACTTCTAGATGATTTGATCAGATGGCGCCAACTGTTGAATGGTGCCAGGCGCTATTTGCTGTTTAATGCACTCTGCTAAATATAATGATATTGATTATCTCGTGCCAAATGTAAATGGCACAAGGCATTTGTCAGTCATTATAATAAATCAGACACAATTTTCTTGAGCGCCGCATGCTCGTGATTCAAACGAATTTCTTCGACTAACATGCTGTCAGTCATGATGACAACTGTTTCGGCTTTTCGAGAAAGTTTGTCACGTGGCGGCCAGCGCCACTTAGGTCTAGTGCCAACAGATTCTATGCGCCATTTGATGACCAGCACCATTTGATGATTTGATTTCTAGTACCATTTGTGAGTAGCGCATAGTGATGTTTATACTTTTTGAGCTTCTACAAGACCCCCTTCAAAGTTTTAAAATTTGAAAAACTTTAAAATTTGGAATACTTTGAATAAGAAGCGTTTCTGTGTGACTGGCGCATGTTAGGGTTATAACTAACCCTGAGTTTTGGACGTGATTAGCACGATTGTTACACTGTACTTCGGGTATAAATAGCTCTGAGAAAAGAGAGAAAGGTTTTATCAAAAACTTTATTCTCTTAAGCTTCTATCTTCTTCTTCTTCGCAAACCTTCGAAGATTTTTTCTAATCAAATGGCGCCCAAGAGATCCATGACTGAGAAGAGCAAGAAGGTGGCCGGAGCCACGTCACGCGTGCCTCCGTTGATGGTGCCGCAGAACATCGTACCGTCGACGAGAGCCGACCGTTGATGGTGCCGCAGAACATCGTACCGTCGACGAGAGCCGAGGAGGCGAACCCCGCTCTTGAAGGTGAGAAGAGTCGATCGGAGAAGATGACAATAGAACGCTTGCGCCATCGCGTGCAGCACGATCAAGGGCCAACATCGACCGTCTCTTTCGGAGTGTTGGTTGGTGCTTTGCGCCATCTGCAAACTGTGCCACCTCTTTCAGAGTGTTTGGCTAAAAATTAATAAAAAATGATGTCCTGTGCCATTTTTCATTTCTTAAGCATGATGCGCCATTCGATGTTATGCACAGGTGCTAAACACTACTAACATTTATCAAATTAGCGACGCCTCAAGGCGTCGCTAAATAGGAAAATTATGTCGCTAAATCCTATTAGCGACGTATTTAGCGACGTATGCACGTAGTCGCGATTAACCTAGTCGCTAAACAAGAAAACGTCGCAATACGTCGCTATTGCAACGAGCTTTAGCGACGCTGCTACGTCGCTAATTCAGCGACTGCTGGCGACGTAAAGCGTCATCATTTACCGACGTGTACTAGCGACGTTAAGCGACTTGACATGCATCGATACTGACATGGCTTGAGAGCCATATGGCGACGTTCTGCGACTTTTTCTACGTCGCTACAGTACCGACGTTTAGTGACGATCAGCGACGATATTCCTCACAGTTAGCGACGTTGATAGCGACGTTTTTTTTGTCGCTGAACGTCGGTAATCGTCGCTGAACGTCGCTAATATTAAAAAAAATAAAAAAAATACAGCATTTGCAGCATTCCCTGCAGCATTTGCAGCATCCCCTGCAGCATTTGCAGCATCCCCTACACCATTTGTTACAGCAACAACGGTGTGTATCACGAACACAGTATCAAACAACACAGATACACACAATCACGAACACGTTTGAAACACAATCTTATCAATCAACACAGATATATGAAAATTTGTAACAACAATGTCAAACATAATGGTCCACAACTTAATTGCCAAGTATGGGAACGAATGGCTCAGAACACAACCTAAAATTCATTCTAGCATATACATTAGTGTGAATCATCTATGTTCTGTACATATGGTGTAGTATATGTTCTTATCGTATGTAGTATCTGAAGAATGTAACAGAATCAAGATGAACTCACATAATGTAATACTAAGACATCATCTACTACTATATATATAAGATATAGTGATAGGTTGTCGTATCATCATTGCCGAGGGATGAGGGTCGGAGGACAGTCAACTTTATCTACGGCTACATAGTTTCTGCCTCGTCAGTCGAATGGCTGCAGGGACTATGTCCTGATCACGATGTCGTACCGTAGATTAATAAAAATGGAGCTGGAGCCAAAATACAGAAACCAAAATATGATATCCACCTGAAGTGTAGAGTCGGGGGAGAAGAACTTTTCCACCCTCTCCCTCTCTCACGCTATCAACGTCACAACTTTTCTACCTCAAGTTCTGATCAAGCATCTTCCTTCTCCTCTCCTCCACCATGGCTCTGAACCCATCTGCTCCTCCCTACTTCCCTTCTTCTTATTTGACTCTCTCAGCCACATATGATATCCAGCTCAAGTGTAGAGTCGGGGGAGAAAAAGTGGACAGGAAGAGGAGGGAGAAGCAGCACAGCCGGCGGCATGACCCGGAGGAAGTACAGAGGTTTTCTTCAACATACGTAGGAGAACTATAAGGATATATTTTTTCACAACATATCACCTTGTCAAAGACCCTTAATGTGACATCCATGTTACCGCGGTATCGGAAGACTAACATGTCATAATTTTCTAAGCCGTGTGTTTTGACATAATCCTCCAACCGGATTTCAGTTCTATGTAATAATGCAAGATTACTACATAGGAGGAAAGAGTTGGGAGGATTATGTCAAAACACACGGCTTAGAAAATTATGACATGTTAGTCTTCCGACACCGCGGTAACATGGTTGTCACATTAAGGGTCTTTGACAAGATGACATATTGTTAAAAGATATATATAGTTCTCCTACGGATTTGAAGAAAACATCTGTACTTCCTCCGGGTCATGCCGTCGGCTGTGCTGCTTCCCCCTCTTCTTCATGTCCACTTTTTCTTCCCCGACTCTACACTTGAGCTGGATATCATATGCGGCTGAGAGAGTCAAATAAGAAGAATGGAAGTAGGGAGGAGCAGATGGGTTCAGAGCCATGGTGGAGGAGAAGAGAAGGAAGATGCTTGATCAGAACGGATGGCTCAGAACACAACCCAAAATTCATTCTAGCATACATTAGTGTGAATCATCTATGTTCTGTACATATGGTGTAGTATATGTTCTTATCGAATGTAGTATCTGAAGAATGTAACAGAATCAAGATGAACTCACATAATATAATACTAAAACGTCATCTACTACTATATAAGATATAGTGATAGGTTATCGTATCATCATTGCCGAGGAGGAGCCACTTCCCCCGGCTCTACAGAATCAATACCATCCAAGGAAGGAAAAACTGAATCAGCATTGTCTTCCGGATCGTCCTCATCAAGGCATAACGGGTTGCTCAGCATGCCCAGCTTCTTCAACTTCTCGCTGGCTGCAGAGTCGAAATGGGAACGGGTCCTCTTTGCCGGCCCGGAGCTCTGACTCGCACTCGTCGCCTCGCTACCGGTTTTCTCTCCTCCTCTGACGCGGGTCATAAGAAAAGAAATTTCGTACCTCTTCTTCACATAAACATCATTGCCGCCTTGTACTCGAGCCTCCTCGTCTGTGACGCTATCCAACTTCTCGGTGTCTACATTGTCACTCGAATCTCCCCTTCGACTCGTATCGTCCTCTTATTCGTCTGTCTTTTCGCTCCCTGTCTTGCAATCATCTGCTATCACCGTCGACTCATTCGACTCATTCTCCGAGTCTTTCTCCTCCTCCTCGGAGTCATCAGAGAAGGAGTCGAATGAGACGGCGGTGATAGCAGATGATTGCAAGACAGGGAGCGAAAAGACAGGCAAATAAAAGGACGATACGAGTCGAAGGGAGGATTCGAGTGACAATGTAGGCACCGAGAAGTTGGATAGCGTCACAGATGAGGAGGCTCGAGTACAAGGCGGCAATAATGTTTATGTGAAGAAGAGGTACGAAATTTTTTTTCTTATGACCCGCGTCAGAGGAGGAGAGGAAACCGGTAGCGAGGCGACGAGTGCGAGTCAGAGCTCCGGGCCGGCAAAGAGGACCCATTCCCATTTCGACTCTGCAGCCAGCGAGAAGTTGAAGAAGCTGGGCACGCTGAGCAGCCCGTTATGCCTTAATGAGGACGATCTGAAAGACAATGCTGATTCAGTTTTGCCTTCTTCGGATGGCATTGATTCTGTAGATCCGTGTATAAAGAGGAAGAGATTGGGAGTAGAGTGGACCCGGAGGGAAATGAGAGATGAAGGATGGCTCAGGGATGGGGGTAGATGAAGGATGGCTCATAACACGACCTAAAATTTATTCTAGCATACATTAGTGTGAATCATCTATGTTCTGTACATATGGTGTAGTATATGTTCTTATCGTATATAGTATCTGAAGAATGTAACAGAATCAAGATAAACTCACATAATGTAATACTAAGACATCATCTACTACTATATATATAAGATATAGTGATAGGTTGTCGTATCATCATTGTCGAGGGATGAGGGTCGGAGGACAGTCAACTTTATCTACGGCTACATAGTTTCTGCCTCGCCAGTCGAATGGCTGCAGGGACCATGTTGTAACGTAGATCAATACAAATGGACCTGGAGCCAAAATACAGAAACCAAAATACAAAATACAGAATCAAATTCCTGGTTTCCCCGAAAACACAAAACACAGTTCTAATTAATATGTATTTTAAGTGTGAGAACGGATGGCTCAGAACACAACCCAACCGGAGAGGATACTCTGCAGATCCATCTGAGTAGGACGTATACTCTGAGAGATCACCTTTACAAGAATGATATCAGTAGTGGGATTGAGTGTGTACATCCTACTCAGATGGGTCTCTCACCGTTACTATTTTTTTTGACAGTATGGTGGATGTGCTCCGTCAACAGATTCTTGCTCCAAGCCAAAACTTTGCCCCGGAGCTCAAGTGGACATCCTTGGTGTAGAGCTCGAGTGAGAGGTTCCAGACAGCATGGTGCTCTCCTTTGTCAAAGTATCCATGCTCATCACACATTGGTTGTGGGACGAGCATGGATACTTTGACAAAGAAGACCACCATGCTGTCAGGAACCTCTCACTCGAGCTCTACACCAAGGATGTCCACTTAAGCTCCGGGACAAAGTTTTGGCTCGGAGCAAAAATCTATTGACGGAGCACATCCACCATGCTGTCAGAAAAAAATAGTAATAGTGAGAGACCCATCTGAGTAGGACGTACACACTCAATCCCACTACTGATATCATAGTTGTAAAGGTGATCTCTCAGAGTATACGTCCTACTCAGATGTATCTCTCAGAGTATCCTCTCTGGTTGGTTGTCGTATCATCATTGCCTAGGGATGAGAGTCGTAGTACCAATACAATCCAGAGATTGACATAGTACTAATTCATATATGTAGTCCAATACAAATAGTCTAATACGAAAACAACCCAATACAAATAGTCCAATACAAATAAGTACTAATAGCTAATGAGAACCACGCTGCTCACGCAAATGCTCAGTGATACGTTCACGCAACCACCTCGAAAAAGCGAGATTTTTGGCACGAGGAGAGCTGTCGTCCCTTGCAAGGACTGCATGAAGAGTCCTCTCGGTCTCACTAGCTACCGGTGCTGGATGAATAGAACTCCCGGTCTCACTAGCAACCGGCGCCACTTCCTCCTTAACTGTAGGAGGAGCCACCTTAGCATTCACTGTTTCCCTCAAACGACGTGTCGCTCCTCGGGTCATGGGTGCCATCTGGTAAGCAAGCTAATATAATTGTAACATAAGCAAGCTAACTAAAGGAACCATCATGTAATTAGAGTACATTTTCGAAAGCAGATAAAGTACAATAAATTCAATTTTTTGCCAAGTAGCAGATGACGGATGGCTCAGAACACAACCCTAAAATTCATTCTAGCATACATTAGTGTGAATCATCTATGTTCTGTACATATGGTGTAGTATATGTTCTTATCGTATGTAGTATCTGAAGAATGTAACAGAATCAAGATGAACTCACATAATGTAATACTAAGACATCATCTACTACTATATATATAAGATATAGTGATAGGTTATCCTATCATCATTGTCGAGGGATGAGGGTCGGAGGACAGTCAACTTTATCCATGGCTACATAGTTTCTGCCTCGCCAGTCGAATGGCTGCAAGGACTATATCCTGATCACGATGTCGTGTCGTAGATTTAGGATTTAAAATATGGTATTCAGGTCAACTGAATTCGGTCAAAGGGTACCGAACAGAAAGTCTAATTATCCCATATTTCAGTAATGTCAGTGAGCTAAATCATACTCAACTGTCGAGAATACTTAGGAGAAAACTCATTCACAGGATTAGTATCCATCCTTCGTGACATAGCTGAAATTTTATAGGGCTCGATAATAATTATTAGTCAATTTATTCATCATTTCAAAACCCTGAAAATGCCCAAAAAAACTTCCAGTATCAGTAAATAGGGCTCGAACCCTAAATTAGAATTCGAATCCAAGCAAAACATCAAATTGACAGTTGATATGCCCAAAAAAATTAGATTTTTCAGTATATAGGTGTCACACTGTGAATCTCGTGTCCACACAGTGGGACACAACGTGTCCAAACCAACAAAATAGGTGTCACACGAACTAGAAGCGAGTCCACGCTCTCGTGTCCCCCGCAGCGAGTCCACTGTCAGTCTCGTGTCCCCCGCAGCGAGTCCACGCTCTCGCACTACCAAAATAACCAACTTTAGCGACGGCCACATCCGTCGCTCATCCGTCGGTAACATAAATTACCGACGGAATAGCGACGGATATTTGATGAAAATGGCCGTCGGGAAATACGTCGTCGCTAAAATTTGTCCGTCGCTAAGCCGTCGGACAAATAATTAACCGACGGACTAGCGACTGATTACCGACGGTTGCCTTTCAATGGTTTAGCGACGGATTAGCGACTTGTTCCCGTCGGTTTACATGCCATATAATATTAAAATATCCGTCGCTAAGCCGTCGTAAATAGGTCGGTAAAAGCGTATCAGAGAGGTTCCTGATACGCAAAATCAGTCGCTATTCCGTCGCCATTCCGTCGTTAACCTCGACGTTATAGCGACGGATTAGCGACGGATAGGGCGTCGGTCTGGTTCTGGAAAGCTTCCATATTTCCAGAACCATGTCGACGGATAATGGGTCGCTAAGCCGTCGCTAGTCCGTCGTCATCCTCGACAGATTAGCGACGGATTAGCGACCCACTATCCGTCGCTAAGTCTCTGGAAACCTACCATATTTCCAGAACCATGTCGACGGATTTGCCGTCGCTAGGTAGTCGATATTCCGTCGCTAATATTCCAGTTAGCGACGGAAGTTCCGTCGCTAGTTCGTCGCTAGCTCGTCGCTACCTGCAAATTTATTTCAACCAGTTAGCGACGGATGCGCCGTCGCTAGGTAGTCGCTAGGTGGTCGCTAACTGTAAAATATTTATATCACCCAGTTAGCGACGGATATTCCGTCGCTCGTCCGTCGGTAACTGCAAATATTTATTTAACCCAGTTAGCGACGGATTTGCCGTCGCTAGTTAGTCGCTCATCGGTCGCTAAAAGATATATCCGTCGCTAGTTAGTCGCTAGTCCGTCGCTAAATGCAACATTAATTAAAAAAAATTACAGAAACATTCTATTTCCTTTTCGTAAATATTACACATATTCATAATATCCAATATCCAAACATCCATGTACGATCAACAAATATCCAAATATCCAAATTCATAATATCCAATATCAAACAGAAATATCCAAACATCTATGTACAAATATCCAAACACAAATACACAAATTCATAATATCCAAACATTCATGTACGCTTCCAAAATATCCAGAATTCAAAATCCAAAAACAGTACAAATATCCAAAAATAGTACAAATATCATTGAGATGGATCGCATCGTCGTCTCGGCGCCGCCTCGGCTCTGCGGATGTACTCTTCCACCATGTACGCCGGCACCTAGGACAACACATGCTCTGGAAGCGTGCGGAGCTGCTCTGGCGACATCAAGTCCATGAGCCCCATGAGCGCAGTATCCGGTACCAGGCGGACCTCGGCAGAACGGTCAAATGAATAACGTCCAGGGTCGGAAGGACCGGCAACCGCACTAGACGTACCGGGAGCAGACGGATCTGGACCGGGAGCAGAAGAAGGACGCGGAAGGCGCTCCAGCACATCCGACATTAGACTCCGCATTTCCGACATATCGGAGGTGAGAGTCACAAGCTGCTCCCTCATATCGTCCGACGGGGGCGCGGGAGGAGGCGGGGGCGATGGATATCTCGGAGTCGCGCCCTGCAACGACGCCGCCATGGAACCTACGCCGTAGACGCGCCCTTTATTAAAGCCGCCGACAGACTCTACGAACACGTCGTCGTAGCGAGCGGCCATAGAAGAGGGTGTCTGGGTGGGCGTCGTTTCGCCGACAACCTCGGCAGGGGGCTCAATCTGACTAAGGGCCTCACGATATGCAGCCTATCCAATGAATGTGTTTATACTATAAGTTTTCCTAAGTTATAATCTAAATCCTATGTTTCCCTAAGTTATAATTTGAATCCTACGTTCACCTAATTAAGTTAACAATAATTATATTTCTAATATAAATCTCATAAACGTAATTACTTACATCAGTCGCCTGGGCCCTCGCGTCGACGAAGCTCCCGTCTGCCCGCCTCTTATGTGTATGCAGGAATACATCGTAGGCGGTGACCGACTCCGGCTCTCTCCCCTCCTTTACCGCCCGTTGTGCCTACATACGAAATATACGTCGAATTTAATTAACTACGTATATTAATAGTACCGAATTTAATAGTGAAATGAATTTGCGGTATCTCACCAAATCTGCACGCGTCGCTGCGTGGGGCTTTGAACCTCCCGTATGCAGACCAGCGGCCTGTCTGCTCGCCTTCGCTTTCTCTGATTTCTTCCTGTACTGAGCAGTATTCATCTTATCCAACATCTGCTCGTAGTACTCCTCCCGGAGCCACTTCTTCCTCGAATGCGCCGTACGAACGTCGTACACCGCATCCCATATCTTCTTCCCGGCGGCGGCTTTGTAGGCCTTGCGAATCAACTCCTCGCGATGGGGGGGCCACCAGAACGTCGTCTGACATACAAATTAAATTATCACGTAAATAAAAAATTAGTGGATTAAAGAATAATTAATAATTAACCAAAAGATATATATATACCTTCATCTCCTCGAGCCAGACGTACTGCATGTTCTGAGGCACCTCAGAAAAATTGAGGTAGGGACCATGGTAGTTTTCCCGGATAATTTGCCCGAGTATCCGGGCAGCATCATACGGGAAAAACCTACAAAGAAACAAAGACTGGATTATTAACTTGAATAAATGAAACAAATTTAATAAATTAACTTAAATTTACTTACGTATCACCCGCGGGCCATAGCTCTCGTCGGTTCTCGCCTATCGGCCTCTCTGGAGGCGTCGGAGGATCCGCGGGTCCGCGGATGTACTCACCGGTAGCAGGATGAAGCTGAATCCGGGGGTACTCCGGAGCCCACCCTGCAGTAACTGATGGTGTACCCGCTGGTGCATCCGGGGGCAGAACGGATCCGCTAGCGGATGGAGTCTCAGGCCTCGATGAAGATGAAGGTAGCGCAGAGATAGATCGACGGCGGGAAGAGTATGTGGCCGGGCTCTCCAGGTCGGGATCGAAGGACTCTATATCCGGGGAATGTGGAAGGCGACCACGACCGCTACCACCACGACCGCTACCACCACGTCCACGGTCAGTGCCGCTACCACCACGCCCACCACGGCCAGTACCCCCACCAGCACCACCACGGCCACGGCCACTGCCGCTACCAGCAGCACGAGTGGTAGTGACCATGACCTGTAAATAGAACACATAAATATAATTAACAATATAGAAGTATAAATGAATATAAAACTGAACTAAAATATATATACCAGCAGCAGGGCGGCGAGTGCCGTCAAGACAATGAGAACTAAGAGTGCCATCTGTAAAAAGAAAATCATACAATAAGTAGATGATCGAACGACAAAAACATAAACTGAAATAAGAATGTGTCCGTCTAAACTGAATTCACTAAGTTAGTTGTAAGTGCTTCTACTATATACCGATATTTAATCTAATCATCGTTATCGTCCTCGTCCTCATCGTCATCGTCATCGTTCTCATCCTCATTCTCATCGTCGACTTCATCTATATCATCATCCTCATCGTCGACTTCATCTGTATCATCATCCTCATCCTCATCCTCATCCTCTTCTTCTTCTTCTTCTTCTTCTTCTTCTTCTTCTTCTTCTTCTACTTTTTCTTCAGGCTCAATACTTGGGACAAGACGCCTCTTTCTCCCCTGGTTGACAGCTAAGTCTTGTATATCAACCTCTTCCTCCCCTCTATTTTCCTCAGCATGAGGTATATCGACATCTTCCACGTCCATGGTATCCGACTGTTGTCCCATGTATTGGGGCTTCTCGATCTGGTCCTCTTGGTATGCTGGGTCTCCAACGTTGCATGTATTTCTAGATTTAATCTTGCATACTGCCCACCAGTCAAATCGATCTCTACGACGCCTTGGGTAGCTTGTATAGTAGACTTGAACAGCCTGACTTGCTATCGCAAACGTGTCGGACCCTCTATACCTCCTGCGATGATTTATATCGACGAATCCAAATTGTTTATCGATTCTCCAACCGATATTTGGTCTCGTATCGAACCACTCACATTTGAACATCACAATATGCATATCATATGGGGCACTATATTGTAAATCTACAATCTCCCGAAGCACTCCATAATAGTCAAAGTCCGGCTCGTCGTCATAGATGGTGCCTCTTATGCAAACACCAGAATTCTTGGTATCGAAGCCGTCATTGAGAAATTCGGCATTTATAGCATGCTGAGTTGACTTAAACTTGAAGCCATTAACGACATAGCCTGACAAAGTCTTTGCATGCTTCTTCGGTCCCAATGCCAAATAACGAATGCTCTCATTTATGAGTATTGTTTCAGGCAATAAAACCTGTAAACATGTATTGATAATTTAAATATTTTAGCTGCATATATTTTAATGGTAGCCGTATAACATATTATCTCAGTTACTTACGTATTTACGAAACCAGGACGGAAAGGTACAATCAACCTCTCTTTGAAGTCCCTCATCTGTAATATATGGTGTCCTCATTTTGACTTCACCTCTAAATACACTGTTAGAGAGAATAAAAATAAGTGTAGTCACTTAATTCACCAAATTAGAGATTATAACGAGGCGTAGTCACTTACTTCTCCAAATCTTTCACTTCTTGTATGTCACAATTTAACAAGACATATCGGTGAGCGGTATCATACTCATCGTCGGTCAACCACCGTTTCTTACTAGCCCCAATAGGTGAGCGGTATCATACCCATTCCCCACCCTCCGACCCCCCGACCCTCATTCCCCACCCCCCCACCCCCTGCCCCCATTCTCCACACCCCCCCGACCCCCTGACCCCATTCACCACCCCCCCCCGCCCTCTCCACCCCCCGCGAAGCCGACCCCCCCCCCACTCCCCCCCCCGGCCCCAAAACCCAAAATTAGAGAAAGAGAGAGAGAGAGAGAGAGAGAGAGAGAGAGAGAGAGAGAGAGATACCTGGTAGAGAGAGAGAGCCGCGAGAGAGAGAGAGAGCCGCGCGCGAGAGAGAGAGAGAGTTTTGGGGGGAATGAAAAATTCTTCCCCGTCGGTTCAATTTAAGTTAGGGCACAGAACCTAGCGACGGAATAGCGACGGAATAAATTAGTCGCTAAACCGTCGCCAATTAAAAGGTGTTTTCCGACGAATATATCCGTCGCCAGTTAGTCGCTAAAGTTTCCGCCAATGTTTTAAAGATTTTGCCGCCAACATTTGCGACGAATAAGCGACGAAAAAGAATCCGTCGCTAACGTTCGTCGACTTAGCGACGGAAACCCGACAAATTTTTACATTTAAAATTGGAAAAAATTATGTTATGTTGTCTGTCGCTAATCCGTCGCTAAGATGTCGAAAACTGGTCGCTATTAGCGACGGAATCCGTCCGTCGCTAAACTTCCGTCGGTAAAATGGGGTATTTTAGTAGTGTCGTGGACACAAACTAGAAGCGAGAGAGAGAGCTAGAAGACAAGGAGAAACTGGGGAGGAGCTACCAGAGGAAGGAGGAGGAGGAGGAGGAGAAGGAGGAGCTACCTGAGGAAGGAGGAGGAGGAGAAGGAGGAGGCCGGAGGAGGGAGATCGCCGGAGGAGCACCGCGGAGGAGGAGGGAAATCACCGGAGGAGCGTCGCGGAGGAGGAGCGCGCCCAAAATTGGGGGAGAAAAAATTGTGAAATGATCGAAAAGGAAACCCTCGCTGGCTATATGAAACGATTAGCGATGTCCGTATAGGACGTTGGAAAACGTCGCTGATATATAATAAATGGCGACGCAACTTAATATGCGTCGCTAAACGTCGCTATATCAGCGACGAGTATCGACGAACTTGCGACGCACTACCCCATTTAACAAAATGTAGCCGCTAGACGTCGCTATTAGTCGCTGTTGGCGACAAACAACGACGTCTTATATTAACGTCGCTAAATCCCCAAAAATTAGCGACGAAATTTTACGGAGTCGCTAAATACATCGCTGATTTGACTTATTTTGGTAGTGAAATGAGTGATGCAACATCTATAAATTTGATTTGAGAACTGTCCCACTGCATGCACAATCTTTTTTAGAGAAAAACTCTGTTATAGAGTTAAAATCACTTGTTTCTTACAATCTTTCATGACTCTAACTCTTGTTTCTTTTTGCCTTTTCTGCAACATCTATAGTGACGCCAAAAGCTGAGATTACCGTCAAAGAGGAAGTACTTTCTCCTTTTATCAAAATGGAACCGATAACCATTAAGGAGGAAATAACTCCTAAAATTGAAGTCACTGTCAAGGAAGAGATAATTCCAAAAGTCAAAGTGGCTATCAAGGAAGAGCCAGCACCTAAAGATAATGGTATAAGAAGCTCTAGTCAGCCAGCTCCTGAAGGCCTTGATCAGCTGGACCCTTCATATGCATGATGGTTGAGGGGATGGTACTTCCCCTAAAATATTCATCCTCGAGCAAATGAATAAAAGCATCTCATCTTCAATGTTTCTTGTTTTGATGTAGCTTTCATATATTCCAAGGTGTAGTTTACTTCCAATGTAGTCCTTTACTCCATTTTATGGAAAAATAAATAACATTTTCGTTTGCTCATTTGTTATAATTTTGTATATTTACCATCTTTTGTGTATCTGAGTTTTGTAATAAGTCATTGATACAGATAGTAGAATTTGGAGGTAATGTGGATGTGATAAGTCGTTAATGTAGATAGCAGAATTTAGAGGTAATGTGGACGTGAATTCATATATCTATTGATTAACCTTGAGCCAACTAGGACATAGGAATATGATATCTCTTAAAATAGCTGGGTTTCAAAAGATGATGCTTGTAATGATATAGTAGATGTTATGGGTTAATAAGGATGTATCGTAAGATCTTGATAGACTCTGTTGGGGATTTGCAGACGAGTAAATAATTTAAAGATTTGAAGTATATACAATATTTGTCAGAAAATACAGTACACACTTTCAAACATGGTACTTTTTCAGGAATTTGTCGTTAATAGGCATCATAGCGATTCGACCATCCATCCCCGATAGTTGATAAGCTCCGTTAGAGAAAACTTTGCTTATAACGTAGGGACCTTCCCACTTTGGTTCGAACTTGCCCTTGCTCATGTGTGTCATAATCATTGGACGTCTGACAGTAAGGACTAGCTTGCCTTTTTGAAATGCTCGTACTTTGACTTTACGGTTGAAGGCTTTTCAAATACGGGCTTGATATAGCTCGATGTGTTGTTGAGCTAGTAGCCGCTTCTCGTCAAGCGCTTCAAGCTCCTTAAGTCGAAGACAATCATTGTTTTCTGTTGTGAGTTCATTAGCAATGGCAATCCTTAAAGAAGGGATTTGAATCTCTAATGGCAAGATAGCTTCGCATCCATACACCAAAGAGAAAGGTGTACAGCCAGTCGGAGTGCGGACATCAGTACGGTAGTCCCATAGACATTCTCCAAGCTTTTTGCTCCAATTCCTTTTATTGGTAGAAACGAACTTCTTGAGAAGCTTGATAATCGTTTTGTTGAATGCTTCCGCCAAACCATTAGCTACGGGATTGTACGCTGTCGAAGCAATATTGTCGATTGTATTGTCATCACAGAATCGAGTGAACTTTTGACTAACAAATTAAGGTCAATTGTCATGGATGATTCATCGAGGAACACCGAATCTGTATATCACATGGTGTTTGGTGAAGTTGATGACACTGCTTGTCTTGATTTCGGCTAAAGGTATGGCTTCGGCCCATTTTGAGAAGTAATCGGTTATAACTAGGATAAATCGATGTCCTCAAGATGAAGACGGATTGATAGGAACGATGAAATCCATGCCCCAAGATTTAAGGTCCATGATGCTGCAGTGGAATTAAGAACTCTGTTGGTTGGTGGATGAAATCTGCATGTATTTGGCATGCTTGGCATTTCTTTGAATATTCAATGGCATCTGACACCATGGTAGGCCAATAATATTTCATGCGTCAGATTCGATCCTATAGCTTAGGACCAGGATGATATGCATCATAGACACCGTCGTGAGATTCACGTAGTATCTACTTTGCTTCATCTCTTGCAAGACGACGTAGAAGCATACCGTCAAATGATCGTCGATAGAGTGTTTTAGAGGTGTGTTTGTAGTAGAATCGGAGCGACCGTCGACAGATTGTCGTTGATTCTTTGGGATCTTCATGTAAGATATCATGAACTGTGAAGTCGATGAAAGGAGCTCTCTAGTCTTTGCTAGTAGTACAAATTTCGACTGAATTGCTGGATTCAAGACGCACATTATTTTCGATGCAGAATAATTTCCTGTTAGTGATGACGATCATCTATTATCTTTTCACAGGAATTGCTAATATTGCTGCTAGATTAGCGAGTGCATCAACTTCTATATTGCATGCTCGACGTACATGTTCGATGAAGAAACCTTTGAATGAGGCAGCTAATTTGACTGTTGCTTCATGGTATGGAATGAGGACTTGATGCCGAATTTCATATGTGCCTCTAACCTGATTGACAATTAGTTTAGAGTCTCCATATACTTCCAGATACTCGATATCCAATTGTTTAGCTAATTGGAGACCGATGAGTAGAGCGTTGTATTCAGCAACATTATTAGAACATATCGTCCAGTTAGGCTCTTTGAACGGCTAGTCCATCGGGAGATGCAAGAACTATTCCAACTCCAGCGATGATAGTGCCTTTGGGTCTGATTCTGGATGCACCATCGAAGAATAGACGCTAAGCAAGGATTTCTTCTGAAATCATATTAGATTCTAGAGTTTCATCAGAAATTTTGTCATAGAGTTTAGATGTCTCAGGAATTGGATGTGCAGCTAAGAAGTCGGCTAGGGCTTGACCCTTAATAGAATTTTATGGGACATAGACAATATCATATTGTGCTAGCAATATAGCCTATGTAGCGAGTCTGAAATTGAGTGTACTGGGCTTCTTTATCAAGACCCGGAGGGGGTTGACTCGGGAGATGACATGAATGGTTTGGCCTATGATATAGTGCCGTATTTTCTGGACAGCAAATATCAAGGCTAGACATTTTTTTCTACTGTACTATATCGATGTTCAGCACCGATCTTTTTACGACTGAGATAATAAATGGCTTGTTCAAGGCCTTCCTTATTCTTTTGGGCTAGTAGGGCACCCAGAGAATGATCCATTGCTCGAACATACATTAGGAAGGGTATTCCTGTGACAGGAGGCACTAGGACTGGACGGTTCATCAAGCGTCGCTTTATGTCTTCAAATGCTTGCTGGCATTCGTTAGTCTAAACGAAAGACACACCTTTTTTCATCAGTTGAGTGAACGATCTGCAGCGTCCAGAAAGATTTGAGATGAATCTTCTGATGTATGCAGGCCATCCCTGGAATCCTCGTAGCTCTTTTAGGTTGCGTGGAGGACGCATCTCTTGAATGGCTTTGACTTTCTCGGGGTCAACGTGTTTACCCTTAGAAGTAATAACGAATCCGAGGAATTTGCCACTAGAGACTCCCATGAATGACTTGGTGGGATTCATCTTGAGTTGATGCTGGCGCATCAGATTAAGTATAGTTCTTAAGTCTTGGATGTGTTCTTTCTTTAGACGAATTTTGACAGCAATATCGTCAACATAGCATTCGACTATTTTTTACAAATGTTTGCGAAAAATGGTGCTCATGGCCCGCTGATAGGTTGCACCAGGCTTTTTAAGACCAAATAGCATGGATGTGTAGCAGTAGACTTCCAAAGGAGTACGAAAAGATGTATATTTTTCATCTTCGGGGTTCATCCTGATCTGATTGTATCTAGAGAACCCGTCCATGAAAGACATTCATTCGAACCCGCATGTGTTGTCGATCATGAAATCAGTGATCGAAAGAGGGAACTCATCTTTAGGACAAGCCTTATTAAGGTCTCTAAAGTAGGTGCATACTCGGACCTTCCCTGTTTTCTTCACAACTGGGACGACATTAGGCAGCCAGTCTGGATGTTGTTCTTCCCTGACAAAGCCGCAAGCGATGAGTTTTTTGACTTCAACTTTGTAACACCCCTAAATTTTTGGAATTATTTTTTATTATTTATTTGATTTAAATAGGATTTTATGGAATTTATGAATATTTTTGATTAAATAGTTATTATTATAGATGACCTTAGCCACGGTTAAGATTTGGAGTATAAGACGACTAAGAATTGTGACACAGATAGTGTACACGTGTGCTTTGACTAGTATTTTAGCCATGATAGGGTAGGCTGAGCCATAGGTGTGTTCTAACTAGGAAAACCAGGCCAAGTTGCGACTTAACCCCCACCGATGATTTATTTATTTAATTATTAGATTATTGACTTTCTAGGAGACCCGGTTGTACCAATTTAGCCCCGACTTGGCCTGAACAAAATCCAAATCTAAATAGACATATAGTACTCTCAAATATCATCATGTTGATATATATTTTGTATATATATTTTATATATAATATGTTTTCAATTTTGGAAAGTTTTTATTTATAGAAAGTGTCTACGTGTAATCCTAGTTGGCATTAGTTTATATTTGCCCAAAGTCTAGCCCAAATCAATTTAGACATGTTGGACATTAATATATATTAATAAATATATATATATTTAATATTTATTCAGATTTAGATTGCATTTATATTTAGAAATCTAACTAGTTCCATATTAGAAAATGTTTATTTAAATGCTTAATCAAATCAACTAGCCAATTCATCAAATAACAAAACCAATCCATGTGGACCCCACATATGACCAACCAAAGATTATTTTCATGTAATTTTCGTCCAAAAATAATCCCCTACATTGGCGGGCCATGCCATGCATGGAAACACCCTCCTACATATATAAACTCAACCCATAGGCCCATATATATATCAACCCTTATCAAAACCCTAACCCTAACACCAAAATCTCTTATTTATCACCCAAGAGCAGCTCTTTTAACATTAGTTTTAAAAATAGCATCCCCTCCCCTCTACTACATCATCCCCTCCATCACATAACTCATCCTCCTCCATAAAGGCTCCTTCTTTCATCCTCCTTCCATCCAAACTCCACCAAACCAACCCTAAAAACTCCATCTTTTCCATCCAACCAATCCTAACCATTTTCCACCCCTCAAAGCTCATCAAGAAAGGATTGACGAGCAAGGACATCATCAAGCAAGGACCTTGGTAAGAAACCCTAACTTTTTCTTCTAAAACACATCTCATAAATCTGTAGAAATTATGGTATTAATTCTGTAGAAATAGTTTTTTGATGCCTCTTGGGTAGTATTTTCACCCATAAAAATTTTATGAATTATGATAGCTATTTTCATGTTTCGGTAGAGCCAAAACTTACCACGTTGTGAAGGAACTATAAGTTTCTGTAGGAATTTTTCAAAACTAAATTTTATGTGTGTTCATATATAGAAATTAGGATTTTAAAGTATTTTTCCACGAATTTAACATGCCAATTCTGGTCGGAAAAATTATAGGTCAAAACTAGTCATTTTCGGGTGACTTGTTGACCTAGAAGATTCCAAACCATTAGTACCATGAAACCCTTACGTCAAAATTTTATATTATAATATTTAGGATATTTTAAGTCTATTTAAATTGTATTTTTGAGGTTTTTCATAATTTTAGATAATTAATTAAGTTCTAGACAAATTTCGGGTAGACTAGTCGACCCGATAGACAACTAGTATAATTCTTTGGAAATATAAATTCTAGAAATTTTGAGATAAATCTATAGAAAATTGGTTTAAATAATATTCTTATGATTTTTATATGATTTTTAAGTATATGATTGAAGTAGGAACATAACCGATTAATTGGAAAGTCGAAAATCCTAAAACTGTGTTCGGTGTCTCGTGGAGCCTGTATGTGATTGTATGGGTCTAAAGGGTTCTAAGAGAAATTGAATATAATCTTAAAATATTATCTTGACTAATTAAGTCATTGTAAGTTCATGAGTAGTGGGTTAATTTAGTTAATTAATTATCTAGGAGCGTCGGGTTCCGACGGCGTGGACGCAAGAGCGACGTTTCAGATTCACAGCACGACACCAGGCAAGTACACCTTGCCAAGATTTACAGTATTTACAAGTTTTTCCGTATTATTGTTTTTCATATCTTACTTAGTCTCATACTTCTCATGTTCCATGTTCTGGTTACTTTCTAGTTTTGCGTGCACGTAGATTTTATTCTTTCTCCATATTACTTGTCTTATTTTTCTTATCTTGTTCATTATTAGAGTTAGAATTTCTTTGTCTATGTCATGTATCCCTGACGTGTGTGACCTAGACATGACTTGGACTTGACATGTTTGAGTTGACTTGACTGTCTCTTAGTTTAGGCGAGGATCTTGTTATAGATGTGACTATACCTGACCACTCTAAATCGTTAGCAACCACCGGGCTACGATTGAGACTAACTATAGGTTGTTAGCAACCACCGGGCTGCAATCTATAGAGCCGTTAGCAACCACCGGGCTGCGGTTTACCTCGATTTACTTGTAGTCATATTTATTAGTGCGATTCTCCAGGCATGCCATTTCTTTTATGTTTTAGTTCTAGCACTGCTCCCTTAAACCCTTCTTTTCTTATATCACTTTTTATCTATCCACACATTTTATTACTGTTATTGCTGGCATGTATATTATGTGTCTTGCTAGTCCTTTGAGGACCTAGTGATCTCTCCAGGCTTAGTTAGAGACGAGGAGGTATATGGTTTTGGAGTGGAGACAGGTGATGTACCTTCGCGGGAGGACGAGATAGTGGCCAAGGACTTCTCTTGACATGTCTCTTTATTTTAGACTGATACATTATTTTTTTCTTTTCATCAGTGGACATGTAGTTGATACTTTGTTTCCTTTTTACTGTGGTTTCGAGATGTCTTTCCCGCACAGTTACATTTCATATTTCATGTTGGACAAATTTCTTTATTAGTATCATTTTATTAGACTTGATATCTCGTGTCTTATTTTCTGTATAGATGAGATTAGCTGTGTACCTGTTACTTGTACTATATTTTGGGTTGTTATCATGATTTACATCTTAAGCATTTCGCTAATGGTCTTAATTTGAGATTTGACCCATTAATAAAGTGTTGCTGGCATGTACCGTATCCTTGTCCTATACGTATTTTGGGACTGGGGCGTTACATATTTTTGTGGTAGCCCATGCAAGTCAACATTAATCACTTCGGTTACATTATTGTACCGACATGAGCCCGCGAATATGATAGAAAGGACCCATAGGAATTCATCCACATACTTGATCTCATTCTTTGATTTTATTTTCGAAATCTCGTTTGATTGCCTTGAATTTCATCTTGCTTGATTTCGTTCCTACCACGAGTCTTATTTCTCGTACGATAGAATTTAGGAAAATGAGTCATCCTAGGTATATATGCTCTATTAATTCAGTTACACTATTAGTTAAACTCTTGAAAGTTGGGTAGAAAGCCTCACCAAGTAGCTTCCAATGTCCTTATGACCAAATTAATGAAGTATAGTTGAATGACACTGAATATAAGATAGTGTAGAAGGATAGGCTTACCTAGACTCAAGAGTCTTAGAGGACCATACCCCAATTGGACGACCAAACCCTTAGACAAAATGATAGTAGGGAAACTGTAGAGACACAAACACCGGACGAGGCTTAGACCTTGATGAACTTGAACTACTTGTGATTTCTTTCAAATCATATTCTCGCGTACTTATATTATTTGACCATCTTGACTGATGCTGCTATTATAGCCTAATTTTGCAAGCTTATTCTTTATCGAGCTGGTTTAGGACATATATTTTATTGGGGACGCCCACTAAGATATTGTCTATTTAGAATCAGTGTATTATGGTCTGATCAATCTAATTCACTTGGTTCGCTCTTCTTATGGTTATTCTACGTGGACTGAGATATAGTTAACAAATACTTGCCCTCTAGGATCTCATCCACAACTGCCTTAATAACTCTCTCTTTTTGTACTATTCAATCACCTTTGAAACCCAGCAATTATATTCGATCCTTGAACTCTCTATTATTTTATGTACATCTTCACCTATTCCGTGAAGACAAACCCTTGTATTTGAGGGAGGGTATCCGCGTGGACCGCTTCCCGACCAGGCGACACAGTTTGTGCAAGCTAGACAGCAGACAAGAGTACAACGACCAAGACATGCCTTTGCCATGAGGATCGAAGACGAAACAACGACACAAGAGGTAACGAAAGGTAATAAATTGATTTTGTGTTAATAATAGAAGTAGATTATTAGTTTACGCTAGTTTGGTGCATGTTTACTTAGGAATAACCATAGAGACAAATCACACTTTAGAGACATCTTAGAACCATAGACATGTTTTCCTTTACCTTAGTGAATTATTTTAATTTTGAGGACAAAATTCTTTTAAGGAAGGTAGAATGTAACACCCCTGAATTTTTATAATTAATTTTTTATTATTTATTTGATTTAATAGGAATTTATGGAATTTATGAATATTTTTGATTAAATAGTTATTATTATAGATGACCTCAGCCACGGTTAAGATTTGGAGTACAAGACGACTAAGAATTGTGATACGGATAGTGTACACGTGTGCTTTGACTAGTATTTTAGCCATGATAGGGAAGGACGAGCCATATATGTGTTCTAAATAGAAAAACCAGGCCAAGTTGCGACTTAACCCCCACCGATGATTTATTTATTTAATCATTAGATTATTGACTTTCTAGGAGACCCGGTTGTACCAATTTAGCCCCGACTTGACCCGAACCAAATTCAAATCTAAATAGACATGTATTACTCTCAAATACCATCATGTTGATATATATTTTGTATATATATTTTATTAATATTAATATGTTTTCAATTTTGGAAAGTTTTTATTTATAGAAAGTGTCTACGTGTAATCCTAGTGTAATCCTAGTTGGCATTAGTTTATATTTGACCCAAAGTCCAACCCAAACCTATTTAGGCATGTTGGGCATTAATATATATTAATAACCATATATATTTAATATTTATTCAGATTTAGATTGCATTTATATTTAGAAATCTAAATAGTTCCATATTAGGAAATGTTTATTTAAATGCTTAATCAAATCAACTAGCCAACTCATCAAATAACCAAACCAATCCATGTGGACCCCACATATGACCAACCAAAGATTATTTTTATGTAATTTTCGTCCAAAAATAATTCCCTACATTGGCGGGCCATGCCATGCATGGAAACACCCTCCTACATATATAAACTCAACCTATAGGCCCATATATATACCAACCCTTATCAAAACCCTAACCCTAACACCAAAATCTCTTATTTATCACCCAAGAGCAGTTCTTTTAACTTTAATTTCGAAAATATCATCCCCTCCCCTCTACTACATCATCCCCTCCATCACATAACTCATCCTCCTCCATAAAGGCTCCTTCTTTCATCCTCCTTCCATCCAAACTCCACTAAACCAACCCTAAAAACTCCATCTTTTCCATCCAACCAATCCTAACCATTGTCCACCCCTAAAAGCTCATCAAGAAATGATTGACGAGTAAAGACATCATCGAAGGAGGGAACTTTGACAAGAATAAGCCTTCACAAAGCAAGGACCTTGGTAAGTAACCCTAACTTTTTCTTCTCAAACTCATCTCATAAATCTGTAGAAATTATGGTATTAATTCTGTAGAAATAGTTTTTTGATTACTCTTGGATATTATTTTCACCCATTAAAATTTCATGAATTATGATAGCTATTTTCATGTTTCGGTAGAGCCAAAACTTACCACATTGTGAAGGAACTATAAGTTTCTTTAGAAATTTTTCAAAACTGAATTTTATGTGTGTTCATATATAGAAATTAGGATTTTAAAGTATTTTTACACGAATTTAGCAAGTCAATTCTGGTCGGGAAAATTATAGGTCAAAACTAGTCATTTTTGGGTGACTTGTTGACCTAGAAGATTCCAAACCATTAGTACCATGAAACCCTTGTGTCAAAATTTTTATATTATGATAATTAGGATATTTTAATTCTATTTTAATTATATTTGTGAGGGTTTTCATAATTTTAGATAATTAATGAAGTTCTAGACAAATTTCGGGTAGACTAGTCGACCCGTTAGACAACTAGTAGTATAATTCTTTAGAAATATAAATTATGGAAATTCTGAGATAAATCTATAGAAAATTAGTTTAATAATATTCTTATGATTTTTATATAATTTTTAAGTATATGATTGAAGTAGGAACATAACCGATTAATTGGAAAGTCGAAAATCCTAAAACTGTGTTCGGTGTCTCTTGGAGCCTGTATGTGATTGTATGGGTCTAAAGGATTCCACGAGAAATTGAATATAATCTTAAAATATTATCTTGACTAATTAAGTCATTGTAAGTTCATGAGTAGTGGGATAATTTAGTTAATTAATTATCTAGGAGCGTCGGGTTCCGACGGCGTGGACGCAGGAGCGACTTTTCCGATTCACAGCGCGACACCAGGCAAGTACACCTTGCCAAGCTTTACAGTATTTACAAGTTTTTTTGTATTATTATTTTTCATATCTTACTTAGTCTCATACTTCTCATGTTCCATGTTCTGGTTACTTTCTAGTTTTGCATGCACGTAGATTTTATTCTTTCTCCATATTACTTGTCTTATTTTTCTTATCTTGTTCATGTCTAGAGTTAGAATTTCTTTGCCTATGTCATGTATCCCTGACCTGTGTGACCTAGACATGACTTGGACTTGACATGTTTGAGTTGACTTGACTGTCTCATAGTTTTAGGCGAGGACTTTGTTATAGATGTGACTATACCTGACCACTCTCAATCATTAGCAACCACCGGTCTACGATTGAGACTAACTATAGGTTGTTAGCAACCACCGGGTTGCAATCTATAGGGCCGTTAGCAACCACCGGGCTGCGGTTTACCTCAATTTACTTGTAGTCATGTTTATTAGCACGATTATCCAGGCATGCCATTTTTTTTATGTTTTAGTTCTAGCACTGCTCCCTTAAACCCTTCTTTCCTTATATCACTTTTCATCTATCCACGTATTTTATTACTGTTATAGCTGGCATGTATATTATGTGTCTTGTTAGTCCTCTAAGGACCTGGTGATCTCTCCAGGCTTAGTTAGAGACGAGGACTATCCGGAGGTATATGGTTCTGGAGTGGAGACAGGTGATGTACCTTCGCAGGAGGACGAGATAGTGGTCGAGGACTTCTCTTGAGACATCTCTCTTTATTTTAGACTGATACATTATTTTCATTCTTTTCATCAGTGGACATGTAGTTGATACTTTATTTTCTTTTTACTATGGTTTCGGGATGTCTTACCCGCACAGTTACATTTCATATTTCATGTTGGACAAATTTCTTTATCAGTACCATTTTATTGGACTTGATATCTCGTGTCTTCTTTTTTGTGTGGATGAGATTAGCTGTGTACCTATGACTTGTACTATATTCTGGGTTGTTATCATGATTTACAGCTTAAGCATTTCGCTAATGGGCTTAATTTGAGATTTGACCCATTGGTGAAGTGTTACTGGCATGTATCGTATCCTGGTCCTATACGTATTTTGGGATTGGGGCATTACAAGCTTCTATAGCATCTATCATATCAGGTCGGAATTGACTCTGTTGTTGTTTAACTGGCCTGACATTTGGCAGAATATTAAGTCTTTGAGTAGCGATCTGAGGATCTAATCCTGACATGTCTTCATATCTCTAGGTGAATTCGTCAATGTATTCCTGAATGAGCTGAACGAGTTCTTGTTTATCTGCTTCAGAAAGACTTTTGCTGATAAACATTGGCTTTGGAGAAGCTTCATCGATGTCGATCTGGACCAGTTGATCCTCGATAGGTGGTCCGTATTGCTCGAAGCAAAGTTTCCACTACGTGTCCATCTTTTGTGCCCAGGGCTCAGTTTTGGGAGTCTCGGTGAAGTCGTCGTCATCTTCCGGAAACTCAACGGTCACCATATCAGAGGATAGGGTCACTCGATGGACGTCCCCTATGCTGGAGTTTGAATCCCATGATGCGGAGTCATAAGAGTTAGATCTTTCTACTTTGTCAGACTCAAAAACATCTGGGGTTGAGATTGGCGAGGTGTAACCTAACCCATGCTTAGTTTTGTTATAATATTGAAATGATTTTCCTTTTGGGACTGGTATACAAATAGGAGTTCGTCTTTTCCTACCACCATTGAGGTCGAATTTGAAATTGTAGCTCATCTTTTGGATGATGTTCTTAGACTGTTGACTATAATAACGTAGTTGAAGTCGTCCATTATCTTTATTTTCGAAATCGCTATCGGATACAGCTTTTTGATTCAACCCTTTGCTGAAGAGGATAGGATGGTCATCTTTCTTCCGGGAGGGAACCAGAAAGAATGAGTCTTGTACTGATTCAAGTGCTACACCAAAAAGGATAATTTGAAACATTTAATATTTTGGACTTTGGAACGGTATATAGGTGTTCATAGACGTTGGAACACTTGTTGACCATTCCAAACTACTAAAGTGTTCCTAAATTTAATTAAATTAAATTAAATTTAAAATTTTATTCTTTGGAACAGTCATTAAACATTGTTATTTACGTTCAATCACAATGTTAGTCTCATGATTGATAATAAAGCGTTCCAATTGGCTAGAAGCCTCTTTTTATACTAATCAAAACCTCCCATCTGTTACATACATTACAAAAATATTTCCAATCTCCCGTACTCATTTTCTATTTTCTCTCTCCTCCACCCCTATCTCTTTGAAGTTTTTTTAATCCTCAAAGTTTTTCTCTTATTCCTCTCATATTCAGGTAAGCTTCTAATATCTTTTTATTCATCTATTAATTTTTACGATTGTGAATCCAATTTTTGAAGGTTTTTCTTGTGAGTTTTAATTTCCCAATTCCTCAGTGTTATTGATGGATCTTCGTATGAAATTTTCTATTAGTTTGTTAGTGTTCTGTAAAATTTTATATTTTGAAAGTGACTGTGAATATTTATTGGAGGAGCAAGAGGTGTTCGAGAAGCCGAGGTCGTAGCCCCTGATCCCGTCGACGTGTCACACTCGAGGAACTGATCGATCCCAAGGGACTGTAGGAGGAGGTCGTCGTCAATGTTAGATTTCTTGGCACCGTTGAGGAGAATCGCATGTGGAATATGAATTATTATAGGCAAGGAGGAACATCTCCATCCCGCCCTTTGTTGTGCACACAGGATGTTTGTCGAAATGCTTAAGTAGATTAAAATTGGTTATCTTGTGCGATCCTACTAATATGGACATGATAGAAACTGAAGCAAATTACCTCTTGCTCACAAAATAGGGTCAGGAATCTACAATGCTCAAATGACTTCAGATGTACATTATGTCTGAAGTAATTGTGTGAACCTGTTACTACTCCTTGTGGGCGTTCTTTATGCCATTCTTTTCTGCTTCAATCTACGGATCATGGTGAGCTTAATATTTTTCTATCTTGTATGTAGTTTAATTGATTCTATAAATAGTGTTAAATTATTTCATCGTGCGTCATTTTTATATAGTTTCCATTATATGTTATCAACAGAAAGATATACTCACATGTATACTTAACAAACCTTCATTACAAGATATATAGTTCTCTTATTCAATATTCTTGAACTATACATATATTCCTTATAGGAAGTTCTCGAGATTTTATTTTGCCTCATAAAAGGTTTTTAGTGACAACTACATTGCATCTATTGATCAATTGGCATCCTTGTCATCTAACGTTTCTTGATACTATCTGCACTAGTCATCCTTACTATGCTTCAATTATTTTCTTTGTAGGTTCAAGCTCACTCATATTTTCTTCCTAAGCTTATAAAGAAAGTTCTTTGTTCGTTATTGAACTATCCCTGTTTGTAGATTCATAAAAAATAAATCTTTTCAGTACCTTTCAGATTCTTAATTATCTATTATAACCTACTATATTTTTTCTGTTGCCCTGACATGATAAATATGATGTATCCGAACAATCAGATGTTTAATTCCTACAACACTGGTCCCTGTTTCAGACCAAATTTTTATGACTCCATAACTAGTCGGAGATGGGGGCCAGTTATGGATAGCAAGTACAAGCCAAGACGCAAAGGGAATGGTTTTTATGGTAATGGCAATGAGAACTCAGATGGTTTGAGTGAACTGAACAAGGGGCCCAAAGCTAACAATCATTTTGAGAACCAGAAAGTTTTTGTACCCACTTTACCTGTTCCAATGAAGGAACATAGTCTTTCCAACAACAGAATTATCGAGGAGTCCGCTGTCCCTGATAAGGATCAGTACAATCAGGTATAGTCCCTGATAAATATGCAGATGCTAAGTTCTTCATCATCAAGTCTTACAAGGAGGATGATATTCACAAAAGTATTAAATATAATGTTTGTGCTAGCATGCCAAATGGGAATAAAAAGCTCGATGCGGGTTACCAAGAAGCACAAAGGAAAGCATGAGGATGTCATGTATTTCTTTTCTTTTCTGTAAGTATGGCTATTTGATCTTTTTGTTTGAAGATATTCCTATTTGCTCATTTCTTAGTTTCGTAAAATGTGTTTCAATATTTGGCAGGTAAATACAAGCGGACAGTTTGTTGGTGCTGCTGAGATGGAAGGCCCTGTTGATTTTAATATGACTATCGACTACTGGCAACAAGACAAGTAAAATGGTTGCTTTTCTGTTAAGTGGCATCACATTAGTCCACGTTTCTAGCGAAAGTCTACACAATCGTCCCTCTCACAGTCACCAGCTATCCAATAGTGAAAAGAAAAGCCTCCACTCTATGCACAAGGTAAGAAAATATTTTAACATATTTGTGATTTGTGATGATGGAAAAATCTCTTCTTTATCTATGATAATAATTATTTATTTTATATCTAAGGTCATTATAAGTAAAAAGATTGTGGTCTCAGAAATCTAATATTCACTAACATTATTTTCTTAGGGTAGATTATATCAGGACAAGTCACACTTTCATGGATTTCATGTTGAACCTCACAAAAACATCTTAGAGTTTAAATCTAATATGTTATCTAATTCAGAACTCTTGATGCATGGCTGAGGGGGCTGTTGGGGTGGGTTATAGGGACTTAATTTGGGAAAGAAAATAACGGTACTGGGGCGATTTAAATTTTGGCAAAAACTTTAATAAATTTATGGATTTGACTAAGACAAGATAAAGCAGTTCAATTATTAGGCTACTTAACCATTAGTAATGAAATTATACAAGTAATGTATTTGATCATTTTTTTTTTCTATTTTGAGAGGAATCTCCTATGATTAAAGCTTCTTGATCTGCCCCTGGTGTGGGACATGGATGTGTTAGATATAATTTATTTTATTTGAAGGCATTATATATCCAGCAAATGCGATTGTTATAGTTCAATGTGGTGGAAAACCTTTTAAGTAATACAGTAACTTTAGGAGTTCAATTGATCACACATCAATTTTTTTTAACAAGTTATGTTTTTTTTTTATGTTTCTTTAGGTTGTGTAGTTAAGGCTGCCACACAAACTTATGTTCAATTAATACAGTAACTTTAGGAGTTCAATTGATCACACATCAGGCCAAGTCTTCAATTCAAATCTCTTTAGTTGTCATACATATGCTATCTTTACTACCCACTTGTAGATCAGTTAACTGCTATGTCAAAAATGATATTCTGGTACTTCCTTATCAGGATTTGCTTAATGGATTCTTCCATAAATGTGCTAACATAGTAAAGTTACCAAAAATCCAAGCAATTGAACTGTCCAGCTTTTACTAAGAGGGCATTTGTGCAGTCTAGATCGCTCATGGAGACGCAATACCTGCATGGTGAGGTACTTCTCTATATTGTTGGATTGATTTTACATTTGACCCTTATTTGTCTTTCCATGACTGAGTATTTCAGGTTGAAAATGGTGACCAAGACTTGGACATAGTTGAGGTAACTTTGTGATCTAGAAACTGACTTACCATATGTATTATCTTTTACCTATGCTTTAGATTAGTGTTGTTCTCATGAGTTACCGCTTCGGGTATTTTAACATCTCGATAGTTATCGTAAAATCTAGCTCTGGTCAACCATGAGATTACGACAATTTTGCTTTGTAATTGCATGTTCGGCTCTCTTCCTCAATTGAAAATACTATAATATTCCCATTGATAGTTATTGAAGTAAACTTGAAACCAATGAGGGGACTGAACCCCATATAAAATTGAACTTGAAACGTTTCTTGATAGCAGGTTTTATTTCCAACTGCATGCCCTGCTTTTTCATTCAATATAAATGTTGTAATATTGCCTATTAATACCAAAGTGGAACTGAACTTGGAAACTTTAAGGGGAATGAACCCCAAATATTAAAGAATTATCTTTGGTATGATTATTGTCATATTCTCAGTATTCCCATTTAAGGAAGGATACTTCCTAAATACATGATGTATAGATTTCTCTAGTTTAGGATTGGGTTCCATAAACACCAGCTTCTAGTGGCTGGGACCGATGCATGCCCAAATCATGATTGGGGTATGGAAAGTTGTATGTTTTGTTGATTTGTGAGGTGGAAGGGGTTGGCTTGGGGTGTCTTTCTTCCGTCCTACGAAAGAGAGGTTTGGTTCGATGGGCGGGCACGTGCTCATCTCTTGTGATGGTTGAATCATTTTCAAGGTTATATCATTGTGATATTGGTAAGTAGTAGCAGTCTCATTAATATATGGTAATTTTGGGCCTAAGCATCTGCATGGGGATTGGCACATTGTTCCCTTTCAGGAACATCAAATGGGTATTAGAGGGTTAAGTTTGGTATTTCCATCCAAACTGAGACCTGCCAACACTAATGTAAGCTTCTTTGCATGCTTCAAATAGTAGTACCATATCATGGACACTACAATAGGTGATACGGTACATGTTTGGCATGTTACTTTGAGCTATACATGGTATGCTAAAGATAATCTTATCAGGTGAATGGAACTGGGATATGAATGTCCAGATAAAGAGGGCCACTAGGAGTATAACAATTTTTCATCTTTAACAAACCTTAATAGTGGGACCATACTTCATATTTTCTAGAAAACGTTGGTTGTCATGATTACTACAATAGAACACAATAACCTTCCATAACATTAGCACTGGTTATTTTTGTAAATTTGACAATGCAAACTTATTCACATTACCACGTTAATGGTCTATACAGATATGTGTTAGAGACGAATTATGAAGACATGTAATTTAGGACTTTGTTTTCCCCTTCTTTGGTCTTCTGCAATAAGGATAAGGACAGTGCTTGTGTGGAGTTTTTCCAAGTCTCAAGGAGTGCGTAAAGGGTCATCCAGCTTCGTCGTTGTAATGCAAGCACGAGTAGCTTGATTCAATTATATTTCTATTGAAGTCACTGAACAACCTTATGCTACTTTGTTTTTTCAATTGTTTGACTACTATAAAAAAGATACATAGGTATCCTCACTTTCATGTGCAATGATGAATAATTCATGTTTTTATATCAGTCTCATTGTTCTCTTTGTTGTCCTTTGATGTTCAGTTGCAATTTCTTTTGCTGATCAGAGTAGCTACAATTATTCTGGATAAGGAGAGGAATATAGATGATTAAATGGATTTTGTAAAAATATAATGTTGCTTGTATTCAGGTTGTGGCGCAATGTCAACAAGGTTGTTCCTTGGGGCAAAGCTCTCTGCCGTGAACCTTCAAACTGAGTTTATTTTTTGCAAACTTTTCTTTCAAATATCATTTGTCATTTCTTTATTATGAAGTTGATTTTGACTTCATGTTTTATTTTTTTATAGGTGGGTCGCGGATTATAACGCACGTGCTTGTGAAATCCTTGAGTTCAATCATCTTGAAACTGAGGTAATTTTAGAATTTTATTTTAGATTCCTATCTAGTACATTTGCATTAGTATTGGCAACTTTTGGCACTTGCTTATGTCTGGTATTTTTTGTTCTTACAGATGTGTTATGAGTATTGTTATGCAATTGGTTTCATTCTCAAACATTATCATTTAATATTAACTTAGTAATCGCGATGTCATTTAATGTCTATAGAATATAAGTAGGTTCAATATTTTGTTGGGTGCATTTTTGTACCAAACTATCCTGGAAAAACCAACCAATCCCAACTTCATTCTTTTAGCAACATCAACTATAATAGCAGAAGCCAACTAAGCTAGGAAGAGGGGACGTTCCCAAAATCTACGGTGTTGGTGTTGTTTATGTATTGGTGTATGCTACTTAATACTCTTTACATAAACAGCTTTGAACCAACCGTGTGCTAGCTTGGATCAGGTTGAGGGTGTCACCATAGCAGACCAGTGTTTTTGGTTTATTATTTTGAGTTTTTTTTTTGTCAATAAGACTGAATTATAGAAGTCTCTTATTGTCCGTCCAATTGAATTATAGAAGTCTCTTATTGTCCAATTTCTTGAATCTAGTTTTTCTGGTTCATCTTAGATTTTTTGTTCAACTTAGTCTTTTATTCTCCAATATCCTGATTTTAACTTAAACTTGTTTTATAATGTTGTATGCAGATGTTGCCGGTTGCTGTTATTCAAATCTTTATCATTCGGTTGGAGAACAACTTATGGAATCATCTTTCGAACAACTAGATTTTGTAAACAGATTATCTTTTATGGTCAAGCTAGAGTTTATATAATATTTGTAACCTTGACATTATATATACTTTGATGATGTTTTATAAAGGTCCAACTTTTGGGATATGTTATTGGTGGTTTAGTTTATACTAAGTTGACATGTTTGGTTTATTTAATAGCCCTCTTGGATGTTGACTGAGTCAATGTATAAAAAATATTGCACCATTTATTATGTGTTTTGATGTTCAATTATGTATCTTTATAATTGTTGTTTGAAAGAAAAATTGGCTACAAAATTGAAATTAGAAAAATATGTTGGAACGTTAATAAAACGTTTCGAAACTAGCCATAAGAATGATATAAAAAATTGTTACAAATTACATTTAGGAACAGATGCAAATGTTTCAAAATAACATTAGAAATGTTTTAAAGGCATTCCAAAAAACACTTTAGGAACATATTGAATGTGTTTCAAAATCTAATTTTAGAAACATTCTACAGATGTTTCAAAAAATAATTTAGGAACACATTTTGTGTGTTCCAAAATCTAAATTAAGAACGTTTGAGGAGTATTCCAAACTAAATTTTGAAACGCTTTATAACTGTTCCAAATATTGCAACACCATTTTTAGGAACGATTTTCATGTGTTTCTAAAAATATTAGATACATAAAAAAATATTCCTAAATGTCTTTTTTGGTGTAGTGGTGATACCTCATCTTGAAGAGGTTGAACTACTCCTATGGTAAGGGGTTCAAAGTTATCCAAGATTTCTAGATAACGTCGTGTGTAATGATTGACGTCGATATACTGCAAATGAGATACTACTTTATTGATATTTACATCATCATTTACAAGGGCACTCTTGACCTTAGCCGATGGCTTGCTAAGATTGATAACAAGTGAAGGAGAAGAAGAAGGCTTGTTACGACTAAGGTCGATAACAAGAGGCTCAGAAGAGGTGAGCTCCCTATGCTCCATCTTTTCGGAAGGAGGATGCTTTATAGAAGGAGAGAGATTGATGGTCAGTGTCTGAGAGGATGAAGGACGAGAAGTGGGTCTTTTGACAGGAATCACCAAGATATCATCTTGACTCTCTTTCCGGTCTTCTTCGGTGTCCATGGCCAGTACGACTTTTATGAACTCCTTTTTATACGTTCTGGAGTCAATAAAATATGCCTTGACGCCTAGGAAGGGATTAAGATCAGCCAGTTCCTTTCGGACTTCTCCATTGTCATCGACATACTTGAAGCATTGATGAAGAGTGGATGGCACAAAATTATGTTCATGCAACCACGGTCTTCCCAATAAGACGTTGTAGGAGACGTGATTGTCATTCACATAGAGGGTGACTTTCTTACGGAGATTTCCAATTTAAACTTTTAGGTGAATCTTTCCCAACGGTTCGCTTCTCCCAGAATTGAACCACAGAATAGTCGGGATTGTTGTAGAGAGGCTATGAACTGGGATCTTCAGTGCATCCAATAGAGACTTCGGCATAATACTGAGGGCGGTGACTAGAATACGATTGACCTTCATGGTATCGACATACCCCGTATAATAAAGAGGTCGATCATGTCGATTGTCCTACAAAAGCATATCGTCTTGAGTGAAGATGATATTGGGAATTATTTCCATCACACTATGACAGTGAGAGCATGCTACCGGTTCCTCGTCCGACTTTTTAAGATGGGCCAGACAAGCGTCGGCTTGCATCAAATTTTTACTTAATATCTTTTGAGTTTCCCTCGAGAGACTCAAGAGTTCAAAAATCGATAACCTTGCCGGAGTATTAGCTAGTTGAGCCAATATGTCAAAATTATACGACTTTTCGTGTCCATGAGGTAGTATTTTCTTCAATACTTTGTCAAAGCGAACTAGCTGTTTATCTTTGTCAACCGCTGTTGGTTTAGGAGGAACCGGGTTCGCTTGAGGCGATGACGTCGAAGGTACATTAACAACAGGAGGAGAAGATGCTGGAGGGGCATCAGAGACTAGAGGAGGAGTGACTGCATTCTCTTGTCCCCTGGATAGTCCCTGAGATAGAGCTTCCCAGATCTGGTACCAGTCATGTCTTCTTCTTTCGAAACTGGTACAAAATAAACCATGTTACAGTTCTTTATCCGAGTCTTGCTTCTGGAAGACTTCTTTTGGAGATATGAAGGATCTGTCCAGAATCCCAGGCCAATACGGGATTGATTGTATTAAAAACGCAAAAAAAGAGGTATGGGAGACCCTTCCCCCTCATTCAAGCCAGGGGCTTTCTGTAGATCATATCCCATCTTTTTCATCAGTTCACGGGACAGTTGACTATATTGATAGAATTCTTGCCGGTAATTGATTTTCGGTTTTGGTATCACTATTTCGACAGATGGATGTGAAATTGCCGCTGGAATGAATATAAAATCCAAAGGTGGAAGGTGTCCGTCCAATGATGTCATATGACATGACTTGTACTTGGCTGCCTTTCTGGACTTGGCAGAGGAAGCAAGTGTCTTTGATTCAAAGTCGGCAACCAAATCGGGGTAAATCCATATAATTTCCTCTTTATTCGTTGACAGGGGTACAAGACCATCACTTCATGCTGGTAGAAGCTTGACGATCTCTAAGGTAGCTTTTGGAATAGGAAAGACTCTGTCCTGTACTAATTCAGCATGAAAGTCGCCGAGTTACAGAGAGACGACATTAGCAGTCACCATCTTTTATCTTACTGGAGAGTGATTGCCTTGGCATTGATCAGTTCCTGGATCTTCCCTTTGAGTACGTAACACGCTCTGGTTGGATGTTCCAAGAACCTGTGATACACACAATATTTGGGATTTTCAGTTTTACCTAATTCATCTGGCCGTTTAGCTTCGGGCAGTTAAAGTTTGTTGCTTTTGATCAGACAATTAAATATACTCATAATGTCATCCTCGTCAAAGGAATATTCTTTCTTAGGACATGGTGCTCTCTGTTGGGGTACCGTCGCGGTAGGTATTGATTGCCCACATTGATGGATAAAGCTTCTTTGCCTTTGTGGTTGTTCTGACGACCAACATTATTGGTTGTAGAATGTTCATCTTTGTCAAGATTAGGCATCTGGATGCCTAGTTATTTGAATTTATCAGCACTATCTTCAGCTTCCCTGACACTTACTATGAAGGAGGCCCAGTCTTGGAATTGTGTGGGTCTGGTCCACATGCTGACTATAGATAACAAGTTTGATTTGTATGTATCTATAGTCAATGCATCTGGAGTACCCAGAGGCATTTTGAGTGCCTCACGACGAAAGTGCTCTATGAAACGTTCAACACTTTCATATGGCCGTTGTTTAATCTTGATGAGGACCGATATGGACATGTCATTTGTTCCATCATAGAATCGTTCCAGGAATATTTGCTTCAATCCAACAAAAGATGTTATGCAGCCATCTCGCAAGCTAGATACTAGTCATAGGCCGCATCCGCCAAGCATCCGACGAATACTCTAATGAGTAGAGCATCTGATCAGTCATTACCTTGAAGTAATTAAGATATTGACTGAAAGATGAGCTGCCATCAAACAACATGATGGTTAATGGCTTGTACTTGGGTGGAAACGGAACTTCCTTCCACTCTACTGGGTAAGGTTGTTTGATTCTTAATTTTTGTAGACCATCCTTCTACTTAAAGGTTTCGAACTGATTATACAGAAGCTTTACTACATCAATAGTATCCTTTGATGCTTAGGGAGCCGTAGACTGGTTTGATGTATTAAGAGACAGAACTGCATGATAAGTACCACCCGCAGCACTAGACTGACTTGGAGTAACCTGAGCTGGCATGGTAGCATTGAGAGGGGGATTGTACCCCCAGGCCAGTTTTGACAGGTGCAGATGCTGCTATATGTTCTTGGGTTGAAATTGGATTCACAACCAGTGGAACAGTGTGTTGTGCTACGATTACAACATGTATACTTATAACCATTTCAGCAATGGTTTTCAAGTTGGCCTCTAAAGCGACGATCCGCTGCTCCTAATTGCCAGAGCTGGAAGCATCTTGTTCTTCATTAGTGACATAGGCAGTCACTTCTCTAGCTACCGAAGATAAACTGGTGGAAAAGATAGTTCGATCAGAGCTCTCACTATCGACATTGAAGTCATGCAAGGAACTACCCCCAAGATGAAGAGTGGGAAGATTCCTTTGACTGAGGAGATTTTGGTCAGAATCAGAAAGATTCCTTTGACTATTGTTTCTTGGTCCAGAAAAAGATTTCTTTGACCGATTGTTTCCTGGTCGGAATTAAGATGATTCGTTTGACCGAGGATATATCCAAGACAAGGAGTAGGAAGATTCCTTTGACTAAAGAGATCTCGGTCAGAATCAGAAAGATTCTTTTGAGCAATTGTTTTTTGGTCGGAAAGAAGATTCCTTTAACTGATTGTTTCCTGGTCGAAATCAAGAAGATTCTTTTAACCGAGGACATCTCTAAGACAAGGAGTGGAAAGATTCCTTTGACCGAGTAGATCTCGGCCACTTGACCTTGTATTTTGGTAGACCCCTTCACCGGAGTCACGAATACGATCAAGATATTGTTGACTGGGATTGCAGGATGCATTATGTCTTGGACGTTTTCCATCCCAGTACTTCGGAACGTCATGTTGACCTAAGCGTACAACAATTCATCTTCGTCCACCATAATGAGTTCAGGAGTCCGAGTGTAGTTCAAACGGGCGAAGGCAGATCGTTTAGCTGATTGACGACAATATTTGATCACTACTTCATGATGATGATTACAATGGTTTTCCTGATGTTGATTTACAAGTGGACGAGATGGTCCTGCAATCTTTTACTTTTGTAAAAGAAGTTCGCGGAGATCGGTTACATTGACAGGATAAGAAGAAGTCGGAGGTACAAATTCCTTAATTATGTTAGGAATATCGTTCCAATTCTTGAGATATCTTGTTCCCTGTGTGTACAGAGAAGTACTGAGTTCATTGCCATAGGTAAGAGGATTCTTGATTTGAGGAGCCTTCACTGTGTGCAATTTAGTAGGTGGCATAAATTATGCTTGGTGCAGACTTGATGAAATTGATGCTGTTCTGCGCTGGTTAAGATAGGTGCGCATGTCAGAGTTATGCGCCACCTGGATATCTGTCTGAGATACTCTCAGTTTTCCCTACCTTGTTCTTGAAATGTGTAGGGTAGGAAGATCCTGGCTCTGGCTTGGTTGGCACTGGCTAGTTTGATGAGGAGTGGGCATGATGCCCTGTTGTCCTGTGCACCATGTTCCAGCGCGTTTGGCGTGACATAGATGGGCAGTAGAAAGTGGACTTTGAGTAGGACATACTTTCTTGACATTGATTTAATTGTCTATGTCAAGAGAAGTAGAGTTTCTACTCAGAAGTGTTTGAGCATTGACTAGCACGGAGGCACGATCAGATGCATTTTCTTCCGAGTCCAGGACTGGGAAAGAATTAGGAAAGGTCATAGGTCATTTTCCTTTGTTCTATGCAGAGACAATGATATGTAACTTCTCCACCAAGTTTAGAACTGGGGAGGAAGAGTGAGTAGCCACGAGGCATTTTCCTTAGTTCTGCGTAGATGTAGTGGTTGGTGCACTCTCCACCATATTCAGAATTAGGGAGGAAGAGGGAGTAGCCATATGGCGATGTCCTATGATTGGCATCGAGGCAGTGATTGGCGCACCCTCTACCAATTTTAGAATTAGTGAGAAAGAAGAAATGGCTACAGAGCTTTTCTCCTTACTTGACGTAGGAGTCATGATTGGTGCACTGGAGGACTTTAGAGTCAAGATATTGCACACCTTGTTCTTGGCAGCAACAGTGGTGGCGCGCTTGGCATCCCCTGTGCCAATTATGGCTTCGTTGGCAGTTTGGTTGAGTTTCACGACCAAAGTCTTCTACATCGTGCCGACCGACGCAACATCGTACTGAGTTGTCACTTTCTCATTGGAGGAGAAAGTCGTCCCCAGAAGAGTCATCATTTTGTTTACAAAAATAAAAAGTTTGATTACAAACTGAGAAAGGTACATGAGTATAATTTGATTTCTGGGAAAGTAAAACTATAGGAATCTGATCAGAAGACGATCACTTTATCCCTTGGACGATGCGATGTCAAAGAAGAAAGCCTTTGGAGAGTGCTGCAGCAAGTGCCCAAAAGATTATGATAATTAGTTATGCTTGTAAAGTGATTTGGAACTCTATTTATAGAGTTTAGAGGTAACTGTTAAGTAGTTATCCTGATTGGTGCACAATGCAATTGGCACGCCATTCACCAATTGTACGAATGATAACTTAACTGCATATGATGCTTGGCATTCTTTGAGAGAGATGCACTTGGTCTGGACAGTGTCGTATGCATGTTCTTCGAGATTACTAGCTGGTGCCACGTCATCTAACTACTTCTGGATGATTTGATCAGATTGGCGCCAACTGTGAATGGCGCTAGGCATTATTGTGTTAATACACTGCTAAATATAATGATATTGTATCTTGCGCCAAATGTAATGGCGCAAGGCAGCTATCAGTCAATATGAAAAATCTGACACAATCTTCTGAGTACCGCGCGCTGGGATTCGAATGGATTTTTTCTCGACTGAC
>JANAVB010024790.1:0-38104 GCA_029216955.1 Iris pallida
CCACTAGAGACTCCCAAGATAGACTTGGTTGGGTTCATCTTTAGTTGATGGTGTCCGCATCAAGTCAAACACCGTCCTCAAGTCATCCAAATGGCTAGATTTCTTTTTTTTTTGACGGCAATGTCATCAACGTAACATTCTACCATTTTTTCAGAGGTATTTGTAGAATATGGTACTCATAGCCCTCTGGTATGTTGCTCCCACATTCTTCAACCCGAAAGGCATCACTGTGTAACAGTATATCCCTTTTGGATCCGGAATAAAGTATGCTTCTAGTCTTCGGCGAACATCTTGATCTGGTTGTAGCCTGAGAAACCATCCATGAAGGACATACGCTCAAATCCACAAGTGTTGTTAATCATCACGTCGATGATCAGGAGGGGGAACTCGTCTTTTGGACAGGTCGAGTTGAGATCCATAAAGTCTATGCAGACCCGAATCTTTTCGTTCTTCTTAGTGACTAGGACAATATTGGCCACCCAATCCGGATGTTGCTCTTCACGAATGAAGCCACCACTATGAGTTTGTCGACTTCTTTTTCGATATCATCGATATGGAGCAAAATGACGATATTGCGGACAGGCTTAGCATCGGGCAAGATATTGAGCGGTGTATGGCAATTTACGGGTCTAAACCCATCGATATATCTTCATAGCTCATGTAAAGACATCGATGTACTCTCGGATAAGCTGTATCAGAGATTTTTGTCTTCTCTCAGTCAAACTTTTGCTGATGAAGACGGGTTTAGGGGAAGCCTATCTTCCAGCTCGACTTGACCTCATCTTCAGTGGAAGGTTCATGCTGTTCGAAGCGACATTCCTATTGGATCCCACGTTGAGTCCAGGGTTCATCCTCAAAGAATTTGAGTATTTGTTCTTCATCCTCGACTGGAGGATCTGTAGAGACCATATTGACGGACAGTATCCGTTTGAAGGCTTGGCCGATACTGGTATCAGAGACCTAGGTTGAGGAGTTGGAGGAATGTGAATGCATAGGACCTCCGGCTCTGAATTCTCCAAAGTTGTTGTGGGTGTAACGTAACCAACCCCCGACGAGTACATTGGTAGTAATTTTGGGACTTTCTCTTTGGAGCACGAAGTTGTAAAGGAAGAAGTCCGCCTTTGTCATAGTTCGGTCCTTTGTCGTTGTTCAAGCCATAACCCATTTTTGGATAAGGTCTTTGGCTTGAGTATTGTAACGGTAGAATTGCATCTTGCCATTATTGGGTTCTGGTTCTACCGGAGCCAGCCGCTGAGGATGCTCCAATCGACCGAAGATGATGGGTTTTTCCTCTTCTTCCTTGTTGGAACCAAGAAGTAGGTGCCTCGGGAAACAACTCGGCTTACGCGATTAGCAGTTGTCACTTGTGTTTGTAACATGTACAGTCTATGAAATACTTAGTGTTCCAGTGTGCACACAGTAATTCAAAGATAACTTTCTATAATAAAATGAGAAATCTTATCCCGAGGGATTACATCATCTAAGGAGTGCGCCTCGGTAGACGCATATGTAGTCTCTCAACTCTTCATTTGTGAGCACTTGGGCTGCCATGGAAGAGGGTGGAGGATATTTTCCCTTCAACTTGACTACCAAGGGGGCTGTAGTCGGAGGTTCCTACGACCTTAGAGTTGGCTTTAGAGCCTTCCAGGGAAGCTTTATTTGTATAGACTCCTGGCTAGTAGTTGATATCGTCGAAGACGACTGAGCCGAAGCCTTTTCTCGAAGCTTGATGACGAGAGGAGCTGACATCTTGGGAGGTCTCTCCTTCAATCTAACCCTCAATGGTTCTTCTGCCATAGCCACGCTTTCTGGTACAGTATCTGTCTTGTCGTCGGCATCATTGGCATTATCGTCCCATGGGACTGAATTGTACAGCTCAGCATCTGTAAAGTATGCTTCGAGTCCACAAAATGGATCGATGTCAGCAAACTCGATCTTGATAGTCCCGTCGCTGGCCATATACTTCATGCATTGGTGGAGATTGGAGGGCACGATCATATATCCATGGTCGACCCAATAGTATGTTGTAGTTTATATCATCATCAATGATGTAACAAGTCACGTCTGTCTGAGATCTCCTATTTGGCATTTTAGGCGAATCTTGGCCAAGGGCTCACTCTTTCCAGCGTTGAAGCAGCTGATTCTAGTGTTTGACGCAGTCAGTCGATGCATCGGGATCCCCAAAGCTTGGAGTAAACTCCGAAGGATAATGTTAAGAGAAGACCCATGGTCGATGTGGATACGATCGACCTTAATGGCACCAACATACCCCATGTAGTACAGGGGCCTATTGTGCCAGTTGTTCTTCAGCAACATGTCCTGCTGAGTGAAGGTAATGTTAGGAATCACCTCGACCATACTGTGCCAATGTAGGCAAGTGGCAGGATCCTCCTTAGGTGGTTGCACCTGAGTTAGAAAGGAGTCAATATTCTGTAAAGCTTTGCTGAGGGCGTCTCGAGTCTCTTTGGAGAGATGGAGGAGCACGAAGAGTGACAGTCGACCGGAGTATTAGCAACCTGTGCCAATATGTCAAAGTTGTAGGACTTGATCGGCTCTACAGCCGAGTCTTTTCTCAGAGGTTTGTCAAAGCAAACCTCCTTCTGCCTCTATTTATCTGCAGTAGGGGTTTGAGACGGGCCTTCTTCTGACGCCTCAAGGGCAAAGGCCGTAACCGGTGGAGATGTTTCTTCTTTTGGTGCTTGGTTAACTTCTCGCTGGTGAGTCGAACGAGTGGTAACCAGAGTGTCATCAGTCGATGTAGAGGCCATGCGACATGATTTGACTTTCTTTCCCTTGACAGAGTACGCTACAGGCATCATCATGTTTGGGGTAAGATCAGGGTAGACCCACTTAACTTTGCCTCGTGGCATTGTAAATGGGATGAGGCCTTAAGTGTTGTCACGGGCCGGTAGAAGATTGACAACTTCCATCGTTGCTCTCGAGATGGGGACGAAACCGTCTTGAGCCTCTGTCTTCAGAAAACTTTTGAACTGGAGAGTGATTAGCAGTAACAGTATTTTCTTCATTGTTAGGTAAGATGACTTTGGCGTCGATGAGGCACTGGATCTGCCTTTTCAACACGTAGCAATCACGTGTTGAATGGTGAACATACTAGTGATAGTGGCAGTATTTTGGATTGTCTACTTTTTCCACTTCGTCGGGACGCTTTGGAGGCAGGAGTTGAAGCTTGCCACCCCTTGTTGTCACGACCCGCACCCTAGAGTAAGGGCACGAGACGTGGTTACGTCCAGCCTATGTCGCAGCGTCAGTGGTAGAACGCTGTCCTAGGTCACAAGATCTAACAATATAATTCTAACAGTTTATACTTCCCGAATGGGGGTGACATAGCAGAATGTAAATTCAATCACAACTAAGGAAGAAGAAGCACGATATAATATAGAACTTAAAGAAATACAGATGATCAGAAAGTCTAAGATAACATCTCAGCAATATCCAGAATACATGGTCCCAGCTACTGAATATGAAAGAATATATACAACACAAAAATAAGTCTAGCTAAAACAGTCTCAAGATAACATAAGTAAGATAAGGCCTAACTAAGCTAGTCTAGGCAATAGGGGTAATGTCCTCAGCTAGAGTTGGGTCCTCCTGAGAGTCCAGCTCACAAGTGTCGTTTAGGGCTGTCCCGTAGAAGGTATCCACACAGGCCTCCTCCTCGTCTTCTGTAATATTTTCAATAGGTCCAGTCAGGACAGGAGCGAGCACAATACATCTCAACAGTTCATAGCAGGTTAGAAAATATAATCATGCAGTAAAGTAAGATATAGGTACTGAAGGAAATACAGTATGTAAACATGGAGAGAACTGTAATAGAAATATCTACTATACATAGAGAGCTAACAGTGTCTAGTGAGTCAGAGTACAATATAGACATGTAAATGGCATAGGATGATTCTGATGCTACAATATGGAATGATTCTGATGCTACACTACTTTGATATTATTCACATGTCTACTTCTACTCCCCCGTACCCCCAATGATCCAACCAGGTTAGGTTATGATTCCATACAAAGGCCCCCGAAGGGTGGTACATAGAAGTCCTATAAATAGGGATTCTGGGAAACCCAATAAATGGGATAAGGATTCAAGGAAGACTTTGTGATCATAAGAGTACATGTCACAAGTGATCAATGAACCAATGAAGCATAGTGATACGTCATGCAAGTAAAACGCACAGAACATGTAGTACCCGATGCTCTCTGAAGGGATAACATCTCAAGAAAGGATCCATATAGTACTAATCCGTGTGACCAATGTGACAGTATCAAGTAAAGTAATTTAAAGCATGAAAATAATTCTAAGCAGGATATGAAATGATCAGAGAATGTACTCGCCTGGTATCTGAGTGTCTGGATGAAATATACTGTCCGAGGAGAGGTGTCTGGCTCATAATCAGAACAGCACAAGTCACAACAAGTCTAAAATGATAACAAGATACAATTCAAGGCATTCTAAATGAATCTAGGTCAATCTAGGCCAAAGTCAACTCTTGGTCAACTCTGGTCAACCCTAGAAGTCAAATAGGTCAACTATGGTCAAACTAGGTCTAACAAGTCTAAACTAGGTCAAACAAGTCATTCTAGGTCTAACTAGTCTATACTAGTCTAAACAAGGCTAAACTAGCCTATGCTAGCATACCAAGTCCATACAACCTATACAACAAGGTCAAAACCAAACATCACACAACCTAGTTTGGCATCTAGGCCTACACATGGAATCACATGTAATATAATATATATAATATAATATATTATACATATGGCTACCCATACACCACACATACATATATATAATGGTACACCCTACATATGTATCCACATATACATAATACATTATATATATTATTAGATATACATACTATACATTACTCACACATTCATATTACATACATATATTAGATATCATATATTTATATACATACATGTATATATAGAGAAGAGGAGACATGTGTGTGTGTCTATGTGTCAAGAGAGTGTGTTGGCTGTGTGTGAATGAGAGTCCATGTGTGTGTGTGTTAGAGAGACAATATGTGTGGGTGTGAGAGTGAACCCTAGGTGATAGTGTGAAAGAGTGTAACAGTTAGTGCCTGTGTGTGTGACTGAAACAGAGAGAGACAATATGTGTGTGTGTGTGGGTAGATGAGAGGAAATGTGAGGGTGTGGACATTATACATAAGAGTGTGACAAAGGGTGTGTGTCTTAAAACAGTGAATAGAAGCCCCCAATCAGTTTTCAGTTTAACCCTTCAATTCCCCATTCATTCAACCCAATTCCATTTCAGTTCTCAGTCCCAAACAATCTCAGATTACTCAGAAAATAGGAAAGGAACCAATTTATCATTTATAAAACAGTTCCATATATCAAAACCTTATTTCGAATTCAATACATAACCAAACAACCCCAAAATCATACCATAGTTAGATTATAAGTAGGAGAACTACTTTAGGGTTTTAAACCAATGTTTAATCAGCATTTAAATGTAAAATCGACTGCCAAGTTCAAATATGAAAACTGGAACAAAACTGGAATGTTCATGAATCAAAAATTGGGTAAATGACAATTGACACATAACAACGAACCAAAATACGAAATTATCGGTTGGTAATGAAAATATATTATGTAAGTGTGTCCCAGTGTCCAACACGTTTCCACCATTATGATACAATCGTGTCCAAACTAAATGGAACTCAAAATAACATAACTGGACACTGCACAGCTGTGCAGTCTCGTGCACAGGTGCACGCATGTCGTGCACCCGACACAGTGCAACCCAACCCTCGTGCTCGTGCACAAGGATACACCTAGTGTAGGTCTTTGTGTCCATCACCCTGACTCGTGTCCTGGTGCGTCGTGTCCAGAGTTATCCGTCCGTATCAGTGGCCGAAAAGTCGACTGAACGACTCAGTGGAAAACCAGTGTAATAGTGATTTCTCCCTCGACATGCCACGTGGTCATCTGAAACTTGACACGCAGCGTGTCCAGTGCCCCATGGTGTGTGTCGAGTTTCGTGTCCTCTAGTCGCGTGATGTGTCCGATACAGTCCCCGAATGGCAGGACAGTGCAGCCCATGCGCGTGCGACGTGTCCAATCTGACACGAAACGACACCAAATCACTCCCAGTCAACAAGAATCATGTAAGCCACATCAAAACAATATTTTCTATTCAAAAACTTTCACAAATTTAAATCGAAATGCCCATTGGGGCATTTCATCAAACACTTAAACCCTAGGACTGATACATGTCCATTTAGGACACAAAAACCTACAAAAATCTAGGGTTAGCTAGGGGACCCTTAGATCTAGGTCATTATGCAATAAAAATAGCATCTAACATTGAGTTTTAGTAAATTACCTAATGGTGTCACAAGTCCTCAAAAAGCTTCAAAGAATGGTGTCTCCTTGCTCTCCAAACTCCACTAAATTGCTATGAAACTGAGAAATAAATATAACAACAGCAAGAAAACTTAATTTAAAACCTAATTTGTTTGAGGGAAAAAGGAGTTAATTTGGATTTTCTAGGAATTTATGAAGATGGAGACTCACCTCTTTCTAAACTTGTTCTTTCCTAAAGAGGCTAGCCCTAAATGGAGGAGAATATTTATAGGGGGATTCCCAATGCTAGGTGGCCGGCCACATGGATTAGGGTTAGGGTTTGGCTAATGGGTTGGGCTATGGGTCAAGTTGCTAGTTAATGGTTCAAACCACAAGTCATGACTTGTGTCTAAAAAGCCTTCTATTCTAACTTGGGTTTAAATGACTAAACCATAGGTTAACTCTAGTCTAACTCGGGTTACATGACCTAACCAAGTCCAAACACAACTAGGGTTAGCTTCTAGGTTAGCCTACCAAGTCAAAGCTAGTCAAAGTCAACATAGTCAACCTTCATTCAAACAATTCCAAAATAAATCCTAAAATTCCCATAAATTTAAATAAATTCAAATAACCCAAAAAATGACAAAAATTCCTTCAAACTAGAAATCTACCCTCCTTAAAAGAATTTTGTCCTCGAAATTGAAAGGCGAAATACAACTGATGAGAAGGATAGAAAGTATACCTCACGGTCCAAAAAGATATGGGTAATGCTCGCGCATCTCATCCTCCCGCTTCCAGGTAGACTCTCCTGGAGAATGATGCCTCCATGTGACGCATACCAAGGGTATCACCTGGTTCTTCAGAACCTTCTCCCGTCGATCCAGTATCTCCACTGGCTGCTCTGGATAGCTGACAGAGGGTCCAACCTCAATCTCCGAATGATCGAGTACATGGCTAAGATCAACCATGTACCGTCTCAACTATGATACATGGAATACGTTGTGGACCCCCACTAGTGCAGGTGGCATGTCTAGCCTATATGCCACGTCACCGACTCTCCCGCTGATAACGAAAGGACCGATGAAGCGTGGGCTAAGCTTTCCACCTCCACCAAAACGTATTGTACCACGAGTCGAAGATATCCTCAAGAAAACCTGGTCTTCAACCCACAAGCAAGGTCTCAATTAATTATGATAAACAAACATGATCAAAATCACAAACAAACAAACCTAAATCTAATCCTAATCTAATCTGTACCTCAAACTCCAACGGCCTCCGGTGGCTATCGGCCCAGTACCGATGTCTGTCCTGTGCCATGCGAAGTCTGTCCCTGATGAGCTTTACCTTCTCGGCTACGTCAACAACCATCTCTGGCCCCAGTAAAGCTCGCTCACCAACATCATTCCAAGATAAGGGTGTACGACACCTACGCCCGTATAGAGCCTCGAAAGGTGACATCTCAATGCTGGCCAGAAAACTGTTGTTGTAAGCAAACTCCACCAAATATAGATGATCCTCCCAGGAACCACCAAAGTCCAGGACGCACGTCCGTAGCATATCCTCAAGTGTCTGAATAGTCCTCTCTGACTGTCCGTCCGTCTAGGGGTGGTATGCAGTACTAAACTTGAGCTGAGTGCCCACGCTAATCTGCAGACTCCTCCAAAAATGTAAAGCGACTATCTCGATCTGAGACGATGCTGACCGAAACTCCATGAATCCTGACTATCTGCCGCATGTACATCTCCGCCAGCCTCTCTGTAGACGTACCCACCTTGAATGGCAAGAAGTGGGCCGATTTGGTCAACCTGTCAACGATGACCCAAATCGCGTCTTTCCCTCCTGGTGTACGCGGCAAACCAGATACGAAATCCATAGTGATATGCTCCCATTTCTACTCGAGAATGGGCAACGGCTGCAATAATCCACCGGGCCTCTGCCCCACTCCCTTGACCTGCTGACAGACCAAGCACCTAGCTACGAAGCGAGCTACCTTCCGCTTCATCCCGGACCACCAAACATGCTCCCTCAGATCTCGGTACATCTTGTTGGCACCAGGGTGTATAGAGTACTGAGATTTGTGGACCTCCTGCAAAACCTGCTCTCTGAGCTCTTCGCTGGACACACATAACCTGGAACCGTGCCTCAAGGCACCATCCTCTGTAAGAGACCCTCTAGCAATCCTGCTCGAACCTGCTCTCGGAGACACCGCAGAGCAACGTCCTCAAACTGAGTCGCCTTGATCCTCTCCACCAAGTCTGATTGAATCTGCATACCCCATAACTGCATCTGCCCTCCGGGCAAGATCACCTCAATTCCAAGGCTCTCCAATCAGCAAGCAAGTGACGGTCCGTGGTCAAACATATGGCTGTCGGATACCTACTCAAGGCATCGGTAACCACGTTGGCCTTCCCTGGGTGATACTGAAGTAGGATGTCAAAGTCCTTCATCAACTCTAGCCATCTGCGCTGCCTCATGTTCAACTCCTTCTGAGTGAACACATACTTTAAGCTCTTGTGATCTGTGAAGATCTTCACCCTCTCTCCATACAGATAATATTTCCACAACTTTAGAGCAAATATCACCGCTGCCAGCTCCAGATTGTGGGTAGGGTAGTTCTTCTCATGGGGACGCAATTGCCTGGAAGCATAGGCAATCACCTTCCCATGCTGTAAGACACAACCCAGCCCCTTCCCTGAAGCGTTACTATAAATAGTGAATTCCCCTGATCCTGAAGGCAATGTCAGAATCGGAGCTGTCGTAAGCCGTTTCTTCAACTCATCAAAAGCTGTCTGACACTCCTCTGACCAAACAAATTCAGTATCCTTTCGGGTCAACCGAGTCAACGGCTCTGCAACCCGAGAAAAATCTTGCACAAATCTCCGATAATATCCTGCCAGCCCCAGAAAACTCCTGATCTCTGCAACTGAAGTCGGCACTGCCCATGCCTCAACTGCTACGATCTTCTTGGGGTCAACTGAGATACCATCTCCAGTCACCACATGCCCCAAAAAGTCCACCCGGTCCAAGAAAAACTCACACTTGGAGAGCTTCCCGTAAAGCTGCTCCTTCCTGAGAGTCTCCAGCACGATCCTCAAATGCTCCTCGTGCTCCTACTCAGTCTTGGAATATACCAAGATGTCGTCAATGAACACCACCACAAACTGATCTGGAACACCTTGTTCATCAGGTTCATAAACACTGCTGGTGCATGAACTGCTGGAAATAGGAGAACATCTGTGCCGCATCCACGTATCCTGTAGGCGGCGGCTGCTGGAAAGGCTCCTCTGCAATGACTGGGTCCTTCCTTCGAGCCGATGGAGGCATACCCCCTGCTACTGCTGCTACTGGAGTCTCAATACGAACAGAGGTGGCAGGAGCTGCAGTCTCCTGGCCCTGCTGTACTGGCTGAGAGGTAGCAGTCCCCTCTATAGCATCCCCATGAATGGTACGCTGCGACCGAGTCTCTACCATCCTAAAGACAGACCAACAAGAGTATAATTTTCTGAGGAAGAAGCGATATAACAAAGACGGACAATAAAATTTCAAAAGGATCAGCTGACAATAAGGATTCAGATGGTAATAAAAGAGTTTTTCCTAATGTGATTGAGTACCTTGAAAACTAATGTCCTATATCCTACTGCAGGCTGTAGTGATACTCTGGTTCGAACCACTACACTTCTAGTCTAGACCTGCATGGGCCACCACTAAAAACGTGTCACGACCCGCACCCTTGATAAGGGCACGAAACATGGTTATGTCCAGCCTACGTCGCAGTATCGACGGTAGAACGCTTGTCCTAGGTCACAACATCTAACAATATAATTCTAACAGTTTATACTCCCCGAATGGGGGTGACATAGCAGAATGTAAACTCAATCACAACTATGGAAGAAGAAGCACGATATAATACAGAACTCAAAGAAATACATATGATCAGAAAGTCTAAGATAACATCTCAGCAATATCCAGAATAAAGGGTCCCAGCTACTGAATAAGAAAGAATATATACAACTCAAAATCTCAAGACAGAAATAAGTCTAGCTAAAACAGTCTCAAGACAACATAAGTAAGATAAGGCCTAACTAAGCTAGTCTAGGCAATAGGGGTAATGTCCTCAGCTAGAGCTGGGTCCTCCTGAGAGTCCAGCTCACAAGTGTCGTCTAGGGCCCCCGTAGAAGGTATCCACACATGCCTCCTCCTCGTCCTCTGTAATATTTTTAACAGGTCCAGTCAGAACAGGAGCGAGCACAACACATCTCAACAGTTCATAGCAGGTTAGAAAATATAATCATGCAGTAAAGTAAGATACAGGTACTGAAGAAAATACAGTATGTAAAGAGGGAGAGAACTGTAATAGAAATATCTACTATATATAGAGAACTAACAGTGGCTAGTGAGTCAGAGTACAATATAGACATGTAAATGGCATAGGATAATTATGATGCTACACTATGGAATGACTCTGATGCTACACTACTTGGATATTATTCACATGTCTACTTCTACTCCCCCATATCCCCAATTAATACACAAGGATCCAACCAGATTATGTTATGATTCCATGCAAAGGCCCCTGAAGGGTGGTACATGGAAGTCCCATAAATGGGGATTCTGGGAAACCTAATAAATGGAATAAGGATTCAATGAAGACTCTATGATCATGAGAGCATGTCACAAGTGATCAATGAACTAATGAAGCATAGTGATACGCCATGTAAGTGAAACGCACAGAATATGTAGTACTCGATGCTCCCTGAAGGGATAACATCTCAAGAAGGGATCGATATAGTACTAATCCGTGTGACCAATGTGATAGTATCAAGTAAAGTAATTTAAAGCAAGAATATAATTCTAAGCAGGATATGAAATAATCAAAGAATGTACTCGCCTGGTATCTGAGTGTCCGGATGAAATGTACTGTCCGAGGAGAGGTGTCTGGCTCCTAATCAGAACAGCACAAGTCACAACAAGTCCAAAATGATAACAAGATGCAATTCAATGCATTCTAAATGAATCTAGGTCGATCTAGGCCAAAGTCAACTCTTGGTCAACTCTTGATCAACCCTAGAAGTCAAACTAGGTCAACTATGGTCAAACTAGGTCTAACAAGTCTAAACTAGGTCAAACAAGTCATTTTAGGTCTAACTAGTCCATACTAGTCTAAACACTAGCCTATGCTAGCATACCAAGTCCATACAACCTATACAACACAAGGTCAAAACCAAACATCACACAACCTAGTTTGCATCTAGGCCTACACATGGAATCACATAGTAAATATATATATATATATACATATGGCTACCCATATGTACACCATATATATATATATATATATATATATATATATATATATATATATATATATATATATATATATATATATATATATATATAATATATATATAATGGTACACCCTACATATATGTATCCACATATATACATAATACATTATATACATTATTAGATATACATATATATATACATTACTCACACATTCGTATATTACATACATATATATAGATATTCATATATATTATATACATACATTATATATAGAAAGAGAGGAGACATGTGTGTGTGTGTGTGTTATGTGTCAAGAGAGTGTGCGTGTGTGGCTGTATGTGAATGAGAGTCCATGTGTGTGTGTGTGTTAGAGAGACAATGGGTGTGAGAGTGAACCCTAGGTGATAGTGTGAAAGAGTGTAACAGTGAGTGCTTGTGTGTGTGACTGAAATAGTGAGAGACAATATGTGTGTGTGTGTGGGTAGATGAGAGGAAATATGAGGGTGTGGACATTATACATAAGAGTGTGACAAAGGGTGTGTGTCTTAAAACAGTGAATAGAAGCCCCCAATTAGTTTTCAGTTTAACCCTTCAATTCCCCATTCTTTTAACCCAATTCCATTTCAGTTCTCAGTCCCAAACAATCTCATATTACTCAGAAAATAGGAAAGGAACCAATTTATCATTTACAAAACAGTTCCATAAATCAAAACCTTATTTCGAATTCAATACATAACCAAACAACCCCAAAATCATACCATAGTTAGATTATAAGTAGGAGAACTACTTTAGGGTTTTAAACCAATGTTTAATCCGCATTTAAATGGGTAAAATCGACTGCCAAGTTCAAATATGAAAACTGGAACAAAACTGGAATGTTGAATCAGAAATTGGGTAAATAACAATTGACACATAACAACGAACCAAAATATGAAATTATAGGTTGGTAATGAAAATATATTATGTAAGTGTGTCCCAGGGTCCAACATGTGTCCACCATTGTGACACAATCGTGTCCAAACTAAATGGAACTCAAATAACATAACTGGACACTGCACAGCTGTGCAGTCTCGTGCATAGGTGCAGGCGTGTCGTGCACCCGACACAGTGCAACCTAACCCTCGTGCTCGTGCACAGGGATACGCCTAGTATAGGTCTTTGTGTCCATCACCCTGACTCGTGTCCTGGTGCGTCGTGTCCAGAGTTATTCGCCCGTATCAGTGGCCGAAAAGTCGACTGAACGACTCAGTAAAAAACCAGTACAATGGTGATTTCTCCCTCGACACGCCACGTGATCATCTGAAACTTGACACGTGGCGTGTCAGTCAGTGCCCCATGGTGTGTGTCGAGTTTCGTGTCCTCTAGTCGCGTGATGTGTCCACAGTCCCCGAATGGCAGGACAGTGTAGCCCATACACGCGCGACGTGTCCAAGTGTCCAATCTGACACGAAACGACACCAAATCACTCCCAGTCAACAAGAATCATGTAAGCCACATCAAAACAATATTTTTTATTCAAATACTTTTACAAATTTAAATCGAAATGCCCATTGGGGTATTTCATCAAACACTTAAACCCTAGGACTGACACGTGTCCATTTATGACACGAAAAGGACATAAAAATCTACAGAAATCTAGGGTTAGCTAGGGGACCCTTAGATCTAGATCATTATGCAATAAAAACAACATCTAACATAGAGTTTTAGTGAATTACCTAATGGTGTCATAAGTCCTCAAAAAGCTTCAAAGAATGGTGTCTCCTTGCTCCCCAAACTACACCAAATTGCCATGAAACTGAGAAATAAATATAACAACAGCAAGAAAACTTAATTTAAAACCTATTGCAATTTTTTTGAGGGAAAAAGGAGTTAATTTGGATTCTAAGAATTTATGAAGATGGAGACTTACGTCTTTCTAAACTTGTTCTTTCCTAAAGAGGCTAGCCCTAAATGGAGGAGAATATTTATAGGGGGATTCCCAATGCTAGGTGGCCGGCTACATGGATTAGGGTTAGGGTTTGGCTAATGGGTTGGGCTATGGGTCAAGTTGCTAGTTAATGGTTCAAACCACAAGTCATGACTTGTGTCTAAAAAGCCTTCTATTCTAACTTGGGTTTAAATGACTAAACCATAGGTTAACTCTAGTCTAACTAGGGTTACATGACCTAACCAAGTCCAAACACAACTAGAGTTAGCTTATAAGTTAGCCTACCAAGTCAAAGCTAGTCAAAGTCAACCTAGTCAACCTTCATTCAAACAATTCCAAAATAAATCCTAAAATTCCCATAAATTTAAATAAATTCTAATAAATTCAAATAACCCAAAAAATGACAAAATACCCTAAAACTAGAAATGTGGTAGTGACACTTGTCAACATATTAAGAGTTCTAGTATGTCTTCATCGTGGAAGGAGTGGGTCTCTTTTGGCCTCTGCGCTTTGGCCGACTTCGGGTTCATTGTTACGGAACCCTTAGAGATGTTAACGGTCATGGCCTACTTTCTGTTACCATCCTTAGGAATTGGGTTATTGCTAGACGAGCGCCTCCCTTTGTCTTCAAATGATGGGAAACTCAATCCCAATAGTTGCGCATCTCGGGCTTTTATTTCCGCCACATCTGCCTCTATAATAAAAGGCGTCCACTCTATACAGGAAGCACTGTACCACAATTTGATTATAGAAAGCATATTTTTGTGACATGAGTCCATAAGCAGGGGCTCGGGTATTTCAGAAGGTAACCTCTGGGGTACCTGACGGAAGCGCTCATTGTACGTACGTACAGGTTCCTTCTCCTTCTGGACGATGTCTATGAGCATCGACATTTTCATGTTCATTCCTCCTTCATAGAATCAATTAAGGAATAGGTGCTTCAAGTCTTCAAAGACGAAATATAGTTGTTTGGAAGGCTATAAAACTATTCGTAGGCCACCACCTGCAGAGCTCCTACAAATATGTTGGTAAGTGGAGCGTCGTCCTTTGGTAGATGCTCGATTACTGAGGCGAAGTACCTCAAGTATTGACGAGAAGACTCCTTTGCATCGGATGGCGTGAGAGTCTGCAGATTGTATTTGGGAAGATAGACAACGTTCTCCCATTCGACAGGATATGGTTGCTGAATTCCCATCTTTTGGAGTAATTTTTGCTTTTCTCTGGCATCGTGGAGAGCGTACAACTCTTTGAGGGCCTTTTGTACTTTACTCGATATTGCAGGTCCCATTGTTGATAGAATAGATGACGGAGGCGCTGCTTGGCTCAGGATATGAGGCGCATTGGACCCGCTGTTAGTCCTCGGGTCTTAGTTTGCAGGAGTGGAGACAGTGGGTGTTAATTTCTTCTTGATCTCCAGGACGACAGAAGCCAAGGTTTTTATGGTATTATTTAACGTATTTAGGCCCATCTCAAGGGCCTCTATACGCTTCTGTTGACTGGATCCTTCGTTGTTGTCCACGTTGTCGCCTTCGACCATGAACACTGACATCATGTGCGGATAGGTAGAAGGGACGGTAGATCTTTCGCTCTCTGGCTCAGACGCTTGAGTCCCGTCATCTTGAGGATAAATTGGTAGGTTGTAATCATCCTCACACTCATTGTAATTGCTACCCCTAGCTTTTTGGCTGCTTGTTCCTGTAAAAGCGTATGTGTCATACAATCCTTCATTAGGTTGAAATAAAGGATTGTCATGAATGGTGGAGGGTTGGCTACCCCCAGCTAACGTTATGACTTATGCATCATCTCCTTGCGGCAAGGATCCTGATTTGGAGTGCGTGCCTTAGAACACACCCATACTGGGTACTGTCGTCTTGCTCCCCTCAGGCCGATTTTTGGACTTGTTGGCCGAAACGGAAGGATTCTTGGAAAGGTTCTTGAGAGACAGAGAACCCCTGCCACGTTGCATGAAGCAAATGAAGCAACACGGAGTTCATCTTCTCCTTCACTAGACGTCATCGGTCGTAGTCTGTGAAAGACGGACCGCCTCTTTGGTGGCGACGCGATTGTTCGGCAACAACAACAGCTGATGGTGATCTGGGTGCAGTTGTGCCTTGGTTTAGACATGTCCTGCACCGCAGACTCTTTCCTTGCTTTACGCTTGTAGGGAGTTGTTGAGGTCTCCATTCCTACATTCCTTTTATGCGCACAGGAGTGAGGATATGGAGATAGCTTCCCTCTTCTTAGTTCCTACGTGTGAGATACGCTTATAGGATCGATGGCACCTCTAGATGGGGTGAATAGAGTGCAGCAAAAAATAATTACCAATTAAAAATTATCTAAGCATGTGAAGTAAATAATCAATCAAATATAATACAAGTAAAGCAGTAAAATAGTAGAGACAAGAAAGCAATACACAGACACAACAGGTTTATACTGGTTTTTCTCTGAGAGGAAGTCCAGTTTGCGAGAATTCTTGCTCACCACAATCTACTATTTTGAATAGAGATTACACCGCGTGCTTTACTTCGAAGAACACGCCAACTTCAGCATCATCATATTTTTATCTGAAGCCCATGATCAAACTTCAACAATACCTTTTCTGAGAAAATCATTTATACGCCAAGCTTTGTACAACTCAAATACTCCTAGTCAGAAACCACCAGGACTTAGAAGAATCAGGTTGTTCTTGGAGATTTGGAAATTGAAGCTTTGAAACTTGAATAGAAAGCTTAGGAATAGATAAAGAAGATGAAGAATGAATGAGTGAATAGAAATAGGAATTTCTTCGCTTTTTATAGGTTTTTCTAGGACAGAGTTCGGACAGAACTCGGTAGCCTAACGTTCATAATTTTGAACGTTGGTGATCCAAATGAATAGGTAATGCTGTTGACTAGGAGAAATCTCAGGGGACCGAGTTCGGGCAGAACTCTGGCCAAGTTCAGTTGTCTTGGTTTTGGTCAACCTGAGTCAGTTTTTGGATGGGTTTGGTTTAAGTGAATCAAGTTTTGGTTTAGGAGAAATAGATCAGGATTGGTTTTAGGATTTGATCTTTCTAGATGCCAGTGATCCCGACGCACAAGTCAATCTAGACTCAACAAAAGAAAATACAGAATAAATATGAAACAATTACGAAGACGAATTCTGCACACTTTTTGGTTCTTTTCATATAAGTTCGAAGTTTAAGTCAATTTTTAAAATCGGTTTGACTATGGCTTAATGGGCCAACAATGCTTAGGCCCTGATCAGAGAGTTGCTGGCGAGGTAGACTCCTTTCATGCTTAAAGGAACACTGTTCGTACGAGTTTATCTCTATAGTAGGTACCTCCTGACTTGAATCACGCGTATGAGCGCTCAAATGATAACGGGTTTTTACTGGTCGAGGCTTCGAAGCACTCTAACCAATTTTGTATAGCTTTCCGTTGGCTGCACGCATGACTGTTAACGTGGGCCTTCGTTGGCGTAGCACATTGATCGTGCAAGGCGCGTGCCGCCTTGGACTTCTTCCTACTACCCCTAGAAGGTGTGTAATATCCAGAATCCAACAGAGTGGTTGGCATAGCACTTTGGTCGTGTAAGGTACGTGCTGCCTTGGATCTCCTCACGTCACTCTAGAGAGTGCATAACGTTCAGAATCTAATATAGCCTTACCCGATGGGTAGGCAATTCGGTCAAAGACAGAAGTTCTCGCCTGTGAAGCTTCCTCCGTCAGCTGGTGGGCCATTGCGCGCTTCTTCTAATGTTGTGCCTTTGTCAAGCCTGCCATAGGGGAGCCGTACTCCTCGCTGCACTTTTCTGAAGCGGGAACTGAGCGAGGCGGCATGGCAACAGTAGCCAAAATCTTCTTCGGGGCTTCTTCATTCAGGGGGTTCTGGAGCGCAGTCCTCTTCGAGTCTTCTTCGGTTTTATGAACCGCTTCGAAGACTCGACTTCTCTTCAGAAATGAGATCTTCAAATTTCGGTCGAAACGTATGACCAACGTCTTTTGAGAAGATCCCAGTAAATTGTCGTCAGATTGTGTCACCACCTTCTCATTGGAGGAGAAGGAATTCCCCAGTAGAGTCGCTATCTTATTTGCCATGACAAAAGGTTATACAAACTTTTTGTATATTAAATGTGTAAAGAGTACAATCGATTCCTAAACATGAGATCTAAGTACAAAATTTTTGGAAAAGTATGACGGTGGAGATCGAGCACTACAGCGGCTCCTTTACTCCGTTAACGATCTGACGACGAGTTAAACTTGCTCTGACTTTCTGGTACTTGTCACTGGAACTCTGGGTTGCCAATCGAGAGGACGTCGAAGTTATGAAGATTTCAAATCCTCTTTATCGAAGAAAACTCCTTCTATTTTTAGGCGAGCATATATACGATATGCATAAGGATTGTGCAAGAATGCTGCACGTGGAGATATGATAGACTCTTGAGGCTGTACGGTGGGCTACTATGGAGCTGAGCGGATGCTGGGATTCTCTTTTATCAAGATATTGGAGAGTTATCAATATAACTGAATAATCGACACATGGCGTGCGTTTAGTGTTGATTGGATAAACCTGAGTAGATTATGTTTCCTATTCCCTAAGTTGGATTTTGTCCTCATCTTAGGGGGCCATTGGTTCAAACAAACCGACTAGATATGGCCTACGTCTATAGGAACAAACTCCGTCCTTATCCATGGTTTAAACAAATAGATAGGATATTGCTCTTATCAACAAAATCAAACTTTGTTCTTAGGAGCGGTGGTTTAAGCAAACCGATTGGGTAATAGCTTATAAGATATAAGTACCCGTTTGTGGCCACATTGGACAATGTTACCTCACAGGATCGCGCATCTATGCGAGTTACACTTCTGGTAAGGCTTCGATGTCACTGCCCTTTTGGGCGACGAGTAGACCGTGTTTTCAAAGACGATAGGGTCACTACACTTCTGGGCAACGAGGAGACTGTGCTTCAGGCGGAGTCACTGTACTTTGGAGCGACGAGGAGACTGTGCTTCAGGCGACGGAGTCACTGTGCTTTGGAGCGACGATGTCACTGCGCTTTATTATTGTCTGCGCTTTTGGATACCTATGCTTTTGTGAAGTTTGTATGCAGCGACTTTTTATCACTTACGCTTTTGTCACGGCTGCGCTTTTTCATGCTTCTACAGTCGTGCCTCACAACTTATCTTGACTTAAACCCGAAATGACTCAATCCAAACTTATACAACTTTTGTGTCAACGACTAACCAACCTACGCCACACATTGTGCCGAAGCATGTGTCTTTGCTATAGCCAAATATTAGGCTCCATAGTCGTGTTGTAACTGTACATACATTCTTGACTCAATTCGTGCCATACTTTCACCTCCTTTGATTCGACCGATATCGTGTATGCGGATTGCCACTCAACACACCAACTTATCTATATGAAAGGTCACTGGCAATTCAAGATATCGTAGATATAGCTAGGAAGACGGATCAATGCAGGTAGATAGCCCCAATGAAAGCCCATCAAATTTCTGGTTGCCTATCCTAGCATCAGTTATACCATGTTTCCTCCATGGCCGGATCGGCCATGTGGTCCCAGGTTGTCGTCCGAAGAAATATCGCCCTTATGTACAAGTTGTCCATGACCACGTACCTACAAGACTTCATCTAGACTCACAGTAAGTGCATGGCCCAATTTGTGGTATGACTCAAACCTTTTGCATATCGTGCTCATCAACCGCACTTTTCATACTTAGTTGAGACTCCCAAACGAGGGACCGCCTCGGCGACAACCATCGCTTGAACTTTCCATTCTTTGAAACCCAGAAAATGGCTACTGCAGAGCCTTCCTACTTAACTTGAACGAAACATATTCCGTGCCATAGACCGTGGCATACTTGTCATTGAACCAGTCGTGTTCGTGTCTTAAATCAATTGTGTCCTGTGTGACACAACCGCCCAAGTCATACTCTATATGACGTGTCTCAGTGGATACTAAATGAAAACACAAGGAAGAGTAGCATTATAATATACTAAGTACATAAAGCAATAGTGTACTTGCCTTGATTAATTTGGAGTTAACGTGTGCGACACAATCTCGATTTGCTTACAAGTTATTGTAATTATGTCTAACCGCTACTAATTCGGTAAATTACCGGTCATCTATGAGTTCTTCAGATTAAACAAAATATTAAACTATTTTATTAATTTTGGGAAAATTAGTATGTTATAGATCTATGTGTCAGCTTTCTAAAACATGGAGCGGTTCACAAAATAGAGTTGGAGATCTCCCAGAATTTCAAAAACAACATGACATGTCAATTTTTTGGACAATGGCACTCAAACAATTTTCAGAAATTCATGTTCATAATTACAGAAAATAAATTATAGATTCGGAAAACTAACCTCGATACAGTTCTAACAAAAAACTTAAGATAAAACGGAGTCCGGAGTTAGTCGCAACGGCTTCGCCAAATTGCTATAGCTTCATGAGGCTGAATGTATGACGAATTTTGGACTATTTTGGTCGAGAAAGGAGAATTTTGAGAAAGGAAAAGATAAGAGATGTTCATAAGGATAATATATATATATATATATATATATATATATATATATATATATATATATATATATATATAATGGGTAGCAATTATTTAATTATGGAAGGGTTTTTATGCTGTGAGAAACCACAGAAAACTCTCTCATTAAATAGATGGGATTGACACATAATTTTCTAATTTCTAAGTGTCAAGAATCTAATTAATAAAATTTTCCACTAAATTCAAATCATATCAATCTCAAAACCATGCTGATAAAATCTCAATCCATAATTGATCTTAATAATAATTTAAAATAATATCCAATATTACGAAATAAAATTTAAAGTATATTTGCATAAATCCAAGTCTTATAAAATAATTTAGCAAATATCTTTATTGGTCAAAGATAATAATCATTAATTTCAAAACTAAATTAATCAAATCTAAATACAATAATAATTCAAAATAATATTATTTAAATAATATTTTCATAAACCCAAAATCTAATTTTGAAAATATAATTTTGCAAAACCATTTTGTCATTCGAAAATATTTAAGATTTCCTTTATAAAAGGCCAAATAAATTTTTTCTAACATAAAATATTTTAAATAAAATAAATAAAATTTTGGAAACTGGGGTTGCACAGGTAATAAGGGTTAGGCAGATGATAGCAAACTATTATAGAGATTAATTCAGGACATAACGATGTATACTGGTTTTTCTCTAAGAGGACTAATTCATTTTTGATTACTCTTGCTCGACGTCAATCTACTATGGCACAATCTTTGAATTCGTAGCCTTGCAGCTCCTTACAATCATGAGTTTTTATTCGAATGACTCGCAACTTCAACAAGACAAAATTTGAAAACTGGAATATTTTTGGACCAAAATGGCACTTGGCTTGGTTAGAAATCGTAAAAGGCTAGATATGAAAATGTAAAGCTCTTTGCTCTGAATAGATAAATAAAAGAAGAATGAATTGAATGATTTGGAATGGGAATTTCTCATCTATTTATAGATTTTTGGGAACCGAACTCGACATGAATTCGGGTGCAGATATTTCGTAATTTGAACGTTGGTTGCAGATCTTTAGGAAGACCAATAAAGTTCATGAGCAACTTGACCGAACTCGGTCCTCGGTCCAAACTCGAGTCAAACTCGGTTGGGTAGTTTCCTGACCAGTTTGAGTTCTTAATGAAGATGGACTTTCTGGTTCTTTGAGTATTGGACTTTTTTGGCTAGTATGGAATGTGGAATAGGATATTTTGTGGATAGGTAGGCTATTTTGATAGTAGACTTTAGTAGCATAGCCAGTTGCCAATCCGATCGTTCACACATTTTTTCTAGACTCAATAAAGTATAAAATACAAATTAAAGTATGAAAATTATCTTAATCAGCATCCGCAATCTTAACAGTGTAGAAGTAGACGTTATGTATTTGTACCTGTTATTATTTGCGTATCGACCAAAAGTTTACGTTGATTATCAAAATCAGGTGTGACTATGACCAATGGGCCAACAGCATTGCCCAGGTGGCCAGGCAAGAGCTTAATGCTCTTGGCTTTATCATGAGCACTCGGAGAGGGTTGACACGGGATATAACATGAATTATTTGTCCTATCACATAATGGCGAATCTTCTGAATGGCGAACACCAGGGCAAGACGCTCCTTTCAACTGGGTTATATCGATGTTCAGCGTCGATCATCATCCTACTAAGGTAATATAGGGCTTGTTCATGTCACGCCTTGCTCCCAATACGGTGAGTCGAGTATGTAACTAGCATCCCCAAGCTATGTGATTTACGAATAAACCTATATTCGTAACCATAATTGTTGCATGTAAATTCTAGGATAAAATATAGGGTAAAGCTAGACCATCAACAAATAAGAACCAAGTACACTCACAATATCATTCTTCTTTATTTATATCTCATAACTCTGAGTTATCTTCAAAAGAAAGTATACAAGCTACTCAATACAACAACCACATAACTATCTCCTAGAAAGATTAATACACATATAATTACACAAAAATACAAAATGAAGTTATTCTACATGCGAAATCCCTTACTCATCTGATTCATCTACATTATATAAGGAAAGTATCTCGTCTTCAGCCTGGCCTTCATCTAGTGAACAAAAATTAGGTCATCAAAGACATACAAGTTCTCGATTCAATGAAGGTAAAATAAATATAATAATATAATATTGAGGATTAAGTACAATGGAATCTAAACCGAATAAACTCTAAGTATCATATGTAATATGACTTTGGACTAACTTATATAGTAATCTTAATCTAGTGATAAATGTAACCAAACTATTCCTTAAGTCCTAGGAGTCACTAACACAATCACAATCAATTTTTCCAATATGATGATGCAAGTTAGAGAACATGTTTTGGTTTTTACAATGTATTGTCACGGGAACTATCTATGCAATAATTTCCTGATCCAGGTTATAGTAGGTAGACATGATGCTTAGTAGTCTGGCCACTCCTTTTCGGGAGCAAAATCATCACATCAATTAACCAAATTCGACTTTTTATCGAATTAGGTAAACATTTATAGATAACACGAGCGTCGGGTAGGAAGGTGATCTAAGCATTCACTTAGTCTCAAAGCAAGGCCTTGCAAAGGACCATAGGTACTGATCAGTTTTGTTAATTATATTGTCCAGATTTCACACGATATGATCCAAACTGTTTTCCCCTGCCCAATGCTTTATTCTACAATCATAATCAATCCTAAGTCCATTCTAATAACTGAATTATATTTTTTGGATCAAGTATACGTCTTGATTTGTATTTCTAGAATACATATATCTAGGTTTAGGGTTCGATACGATACCTTGGCGATTAAGCTTCGAAATTAGGCTATTTTCCACAATCCTTAGACTTTCGGACAGAGTTTCCTTTGTATTTCGAGCTCCAGATATAGTAATATAACCGGAGCAACTCTCCATAGAATTGACATGGATCAAGCCCCATCGGTGGAATAACTCTACATCGGTCACACGTAATTAATATAGTAGATAGGAATTGTATAAAAGCACAAAACTAAGTTTGCCCAAAATTCCAAACATGTATCCTCTACTTGCACATAGCATAACACCTATCATATAAATCTGAATACCATCATATTATATACCGTTGGAAAGCTTATCGAATTTTCTACGAAGTACATTACACATTTTAGATTTGACAAAGTTTAATAGGTCAAAACTGACGTATAGGACTGTTGTGTTATTAGGTTACAAAAATTTTTCCAGGTTTTGACAACGATATTGCATGGTTATTAACTCCTAATATATACATCTAGATACTATCATATTATATACCATTGGAAAGATTTTTGAATCCTCTTTGATTTCTATTTAGACATATCCCGGGCTTGGAAGAAGTTTAATAAGTCAAATATGGCCTACACAAAAATGTGCACATAGGTTCCAGATTTAATTTCCAGAATTCTATCCCTCTGTTGTATGACTCATAAATGTTATCATATAAATTAAAACCCTATTGTATCATATAACATTGGAAAGATTTTTGAGTCCTCTTCGATTCTCATTCAGACATATTTTCATTTTCACCAAGTTTGATAGATCAAAACCAGCTCTGAAAATTGTTGCGCAGGGTGAACAAATTCAGTACCTATATCTTCTAATTCTAATTCATGTCCAAGCCTTATATGGGTGTGTCACCTTAACTAAAAACTCTTAAAATCATGTTCTAAACCACATATGTTAATCTCAGAATTTATCAAAAATAAACACTTTACTTGAATCAATAGAATAATCAAGAACAATATGAAAAAAATACATAAAAATGATATTTGTGTTGGCCCATTGGTCATGGTCGAACCTGATTTTAATAATTGATCAAACTTTGTCTCGATATAAGGGCTACTTTGACATTTGCTTAGAACTTCTACCACTCTGTTCAAGACTGAAGCTGTTTTGCCGTATGAGTCTGTATTTTAATATTCAATATAATTTTTATATTTATTGAGTCTAGGAATACTATGTACACCGAGTCGTACTGACAAATAGACTATCCCCAAAATATTTTTAAAATATCCTATGTTTTGAAAATAGCCCATTTTTTAAAAAGCTTCTAACTGTTTAATCTTTTCAAAAAGTCAAAAACTCAAAGTCCGATTTAAAAATTTCCACAAAAATCAAACTCTGACACCAACAGAGTTCGGCCCGAGTTCGGACCGAACTCGTCCTGAGTTTATTTGGTGCCGTTGGATTTTTGAATTTAGTCATCATGTAGTTACGGATGCAACGACTATTTGCCAAGGTTCTCTCAAAGAATTCTGTCTGAATTCTGTCTGAATTTTGTCCGAGTTCTAACTTTGGAAAACCTATAAATAGAGAAGAATTTCACTCATTTCAATACACCTCTCTTCTCTCTTCTCTCTTCTCTTTAAGCTTAAACGTCTTCCAAAGTGTTCTTAAAGCTTTTATTTTTAAATTCAAAGCCAGTTAAAATCCTCTAGTCAATTTGCCAGTACGGTACAGTCTAAAAGTTTCAAAGAGATTGTAATCAGAGGCTTGATTGAAGAAAGACACTTTATAATTGAAGTTGGTCGAGTACTTCGTATCAAAGCTCGCGTTGTAGAAGTTACAAGGACTTCGTATGAAAACTTATGGTATTTTTTAATAGTGGATTCAACTAGAAGCTAGAGTTCTTCCGACTAGAATAGTCCTCACAAGAGGAAAACCAGTATACATCGCCGTTTTTATGTTTGCTTTCTGATCTCTACCTTTCATTTACTTACTTGTGATATATTATATGTGATCTTGTTGCTAATATTTTTAATTAGCTAAATTTTGCTGCCTACTATATTCACCCCCTCTAGAGTATTGTGTTTTATACTTCGTTCCTACAATTGGTATCAGAGCGGGTTATACAGGTAACGTAAGGTAACACTGCTTTTATATTCTTATTATTTCAGCTGTTAGTTAGATCACAGTATAACACATTACAACTGTAAAATTCATAAGTGAAGGCCAAGCCACAAACAGACCTCTACGGTTTGATGGTACAAATTACACATACTAGAAAACATAGATGAGTTCCTTCTTAAAATCTCTATATTTTGACTTATGGTCTATTGTTATTGATAGCTATAAGAAGCCGGAACGTATTCTTGTTGAAGGAGAGTTGGTTGAGAAATCCCATGACAAGTATACTGAAGCTGAAAAGAAACAGGTCAGTCTTGACGCACGTGCTATTAATGCTTTATTTTGTGCTTTAGACACGACTAAATTTAACAGGGTGTCTATGTGCACGATATCAAGTGAAGTGTAGAAACTTCTCGAAGTGACTCACGAAAGCACGACGCAAGTCAAGGAGTCAAAAATTAGCAGAATTACTCAGCAGTATGAGGCATTTAAGATGAAGCTAAACGAATATGTTACTCAGATGTTTACAAGATTCTTGGATATTATAAACCCTCTGTCTTCATTAGACAAGGAATCCAATAACCATGAGAAGATTCGCAAACTTCTAAAAGCTCTCACGAAGAACTGGATTCCGAAGGCTACGGCAATCATTGAAGGAAACGACCTCACAACTATGTCTCTTAAAACACTCATGGGTAAGCTACTCATTCACTAGCTGGAACTTCAAGACTTTGAAGATTTTGCACCGAAGGAGAAGTTGATCGCTTTCAAAGCTCAACACAGAAGAACTGTTGAAGAAAATTTTGACGACAGTAACTCTGACTATGAAGATCAAGCTCTCCCAGTAAGAAAGTTCATGAGATTTAATAGAAGAACAAAGGAACACAACAGCAACAACAACGAAGAAAATCATATCTGCTATGGTTGCAAGAAAAAAGGACATATGAAGAAGGAGTCCAACATCATCATCATCCAGGAAAAGCAACAAGTATGACAAAGGTTACCTGAAGAAATCAACATCCAGAAGGTACGCCAACACAAGCATATGACATGAAAGCGAAGCCAGCGACTCAGAAGATGAACAATCAGATGACTCTGCAAATGTATACTTAATGGCATTCGATCAGGTAATACTAACCCATGTTTGATACATATGATAATTTTACATTTGAGCAATTAGGTGAAGCCTTTAATGACCTCTTAGGTGATTACAAAAAATTGCGTAGCAAGTACCAAAACTCTAAGAAGGTACTCAAAGAGTACAAAGGTAAAATGGAAAAACTTACCGACCTACTAGCTGATGTTAGAAGTATTGATAATTCTAGTATGGTAGGTGAGCTTTCTTCTGTTAAGTTGTTACTACACGAGACCACAAGACTATCCGAAGATAAAGACAAGATTATTACCTAATTAGAGGAAGACCTACTCAAAAAGAAGAAGAGTCTTCAGCAAGCACTAATTAGAAATGATGCACTTACTGCTAATTATAATTTATTGTATGACACTTCCAAAAAGTTAAAAATTAGGTTAGGAAAATAGCCTGAAGTTGCTGCTTCCTATCCTAACACGTGTCACTTACTGAAACATCAAAACACTGTCAGACCAAACCAAACCAAACTTTTCCCAAGAAGACTAATAGACATGCATTCTATTATACTAGAAAATCAAGACGTACCAAACATGCACAATACACTGCATCCAACACTAAACATGCTAGATGTCATTATTGTGGCACCATTGGTCATATCTCTCTTGCATGTAGAGTTAGAAAGCTTGTTGATTTGAAGATATGTGCATGGATACCGAAAACTAACACTTCAGGACCCTACAAGAAATGGGTACCAAAAATTTTATCTATAAATTCTTTTGTAGATGGAACACCCTTCACATGCTACAAGCAAATAGATCCTCGACAGCGGTTGCTCACGGCACATGACCGGTGACGCTCATTATTCGCAACACTGTCGAAGAAGTAAGAAGGATACGTTTCCTTCGATAATAATCTTAAAGGGTATATAGTAGATATCGACAATATTGGTAAGGCTCCCTATCCTATGATTAAAGATGTCTGTCTAGTTTTCGAGTTAAAACATAACCTACTCAGCATAAGCCATTTAACTGACCATGGTTATGGTATTAACTTTGTCAAAGACAAATGTACTATAGTTGATAGCTCAACTGATAGTACTATCTTTGAAGGTATTATGGAAGATAATATATATATTTTCTATTTGTTGGAAGATGCTAACAAAGCAGGTAGATGCTTAATGGTCAAGAGTGATGAGAGTCAAATATGGCATATGAGACTCGGTCATGCAAATATGGACACAATTTCAAGACTATCCACAAAGAAGTTAGTACGAGACTTACCGGACATTTCTTTCAAGAAGGATACGGTATGTAGCGAATGTAAAAAGAACAAAGCTACCCGATCCACTTTTAAGTCTAAGAACGCTGTAAGTACCACTAGACCTCTACAATTACTACATATAGATTTATTTGGACCTAGTAGAATTGCTAGTCTAGGTGGTAAATTATATGCTTTTTTAATAGCAGATGATTTCTCTAAATACACGTGGGTATATTTTCTTGCACGCAAGAAAGATGCATTATCAGAATTTGTCTCCTTTTGTAAGAAAGTTCAAAATGAGAAAGAATTCATGATCACTCGTATTCGAAGCGATCATGGCGGCAAATTTGAGAATGTAAAGTTTAAGCAATTTTGTGACACACACGATTATCTGTATGAGTTCTCTTATCCTAGAACTCCATAACAAAATAGAGTTACGGAACATAAGAACAGAACTCTATCCAAAATGGCCAGAGTAATGTTAAACCAGTTTAGTGTACCTAAATACTTTTGGGTTGAAGCTGTCAATACAGCTTGCTATGGTCTCAATACGGTTCTAATTCGACCTATATCGAAGAAGACTCCCTATGAGTTATGGTTTGATAGGGAACCATCAGTTTCATATTTCAAGATATTTGGTTGTAAATATTTTATTCTCAATACTAAAGACAATTTGGGAAAGTTTGAAGAAAAGGCCGATAAAGATATATTTTTAGGTTATGCGGCCAAAAGCAAAGGATACCGGGTCTTCAACAAAAGAACCATGATCATCGAAGAGTCCATAAATGTCAAATTTGACAAACTGAATCAACAGACAATCAACAATGATGATGAAGACATCAGTACACCAAGTTCAACACCTGCAGAACATTTAAGCACAGCACCAGCTGATCCTTCAGGCAGGTCATTATACAGAACCAGAAGCCGGAACCAGCTGCCTTGAGAGTTTGCCAAAAAGAATAAAGTTTTTGGCTGACCATCCCAAGGACTTGGTAATAGGTGGGATTACTAGGGTGTAAGTACTCGTTCCTCTAACAAAGATATAGTTTTATGTGTTGTATTTATTTCACAGCTTGAACCCAAAGCTATTGAAGAAGTATGTAGCGATACTTTTTGGTTAGATGCTATGCAAGAAGAATTAAACCAATTTGAATGGAATCAAGTTCACAAACCCATTGATTATCCGGTCATTGGCATCCACTGGTATTCCAAAATTAATTTAATGAGAATGGTTTAGTTACTCGTAACAAGGCTCGACTCGTAGCTCAAGGATACAACCAAGAGAAAGGTATCGACTACGATGAGACATATGTCCCAGTTGTGAGATTAGAATCCATTCGCATTTTATGTGCATTTGCATATTTTCATAATTTTAAACTATTTCAAATGGATGTTAAGAGTGCTTTTTTGAACGAATTTATAAAAAAAGAAGTTTATGTAGCTCAACCTCCAGGTTTTACTGATTTTAAAAACCCTGATTATGTTTTCAAGTTGAAGAAAGCTTATAAGGTTTGAAACAAGCCCCTCGTGCTTAGCATGATCGTTTAAACTCTTTTCTACTTGATAATAATTTTACAAAAGGCAAGGTTAATACTACAATGTTTATAAAGTCTTTTAATGGAAATCTTCTTTTAATTCAAATTTATGTAGATGATATTATCTTTGGATCTACTGATGAATCTCTTCTGTCAAGAATTTTTAAAGTGTATACAGAACGAGTTTGAGATGCGCATGATGGAAGAACTAAAATTCTTCCTTGGACTGCAAATCAAACAAACCAACAATGGGACGTTCATTAGTTAAGCTAAGTATACAAAAGACTTATTCCAATCACATTGTCTGTCCTTTATCACATTCGTAAGGGTATTCATTTTTCTATCCCCAAGACTTATTCAGGTGATGGGACGTTGTCGCGAAAGGAACAGAAACCTTGCTTACGCGAGATTATTTCAATCATCTTTCAGCTTTTTGAGATTGACTTATCCACTTGCGCTCTTGAGTCTGAGTCCAAGTATCTTCAGCTGTCTCGTCGTAGCACAGTCGTCCCTCCTGCTCCTCTACTGCTCTTGCTCCACCTCCTCAGACCTACCCTATGACTTATGAGGGTATGCACCAGCATCTCCTTGATTAGTGAGCTTTTATTACTGACACATCTAGGGAAAGCGAGTTCCGTGATGCCAGTCGGTTTGAGGCTCTCGCAAATTCTTTTGCGGATCTACAATTTGCTCAGACTGGTCATTCTGCAAGTTTTCCTCCCCGAGATCTAGCTGTATCAGGATACCGCTATGAGGATGAGGCGGTTTGTCCCTTCTTTCAGTCCGGTAACGCATATGACTGGTACCGAGGTTCTGGTGCTACTCCACACCGTTCTGGAGCTGGCACTTCTGGAGCTGGTCCATCTGGACATGGTGGCACTGTTGGCGCTGATGGTGATGATGACTCTGAGGACTTTTGATATAGACGTGATACATTTTGTCTATATGTTATTTTGTTAGACTCTTTATTTGTCTATGTTTACTTGGAAATGCTCCGACATTCCAAGATAGCACTTTAGTTTTATTTTTAGCATTGCGACTTTATTTGCCGAGATGATGTATTTTGGAACATCTATTATGCTTTTCTTTCGCATGTTTTCTATTGCAGTTTAGACTATTCTCTATCTTTCTGTTTATGCGTAGCATTATCTTTTAGCTTATGCTTCTACATATAAACTGCCTGTGAAATGCATGTTTATCCCTCTATATTTTTTTTGTATTTCTTCAACGTCTATTTCTTATTCATGAACTGTGGGGGAGCTTCTCTCTTTACAATTATTTTGCTAAGTGACAATGGAGAAGAAAATGGATCTAACATCTTTTGCAGGATACAAGAATTTTTTTTGAGGATACAGTACAGTACTATTGCTGAACAAAATAAGTACAATTTTGATCTCTTATCAAATCAAAAGATCGAGATGTTATATCGGTCAAGGTTTGTCAATTATCAAAATGGAAGAGATCGTTGTCCCATTGGTTATGGTCGAACCTGATTTTAATAATTGATCAAATTATGTCTCGATATAAGGGCTATTTGGACATTTGCTGAGAACTTCTACCACTCTGTTCAAGACTGAAGCTGTTTTGTCGTATGAGTCTGTACTTTAATATTCAAAGTAATTTTCATATTTATTGAGTCTAGAAATACTATGTATACCGAGTCGTACTGGCAAATAGGCTACCCTAAAATGTTTTCAAAATATCATATGTTTTGAAGATAGCCTATTTCTCAAAAGCTCCTAACTATTTAAACTTTTCAAAAAGCCAAAAACTCAAAATCTGATTTACAAAATTTCACAAAAATTAAACTCTGACACCAACAGAGTTCGGCCTGAGTTTAGACCGAACTCGCCCCGAATTCGTTTGGTGTCGTTGAATTTTTGAATTTGGTCATCCCGCAGTTACGGACGCAACGGCTATTTGCTAAAATTCTCTCAAAGAATTCTGTCTGAATTATGTCCGAATTCTGATTTTGGAAAACCTATAAATAGAGAAGAATTTCACTCATTTCAATACACCTATCTTCTCTCTAAGCTTAAACGTCTTCCAAAGTGTTCTAAAAGCTTTCATTTTCAAATTCTAAGCCAGTTACAATCCTCTAGTCAATTTGCCAGTGTGATACGGTTTAGAAGTTTCAGAGAGATTGTAATCAAAGGCTTGATTAAAGAAAGACACTTCACAATTGAAGTTGGTCGAGTACTTTGTATCAAAGCTCGCATTGTAGAAGTTGCAAGGACTTCGTTTGTTGTAGTATTTTCCAATATTGGATTCAACTGAAAGCTAGAGTTCTTTCGACTGAAATAGTCCTCACAAGAAAAAAAAATCAGTATACATCACCGTGTTTGCGTTTGCCTTCTGATCTTTGCCTTTCATTTACTTACTTGTGATATATTATATGTGATCTTGTTGCTAATATTTTTAAATAGCTAAATTTTGCTGCCTACTTTATTCACACCCCCCCTCCCGCTCTAGAGTATTGCGCTTTACAATTCGTTCCTACAATTTGTGTAGAGAAATGAAGGACTTGCATTGATTCTATAGGGTTTAGAAATTATGGAGGGATGAAAAAATGGTTTGGAAGGAGTAGGAGAGAGTATGGTAAAGAGGTGAAGTACGGAGGTGGAAGCTTATATGTAAAGAAAATAAGTTATATATATATATATAGTCCTTACATAACCAAGCAATATGGCCGGTCATGCCTTGCATGGGTAGTAGCTTCCTTAGGAAGCTTGGAAATTAGAATGGAAAAGAGAATGTTTTGGTAATTTCTAAGTAAGATTTAAATAGATTTTAATTAAACCTATTTAGTCTAATCCAAATCAATTCTTACACCAAAACAAACCCTAATTCATACATGACAAAGCACGTATAACAATAAAATATTTAAGATTTTTGTAAAATAAATAATAATATTCTATTGGAAATTTTTGAAAATCCGAAAAATTAATTTAAAATAATGCATTTTTTCTCGAAAAGCTAATTTTTTCGTAAAACTCGTATTTCTAAATAAATAATAATAATAATATAATAAATTTTGAAACCAACTCGACAACCAAGTAAACACAAAAGAGATTCCAAAGAAAGAAGAGAATCCGGGGGAGTAGATAAAGCACGGAGAGAGAGGAGAGAATGAGACTACAAGAGAGAGGAGGTTGAAGAAGACGACGAAGTGGTCATTTCTAGCTCATGTAAGCAGCTATACATGTTCGCTTGGAGGAAGGACCGTTCGTTTCAAAAAGACAATATTACAAAGTAATAAACATACTAAAATAAGAGAGTCGTGTACAGTTTATCCTATTCATACACAACAAGGATTAAGCAAATAAAATTATAGTAATATCCACTATTATATGAGTCCCTGATGCTAAATAACCCTTTTCTCGTTTATGGATTTTATTGAATATCACAAGTAAATTGTTAACCTATAAGAAAATTAATAATTTAATATTGACTGGCCCAAGCAATTATTTTGCTCTAAAATATTTTAGGACCCAATTTCGATATTGGTTGGCCTGACTGTCCCAAGTCCGGCCCATTATGGCCTCGACTTCTACCTTAATGGTAAATTATGTTGCATAAGCATCAAACATTTAGAAAAAAAATCTGTATAGGATCAAGACTAGTTTAAGTGTAGGGACATAAACTTTAATTTATGTCAGCATAATCTTTTCATAAGCATTAAACATTATCTAAATTGTGCAGAGAGCACAAATTTTAGAAATTTACAGAACGAAAAATTTAAACATGAACAATCTGGTAATAAAAAATAAAAAAAACAATGTCAAGGAAATTTCCTACCTTTTTGGCGTTTTTGGTGTAGGACATTTTTTATATTTTTTGGATCAGAAAAAATAATGAATATAATGAGATTTAAATCTTTAACCTTAACTAAATCTTATTATTTCCCTTGCCAACCAGAAGTACCACCATTCATTGGTCGTTTATTAGGAGAGAAATTCCCATCATTGGACATGACGTTTTATATTTGTTAATATCTAACTGTTAGATAATCAGATAAAATAAAATAAAAAATGAATATCAAAGAAAAGCATAACTGTAGAACATTTTTTGAGTAAAAAAATAGTAACCCTAAGATAGTTTTGTTGATCTGATTCTTATTTCTTAATTATTTGTTAATTTTCGAGTCTTAGGAGAATAATCATTCATCCTCAAAAAATATCCAATAGTAGAACGGCTGTTAAAAAATGTTCAATAATAAAACATTTTAGTTGTCAAATTATAATTTTAAAAAACTAAATGTTTTCAGAATATTTTATTTAATTTACAAAAAAAAATTATATAGGGGGAAGATGTTTATAAAATTTGCACAGAACAGGTTAATTTTTATGATATTTACAAAAAAAAAAAAAAAAAAAAAAAACTGGCGCCAGTACAACTGGCGTCAGACAAAAACAAAATGAGACAAAAGAGAAATGAGGCTAACAATGGCGCTAAACACATTCTCAATCCTGGGTTTTTTGGAATTTTTTCGGTTTTTTTGTTTGGTTTGTTTTATTTTGGTTTGATTTATCTTTTAGTTTGATTTTGCTTAATCTTTTAGTTTAGTTTAATCTATTTTTTATTTTGTTATTATCTGTACTATGGATAATAAGAAAATATATTAGTTACTATTTTTGTATATAATTATTTTATATTAACTAATAAATTTTAATAAATAAAATCAATAAATATACGTATTTACAAACATTTAATTTGTATTTTTTGTATTATCTATTTTTTTTGTATTAAGAACATTCCATAATATATATATATATATATACTATTAATATATATATATATATATATATATATTATATATATATAATATATATATATATATATATATACACATATATATATAAATAATAATAATAATATTTATTATTATTATTATTATTAGTATTATTATTATTATTATTATTATTATTATTATTTTATTATATTATTATTATTATTATTATTATTATTTTAATTTTTTATTATATATATATATATATATATATATATATATAATATATATATATATATATATATATATATATATAGTATAATATATACAAATAACAAATTAATATACTAATTAGTATAGATAATAACAAACTAATACATTATATACAGTTAAATATAAATAACAATAGTCAATATATAGTTTGTTATTTTATATATTAACTAATATATTAGTTTGTTATTAACTATAATTGTTATTATATTAATTTGATATTATCTATATTACTATATTTATTTTTTTATAAACAACAACAAAATATATTAGTTAATATAGATAATAGCAAAATTTACTAGTTAATATAAAATTATTATATACAAATATATTAACTAATATATTTTGTTATTATACCTACTATAGATAATAACAAAATAACTAATAGATTAAACTAAACTAAAGATTAAACAAAATCAAACTAAAAGATAAACCAAGCTAAATCAAACCAAACTAAAACAAACCAAACTAAACGAACAAAAAAATCATAATTCAGAATTTGTTTGGCCCTAATAACACTGGTGCCTCATTTTTTTATATTTTTTTGTCTGGTGTCAGTTGCACTGACGCCTCTTTTTTTTTGATAATTTTTTTGTTTGACGTCAGATCCCCTTTTTTATAAATATTCTAAAATTGTTTTGTTCTGTGCCAATTAGATAAACTTCTTCCTTTTTTGTTTAATTTAATACTTTCAATGAAATTTTGGGAGGAAAAAATAGAGCTAATTAGCGTTTCGACCCTGGATTTTATACGAGATTAGTGTTTAGTCCTTGACTTGTCCAAATGAAAAGTTTGGACCCTGGATTTCTTTTTTCTTTCTTTCATCCGATTATGTCCTTTGAGGATGGCATCAGCTAGATAATATAGTTTTTTTTTAATTAGAGGAGCACCAAAGGAGTTGGCGTCCAGCTCGTAGATGCCAAAGAAATTGGCACCCCACCAATCCATCTGAGCGCCATTTCCTTTGGCTCCTAACCCCTTATGTCAACTACTCTAATGACGTCTTGTTCCCCTTTTTTGCAAATTCTACAAACTTTCTTCTCTTCTCTGCAAATTTTCTATACTTCTTTTCAATATACAAAAATTTATGTTTATGGGATAATCTCGATGCTTGTTCTTTTACTTTTTTCTTTCTTTCTGCTAATCCTACTATGTTCAGTAAATACTTTAAATGTATATTGTGTTTGGCTACATAGTGATTTTAATGAAGTTCTTTTGTTGCTTTTTTGAGTTATATATAGGAAATGGCTTCTAATAATTTGAATTGTTATGACCTTAAGGTTATAGGGTTTATGGATGTACATGTGGCTCAGTTCCAGATAAGTCTCAGATTTTGGTAATAGCAGCTTAATATTGAATATGAAATAATCTAGATGTGTTGGGAGTTTAGTAGTGTGGAAGAGGGATTCAATGATCTAAGTGTGCTGATAGCAACCAGTCATCATAGAAAAGCAAGTTCGATAAGTAAAAGGTTCAAATATTAGTTTCTTCTTTTTTGCCACTTCAAAATGATTACCATGTCTGTGTCGAACACGTATTAGACATTGGACACACTCCGAGTTACAATAGGACATGCCATAATAGTGGTACCATATCCGTGTTACGTGTCAATTTTGTGTCATATTATATTTGTATCCGTGCAACATAGCTGCATTGGCTTCTGAAGGAATTTTCAAAAGAGACATATTATAAAACATAAAAGAAGATAGAAGAGCAAGATTAAGCTATTTTACAAGCAGAAAAAAAACAACTATTAAACTACAATAATTGTTGATGTCATTCTCAAGATTCTAAAGATGTTATAAATACTAATCTGAAAAGGACATAATCAAAAAAATAACGAAAAATTTCAACAGTAGCATAGAACTTTACTAATATTGCATAAAAGACATTAAGTTTACCAAAATTGTAGCAACAGCATCATCGCGCCCAAATTTGGGGCGCCAATTTTTTGACGCCCAACTCTTGGTCGTCAAAAATTAATTTTCCCCTCCCAGCCCGTAAACAACTCTTAATCCACGCGGATTAAAAGAAAATCCACTCGGATGAAAATAAAAATTAAAAAAAAGAATCGCGCCCCATTTTAGGGCACCAATTTTTGTAAAAAAAAAATTAATATAAATAAAAAGCGCGCCCCAATTTGGGGCGCCGAATTTACATGGGGGGGGGTGGGTTGGGGGAATAAGTTAAAAAAGGAAAAGACTGCATGCAGAGATTCCCCGCCCGTGTGTTGATAAGATGGATCTCTGCCAAGTGCAGAGATTCCCGCCAGCTTTTGACCAAAAAAAAAGTGCGGGGCTTTTGTATGGTAATGCATCTGCCATCTTTAAGTAGGAACTCAATTTCAGAAGCAGAGAAGGAAAGAAGAAGAAGAGGAAGAAGGAAGAAGGAAGAGGAAGAGTAATACAGTCAGTTCGAGGAGAACTTCCAGAAGGTAAATTTTGTTTTTGTATTAGTGTAGTCTTAGAGATCCGGGGAAAGAAAATACGCCTTAAAAAAGGGCGTATATTTTACTCAAATTAATGTATAATATTTATCTTTAATTTGTAGATGAATATTCAAAATGACGGTCGGATACCAGGTGGACCTACAACACAGGGTATTAAGCAGGAACGAGTCCGTCACGTTTCAAATCTGGTATTCGACGGACAGGTATTTTAGTTAAAATAAAATATCATTATTATAATTGATAATTATAGGCAGTAAAAATTTTTCACATTATTTAGTTATATGATTATCCAACGGTAAATTACGTGAGCATGGAGACTGGCGCCACGGATGGAATCTTACAACCGACAGAATGAACTTGTTTCATCTTTTGGCTTTTCCTACGTTGACGCTATTCGTAAGGCGTCACGATAGATCTATTGTTGAGTTTGATAGAGCGGTGGTGGCCAGGACGCAACACATTTCAGCTTTCCTTGGTGAAATGTCGATCACGCGGCCGACGTGGCCATGATTTTGGGGTTACCGATTACTGGTAGTCCTATATATTTGAGGATGAGAGAAGTGTTGGAGATCTGATCAGAACATATCTTGGTGTGGAGCCGGAACCGGATCAGGTACTATTCCGGGATCAAAATGACTTGGCTGCGAACTACTTTTATGCATGTTGATCGGATTGGAAATACACCGGTACCTGTAGACGAGCAACGGGTACTTATATACTTTCTATAATTATTGTACTATATAATATAGTTTTAATACGTTTATATTTGCAGCTTGTATGTTGCACTAGAGCTTTTACTAAGTCTGTGCGGTGCGTTGTTATTTCCCAACGGAACCGGAAATAAGGTACTGCAAACCTCCTTCCATTTTTTGAAGACTTACAAACTCCACAAAGCATGCATGGGGTGCCGCAGTGTTAGCCTATATTTATCATTCGATGAATAGTTTTGTTACTGTTGGATCGGAAGGTGCTGTACACAGCAATATAGTGGATGTATTACACTTATACAGGTATAATTAGGAAAAAAAAATTCGATGTAAATAGTTATATAAGTTAGAAAATTGATATCGTTTTTATTGTCTATTAATCTACAGCTTGGTCGTACGAATTTTTTATATCGGTAGGCCACTAACTCGATACAGTGTAGATGAGCGGATCATGCCGCAGGGGAGATGGAATTCAGATGATGTAGATACAGCTCACGGACTTACTAAAGTGGTCTCAATTTATCGTCATCTATTTGACACATTTCTACAAATAAGGTTAGTTGAACCTATTAGTTATACATCTTTATCACACTTTATCTAAATATGGATGTTTCACACTACTTTCATATAGGTCGAATGGCACCATATGAGTGTACCTCAAAATGTGATTGATGGTGCACTTGAAGCTAGTATGCACAGATACTACATCATCTACCATTCTCATATCATGTTTTCATCGGCTGATCGTGTCATGCGACAGTTTGGGATGAAACAATTTATACCACAAGAACCCTTGGCTGCTAGTCGGAGCAGAGGGTCAGTCGCATCGCGGGCTCGCTCCATCTTCCGGGTTGGGAGAAGGTTTGAGACGTCGGGGTGGAACATTTGTCTCAACCGATGACATCGTTACTTGATTGTAGTCATCTCATGATTGTTAAATACAATTACTTTCTTATATATGTCATGCTAAATTATCTCTCTTGCAGTGCAAGGTAGCGAATCCTTCGTACTTTGGTATGGGACTCCTCGCGTCGAAAATCGACGTTGGCAATTTGAAGAAGCTCGATTTCCTCACCGAGCTATGGATGAATACCCTGCGT